>JAVJIF010032754.1:0-142628 GCA_038442645.1 Agave tequilana
TTCTAGTGTCATGCGGTTATGATGTATTCCAGTTTACATGAAAGATGAACTTGTTTAGAGAATAATATACCTTCAATCTTACATGAAAGATGAACTTGTTTAGAGAATAATATACCTTCAATCTTAATGTTCGTTTGTGAAATATGAATGTGTAAATACTAGTGCACCTCTTGTTATAAGTTCTCATATATAATTTGTATTATGAGTTTTGTTGTTTATTAATCATATTTTTTATCAAAAAGTATCAATAGTCTAAAAATTCTGGTTTGAAATATCGCCTACCACTGATATGTACATCCGATATTGATATGGCTGACACGACCACGATGATATGATATTGTCAATACGACCAAGGTTAAATGATATTGGTACCAAAAGCCACAACTAATATTGATACCAATATCGAGATTTCAAACCTTGCTCAAAGAAATTCAAAAATAATATTATATATCTAGTGGCCTATCACTAACATGTTATATCTTAGTTTTCAACGTTGTGTATCCCAGTGTCCACATCACAATTATCAAATCACTGTGTCTATATCCATGCAACTTATGAAAAACCCCTATCAATTTACAATATGCACTGCATTGGCGGAGCCAGAGCTTTTTGCTACTATGGGCGAGGTATAATTAACTAAATATATATAAAAAAGAAATGTACATTTGAGCCTTCAAAAGACTAGTGTTATGGTGTAAAGAAAAAGTAATAACAAACAAGTTAAAAAAATGTAAAGAAAAATTAATAGCCTTTTAAAAGCTGAAATGGGCTTTTGCTAATATTTCAATTGCTTTTGTTCTATTTGAAGTCATTATATATAGTAGGCACATAGTAATTTCATAGGGAAATACAATCAAAGGCATACCTCTAATTTAAATAAAACATGATAACTAGTTATGTTGCACGGACACGGGTGCGGGACACGGATACGACAAAATCCAAGAAAATAAGATAAGAGGATACAACAAGCAATTTTTTATTATTATTTATTGATAAATTTATTAAATATCAAAATCAAAAGCATCAAGTTAAACAACATACTATTATCATACTATAAAATATCCACCAAGTTAAACAACATACTATTGTTATATAAGGACTGAATGTATCTTGGCAATAACTACACTTCCATCGTTAATTTCCTCCTTCCCTTCCAATTTTTTTCAATTTCTCAATATACTTCCAAAGAGGAGTATGATCATCTTGTACTACACTTAAACTGTCTTCCATTTTCATTGCTATAAACACAATAACAACAAAAACATGAAAATATAAACTATAAGTCTATAACATATAATATAACTAACTTAAACTATCAATTTACTACAACATATATACAAATAACATATAAACACAAATATTAACTACAACATATAAACACAATAACAGCAAGAACAATAACACCAATATGCAAATTAAATATCAATTTAATACTAACCATCTCTCTAACTCTCACTCTCAAAACCCTCACTCTCTTCTCTATTTCTCTCTGTGGCTGCTGCTGCAGCTACCGCAGAGAGAGGCAGAGAAGAGAGAGTGAAGAGAGTGAGAGTTAGAGAGAGAGTTGGTAATTAAACTTAATTTCAATTATCAACTAAACATGAAATTAACTATCAATTTAACACTAATTATTTAAATTTTGAAATAACAAATTGAAACCCTAAATCTAAACTTGAAATTAAATTTAAATTGAAATTAAAAATTAAATTACCTGTAGAAGAGTTTCGCGATGGAGGAGAGAGAAGGGAACGGCGACAGAGAGAGAAGGGGGCAGCGACGGCGTCGTTGAGAGAAAAGGAGGATCTGCACCGACAGACAAAGAAGGGAGCAACAACGGCTTTCTTTTGAGAGAGGATTGGCGGCGAAGGCAGTGGAGGAGAGGGATCAACGGCCGCGAAAGAGAGAGAGAAGGGCGACAGAGAGAGGAACAGAGGATCGACGTAAGCAAAAAGAGAACAGGGTTCAAATACTTGGCGGAGTCGTCTCTGGAATGACCACCGCCAATTCGATAATGAGACCCGAGTCGCTTGATGTGGCAAAAATTGTATGACTCAGGTAAGACTCTGTCGAATCGGCCGAGTTACGAGACTCGATGAGACTCAGCTGATTCGGCCGAGTCATACCCGAGTCATGCCCGAGTCATGCATAAAAGGAAAAAAGAGACAGAGATCGAAGAGAGGGAGGGAGAGAGAGACTTATCTCGATCGTCATTGTCGGTCGCCTGCACTGCCGTCGCCGTCCCAGCAGCCGGTCACCCGCCCCCTCTGATCTCTCTCCCTTTCTCTCTCTCCTCTGATCTCTTTGCCGCCCGCTCCAATGTCTCCTCCCTCCGATCTCTATCTCCCGGTCTCTCTTCCCTCTCTGTCTCTCCCCCCTCTCACCCGATCTCCCTCTCTGTCTTTCTGTCTCTCCCCACCCCCTCTCTTAACCTTTTTTAAGTTTTGAGTTTTTTATATTTACCCCCTAAAATCTTTCATATTTCTTATTTACCCCCAAATCATCATCTTCCCCAATTACCCCCTTAAAACAAATTTGTTTTAGACATGTGATACATGAATTTTGATGTCTATATTTTTTTACGATTTGTCATGATTTTCTTAGATTTTTTGAGCTTTCTATGTAGCGTTTTGCGCGTATCACTCGAGACCGATCCAAGTCATCGAGACTCATCCGTCTCAGTGCCCGCCGAGACCGTGACTTTGAATCCTGATAGAGAAAGAAGCACAGTGGCTTCCTTTTGAGAGAGGATCATCAGCGACAACAATGGAGGAGAAAAAGGGGATCAGCGACCACAGAGGAGAAAGAAGGGAGTGACGCCGGCTTCGGAGAGGATCGGAGGTGGAGAGAGAGAGAGAGAGGCTGAGAGATAGAGAGAAGCGAGCAGCGGCGGTGAAGGAGAGAGCGGAAGGGAGCAACGACGATAAAGGTCCTGGAGGAGAGAGCGGATCAAGAGATAGAGAGAAGGGAGCAACAGAGTTAGGGACCTGGGGTTTTATTTGAGTTAATGGGTCGTGTTTGCGGGTCGGGCTGCAAACCCGACCCATTATATTAGAAAAACCCAATATGATGAATCCACCCCCACCCCCTTTTCTGCTTTGCCACACGCGTTATTGGGTTGATTGTTGACCACGTATCGGCACGGATTGACCGCGCTCGACATGTGTCGTGCACGTGTCGGGCACGAATCCGTGCTTGATTCGTGTCGGGTGCGAGGGCCTGCTTGCCGCACCCGTGCTTCATAGATAACTTGTGTAATTATGTTCTTAAGAAGTAGATAACTTGTGTAATTATGTTCTTAAGAAAAAGGCAAGCATAATTATTAACTAAATTGAGGCTATTATACCTTAAATATAGAATTGCATACACTTTACCTATCTTGTAAGTAAATTAAAATCTATATGTTAATCCTCAAAGTCCATAGTGTTAGATTTTCACATTTATGTTGTTTTCTTTTAAAAAAAATCCTTTCATAAATTGGAGAAATATGAAACAAGAGTCAGAGAGAATATAAAACTGTAACAGGATAATTTCTTTTTAGGAGAGGAAAAATATTATGTCATTTTTTTCCTTTTTCCTTAAAAAATATTTTAAAGATTAAAATAAGTTTTTCTATAACTTAAGCAATTTCTACTGTATATAACTGAGATGGGCTAATAGATGACTATTTAAAATTTTAAATTTTAATTAAAACCTAATATGAGAAATAAAAAATTACTGAAGGCAAAAGATACTGATTTCTATGAGGACAAGATTACTAAGATATGAATATTTCTTAAATTAATGGTTGATAGATTTTTTTTTTAGGGAAGTAATAGTTGATAGACTTTTATGGAAGTTACTATTAAAACACGATTAGATGTGTATTGTGTATAGGAGTTTTTGAAATTCATGGTGGTCAAATACAAATATGAGAGGAGAATAATTTAAAACAAGCATGCAGAGGAAATTTATTAGAGCAAGAAGCATATATAAATAGAAGGGAATTGCCCACACTTGCTGGCATGTGGCTCCGTCACTGTTACACTTTTTCATATCATATCCTATTCAGTCAAAGAATGACACATTCAGTTTGCAAATACATATATACCCTCTGTTCAATGTTGAAACCTGTAATTTGCATATGTACCAATTTGAATGTGCCTTTTAATGTATGCTAGTCTCTAATAATAAATTTACCTACAGGGCGTCTACGCATACAAATATTACTAAGGTGTTAAATTGATATGTGATGGCAATTATCCTTTCTAGGGTGAAAAATTAAGTTATCTAATACCATAGCTGCCGATCAAAGGTTATTCCAAAAGAAAATGATTGGCAGAGATAATTTTAGCATTTAATGTTTGTGTAGCGAAGCACTGACTCAAGCTCAAGGATAATGAAAACACCTAGAAGACCCCATCAGAAAGGAGTTCTCAGTGGAAATGGAAGCAACAGTATCCATCCCCACAGCCCTAAAATGCTCCTGCATACAAAAATAAAGACATCCAAATTTGGCAGCAAGTACTATAGGGCCTACTCACTAAGATTTTGCATGGTTTTTGAGTTTAACTGTAGAGTTTTCCCTCCTGAGAGTTGATAAATAAAAGCAGATAATTTTTGGTAAGATGCATTAAAAGGTTAGAAGTTAAATTTTTAAAGTTTCCTTAAGGTTATAACAAGATTTGGTGAGTCATTAAAAGAAATCCCCAAAGCCATGTAATTGTGGTGGGATACCATCAGTCTTCAATGGTTTATTAGTCCTTTTCATACTATGCCAGCAATATTCAATTTCTTAGTTCAAATTCATGCTGCGGGGCTGAGCCAAAGAAAATCATGGTAATAACAAGGTTTTCAAAATCTTGCTAACGAGCCGTATGAACTTTGCATCACCCTCTTATATAATATCTTCTTACTGCAAAAGTCAAATCATAGGGTAAGCCAGGAGTGCTTTAAGAGAAATATGGTAATCAAGAGTTTCTTATTTAACCAAGCATCCTGGTCTTAATCTTTATGCACTAATTTCACCTCATACATGAGCTTATCCTTGCTATTTTGATGAGATGCCACATCATCACAATGTTTCAAAGACCAAGTTAAAGCCATGGATAGTCACTACACAAAGACCACCAAGGAAAAAATATTTCGAGTCATCGCAAATGAGATGCCATATCAGCTTGTTGTTCCAAATACATTTCCTCACTGACCAAGTTAAACTCATGGGACTGGTTTGAAATCTCAGTATAGGCACCGGTATCGACCAGAACTTTTCGGTATCGCAATCGGCAATTTCGGCCATTTCAGCTCTTCATATTTGCAATATCGGTACATCTAGGTCATATGTCAGTTGGGCATAAATATCGTAAGGCGCTATCGGGCGATATTTCAAAATCTTGGTCATGGGGTAGTCATCAACAAGGACAATCACAGAAAAAACATGCAAGGAGTTCTCACAAAAATGTAATAACAACATCATGTTTTTTACTGAAACTGCCCACAACTATAGGATGGAGACCCTGAGCATAATTGTTTTTCACCACAAATAACTCTAGTTTTCTCAAGCAAACGAATTGATGATGCCCTCAAATAGCTCTTTCAATTGTTTAAGCATCTAAATCAAGTGTCTTCCGGATAAATAGAGGTACATATCAGCTCACAGGAAACCCAATGAAGAGAATGCAAAAGATAAGCTACATTTACAGAATGACGAGCAAAGGCAGGCAACAAGGAAAATAAAGTACAGTCATCAGATGTAAAAAAATGATCTGAGTGAAATTTGCACAATTTATTTAGGTTAACAGAAAATCCTAACCAAGATTACTTTCCCTGAAAGAAAGAATTGACATTAGTTAGAATAAAGATAGAAACAGAAGGTAAAGGTAAATACCTCAGGACCATTCCACTTTGTAATTTCTAAAAATGATTTTAGGCAACCATAATAATAGACTTGGTTTGGAAGAAATCTATCAACTGCAGTAAAAGCTAATGTATCCTTCTGAATGTCATAGCACCTACAAAGGTACAGCAGAGTAGAAATTAATGGAATATAACTTACAAAAGTATAATATCTTGAGACAGAAGAATTTGCAGTGTTGCCTCATCAAAATCAAACTAGCAATTTATGGTCACATCTGAGGTGGACTGGGTTCTGTTATATTAAGCAACAAGTTTGAGGTCAGCCCTAACACAAATGACCTTGGATCTCGCCAACCTTAATATTGGATTGGGTTCAGACCACCTTGGGTTGGACTGAGATCAATTAAGAAAACAGCAAGAAAGAGTTTAGGAGGAAATGCAATCACTACTTCAGTTCATCATATTAGACATAAGGTCAGAACAAAAGAATAGAAGAATTTCTAAAAGAAACCTGAAGGGATGTTCGGATGTATAGAAGCTTGGCTTATTCGCTTGAGCAATCACCACATCAAAAAGTTCCCTCCATGAGTTGCTCTCACCACAGTCCTATCAGACAATGTGATAGAATACAAACAACTCATAAAAATCAGCAAGAAAATCAAAACACAAAGCATGAGACAATTATTGTAAATTTTCAAAGATGCTGGCACAATATTTGAATTGAAAATCATCATTTCTCCAAGATAAACAAGCAAGGGAAGAAGCTCAAAGATGCATTTGAATATCAAACATAATTATGTTTCGGGAGAAGGAGAGCCAAAGATCTATAATAAGATAGAAAGAGTAATATTGCTGCTACTCTGGTTTATAAGGATATATTTACATAGCTAACAATTTTGGGACCAGGACCTCTATGAAAATTGAGATGGAGAGCTAAAGGTTAGGGAAAACACATACCCCACCCCACACCCAACCTCACCCCCACACCCCCTACACCACCAACCACCACCAAAACCAAAACAAACAAACAAATAACACATTCCATGGATTGTGGAGTAACACAAAGCACTTGCATCTGTTCCATAATATGGAAAAAGATTCCTGGATTCCATGCAACAAAGAACCATGTGACCACCATGAATCCATGCATGATCTTTGGTTTATCAAATTGGAGAAAACCTAGGAAAGTAGCTGCAGAATATCTCAATATGCACTTGCACCTCGCCAATCCAATAGTGCTGTGACAAGACTTATGATTATAGTTGCATTTGCACCTACAAATACTACATCCTGAAATTCTAAACAAACTAAGAAAACAGCAGATAGCAGACAATTAAATAGATTCATTTGTACATTATTTATCTAAAGCAATGGTATATGCATTTTCATGAATTTAAGATACAATCCACCGCTCATAATGCATTTCCCAGTAAATGTAGCACTCTAAAACAATGAGAACCAGTTTCAACAAAAGGCTTGAGAGAACCATAACAAAATCCATACACCATAGCTAATTCTAGGTTTCATAGATGCACAGATGCATCTGGATTATGGAATGCTCTTAGACATCCCGTATGACATTAAGCACAGCCCAATCTACTCAGAGCAAATGAAAAACATGAACTCGTGCAAGATAGTAAAACAAATATCCATACTCTTTTTAAGAGGACCAATTTTCTTGAGGTGCCATAAAGCATGTGACATTTTTATAGGATGGTCACAACAGCAACCCCCATATAACTAAGATCAAAAGCAACAATAATATATCGAGAAACATTTTCTTATTCCAACTACGTTCTTCTAAATTCTAGTTTCAATGTCTATTAGCAAATATGTATCTATTTATAAATTTCACAACAAATGGCAATTAGTGTACAGCAAAGTAGCAATCCAGTAGATTTTAGCAAAAAGCAAGCATATACTTATAAGACAGATACGCTTTAAATTAACTAGCACTGGCTCCTTGCACGTTCTATGCTCGTGGTGTAGTTTTGAAGAGCAAATAGAATGTGCCAGAAGCCTCATTCCTAAGTGGGGCCCACTTCTTCTGAGTCCACCGGCCACACCCCCTTGGTTCTCCCATTATAGTATAGTAGATAAGAAACTAAACCATATGTTTATTTACCATGTAAGAAGTGTCTCTGACAAATTGTTTAATGTCTAATAAGGAAAGAAAGAACCAGATGACAGAGATAAGATACGGAACAGAACAAGTAAGATGAACAAAAAAAAAATTTAAGCAATTTTGCTTAGGGACTAGTCTGTCAGGGGGATACACAATCACTTCAAGCGAGACTGTAACCTTTGCTTGGTAGCATACTACAGCTTGTGGGAAAAGTTTTAAAATCTGGAAAGCACCTCTAATATAAAACGCATTCCAACATCCACAAAGTAATATGGGGAATTTGTTAGCAGAAAAAGTTTCTTTCCCTTCTCCTTTAGCATCTTTAAAAATCTCAACACTTTGCTCTGCAAAACAAACCCGTGTAACTTCAGTCAAGCAACTGAGAAACAATACTGTACGCAAAATAAAGTGCTAGTCATGCGACTGAGTACTTAAAGCAGATAATGATATCGAATTAATGTTTCTCCGCTAAGGAACAATTTTGTTAACTAAAGTATTGATAAATTGAAAGGTTAAAATTCCTTACATTTTTCATTAAGTACTTCTGAGGATCAGATAGAATACTTCTGTGTAGCAAACCACTTTTGTGAACATGCTGAATTGCATGATTCACATCTTGATACACATAAGAAGCATCAAAATCTAGCTTAGCATCTACAAAATGCTGTACAATATCAGCAATAAGACATGCCTACAAGGGAGAAAACAATTGCAGACAAGTCAGCGACAATGATACTACAAAGAAACTTTTGGCCAATTCATATTAAAGCCAGAAAAAGAATGTGTTCACATCCAGACACAACTGGTGACATGGTCCAAACTAGTGCAAGTAGTAGCATCCTACAATGCTAATAATTAGAAGAAAAACTAAATAAGAAGAAAACTAGCATGTAGTGAACTTGTGTGCACATCCCCTACAAAATCAGACGAAAGGCATAAATTTGACAGATATATTGTACAAAACACTTGGATGCTGGACTTGCTTCACGGTATATGCAGGACGCAGAAACAGATGTGAGATAAATTAAATAAGAATAAAATAGAATAGAAACCCGTCAACTTATAATTTCGATAAGCCTTTTTATATTGAAATTTAATGTAATCTAGAATCTAACCGTTAAAAGTAAAAAATAAATAAAAAAAACAATAACAACTTGTGCTGAAATTTGAAGTTTGATAAACTATGAAAGACTACATATTTATTGATATGAAAAAGAGATACAAAATATGATTACATAAAGTCATGAGCAATTCCCAATAAACCCAGACAAGACCAAACCTTATTCAAACTATAACTCATAATGCTAATAGAATTATAGAACTCTATGAGATTCCAAATATTACTCTATAATTAAATAGCTACTACTCATAATATATCTAACATCCCCCCCCCCCCCCCCCCCCCCAAAAAAAAAAAAAAAAAAAAAAAACTCAAGATGGTATGATATCGAGAGTTTGCCTAACAAAATCCAATAAACAAAAACTGAAACCACTAAATTACTAACGCCACCACCAAACAACTGAATTACTGATGCCGAAGTACTTATTGATGATGTAGACATTGAATAGTTGATGTTGATACTTAACTGAAGGAAACCAACCTAAACAAACTCAAATAATCCTCCCTTGGAACATCAACCGATTCTTTATTGGAATCTCAGCCAATCCTCCTCTGAGAACTAAAACGACCCTCCCTTGGGATATCAAATGAACTCAAACGATCCTCCCTTGAGATCTCAAATGAACTCAAACGATCCTCCTTTGGGATCTCAAATAAATTCAAACGAGCCTCCTCTACGACCTCAAGTAATCTCCACTGTATGACACAAATGCTAAGTGCAAATTACCCAAGCAAGTAGTCAAAAAATAAAAAACAGAATCTCAAAGTGTCTTTCTCTCATCTGCAGAAGTTGCAAGACTAAGAACTAAACCGGAGTGTGAAGAAAACCAAGATGAACTAAAGTTGAAACAAGATGAAATGTTGAATACAAACTGCCAAATTGTCGAAAATCAAACCAGACCAAACGACAAGTTCTCCAAAATAAACCAATACCGAAACAAATCTGAACCAAACTGAGAGATGAACCAAATCAAGGAAAACCAACCCGAATGATGTGGGACAGAAGGGGATTTAGGGTTTATGGTGGGAACTTTGATGGAATTAGGGAAGAACAGGGGTTTGGGGAAAGGATATGATCACAGATCGCAACCCGGATTTTGGATTCACCGCCTAATTCGATTCAATTCATAAGATCAAACCAAAACAACACAAGTTTCACAAGAAAACAAAATTTTAATCATTCATTACTTTCAAAGTTCAATATCTAGCTATACATAGCCTACAATACGTGCACCATACATGCAATTATTGATAACATCAAATCTAACTAAATCTAATTCAAATTAATCCTAAATCTTAACCAAATCTACTCAAATCTAAATTTTAAATAAAATCTAAAATCTACTAAATCTGAATCTCGCTCGATTCCCCATCATTCTCCCCAACTTGAAAACATTCATCCCCGATTAATATAGTGGTAGGTGCAAGATAAGCACAACCGGGTGAACTAAACTGTATCACGAATTCTCAATCAGGCCAAGGTGGTGGTCAGAAAATCAATACTGATGTGTTATGACTGAACCAAGGTGATGAAGGTGGAACTAGCTTCCGTGACAAACCGGCTGCAATCGATGGTAGGTCGAACAAGATACGTGCAGTATGCCAAGACAAATCATCTCCAATGAAAGCTGGACCAATATCAGGATCCCATGGGATATCTAACTCATAAATAACGGAAGCACTCCTCTTCAGAACCCTATCGAAACTTGTACGAAAAGCGTGCAACTTCATTACGGTCTTAGGGTGACTCGTAACAATACTTATTATGCAAATTCCTACAAAATACTATATGAATATGCAACAAATTTGTAATTTTCATCGCATTTTGCTAAATGTCTAGTAATATCATCATCATGTGCAATAGGCAAATGCAATGCAGTAGGCACTCTAAGCATAACTCCTAATGATAGGAAAAAGAGATATGGGATGCCTGGGATGACACATGTTGAATCCCGCTAATGGTAAACTGAACTCAGGAATAAATTTTAAATTATCAGTAAAAGAAAAAACATTAGTAAGTTAGATCATAGTAAGAAACTTTGATGACTCACTAGAAAATGACTCGGTAAGAATGACCATAAAATCATAATCAGCACGAGGGGACTCAGATGGCTCACTAGATGTAACAACATTAGAATCAACTGTCTCATTCTCTATCAAAGGTGTGGCAAATGAATACCTAAAAATCTAACTAGAGACACTAGACTTCACTAATTCGGCACAAAATCACTAATACCGTGAACATTGGCATCAACAGTTAATTGTGTGCTAGACTCGACTACTGCAACCACTACTAGACTAGTACCCTCATAAAAAGCATGACTCTTATCAATAATCAGTGTGTTAAAACCAACTGATACATCTTCAATTACACTAGTAGCTTAGAAGAAACGTGGACATCTTCAACAACCTTTGAGTAATCAACATCATCACAAGGTACAATGCTAACATGTCGACTCTTCGAAGGGCACTGATAATCATAGTGAGATACTCCTCACACTTAGAACACCCGGCCTTAGCATTGACTAACTTTGTAAGAGTCAAGTCTATCTTTGGGGCTGTTTGTTTGAACGTAAAAGCCGTAAAAGGCCGTAATTCGTAAATAACTTACGACCCAATTACAATTATGGTGTTTGTTTGGACCGTAATTCATAAGACTTACGCAACTAAACTACCACTCACTTGCAATCCAATTACTACTCACTTATAGCCCACTTACAGTTAATTTTGTAGTCATGCAAATTCGTATTATTTTTTATGTTAATATTATTTTTTAATATTTAGCATTTTTAGTATTTATTTGCAATATTAAAATTTTTAATTACCAAATAGTTAATTTTGTGGTCAACTTTTTCACTTACGAGTTACATATTACGACAACTAAACACCATAAAACACAATACACTTTCCCACTCACAAATTTATATTACCAACCAAACACCATAAAACTTACATGCATGTAACTCATTTACAACTGTAAAAGAATTTACCAATTATGACTTACGAATTATAGCCAATTACGACAACCAAAACAGACCCTTTATAGCAACATCAAAAGTCTCTTCAACGGTGTCTAACATAAGAGGCAGTGATCATAGCACACCTTATTTTGGACCTTAAACCCCAAATAAATTTAGTTACAGTATGGGAACGATACTCTATCAAATCACAATAAAGAGTTAAATCTTCAATTTTGGTTATGTAATCTTGAACAGACATAACACGCTTACAGAGATTGTGTAATTGGCTAAGAGATGGTTCCCATAATATTCAGGAATGTACTTTTTCTTAAGCTTTTCTTTCATTTTCTCACAAGACTATGACAATCCTAAGTCTCAAGCACGCTCTCTATCGAGATCCAGTAACTATTAGCTGACCCTATGAGTTTTCTGCTAGCAAATAAAAGTCTAACCACATAAGAAAATCTATATCAATCAAAGTAGCAATCCATAACAGCTAGCCAATCATTGAAAACACTAGGATTACAGTAACCACCAAATTTAGGATCTTCCAGTTTAAATCTACGCGCCATTCCATCTTTCCTAGCATACCAATCATGAGCAGTTGGGTACCACTACATCATAGTCACCTTTAGCGCAAGTCTTATACTGATAACTCATGTTGACTACAAATGCAAGTCAGACAATCAAGCAGATGCACTAGAAATCCTAGACTCAAAGAAACAATATGTATGCACTAAAAATAAAAAAATAAAATTTTCCAAAATGTTAAGCCTTAAATGCAAATCCTTAAATGATGAAAAGTGACAAACAATGAAGGAATTACTCGAGAAAAAGTAAAATACAAATCAAGTACAAATTGTCGTGGTCTACTAATACTCGCAAAAAATTAAGCAATCAATAAATCAACTCAAATTAGGATATCACTTGATGGGTGAGTCGTTCATGTCCAAACGCAAAATTCCTCTAAGAATTCCTGGAGAGATACCGACATTTGAGAGCTTAAATCACCCACGAAAATCTTGGACAACGGCAATAGGGTCTGGAAGGTGATTGCCGCGAGAATGGTGCAAATATAGCGTGAAACAGGCCTGAAACAAACTCGAACCACACGACTAGTTTGTAGTTGGAACAGTACTAACAGCAAACAAGAGCATGTGGAGGTCGGATCAGTTGTTAAAATGATGCAAAATCTCCCCAGTGGCTCTGAGTATCAGCTACGGAACCATCGCTTCAAACAGAGCTCGAAACGAACTCTGTACGGGCCTGAAATTGTCTCTGAAAGTTTGTTGTGTTGTATTGTTGACTGAGTTAACTCAGTCTTGACTCAATGGCTGACTCTGCTAGCTGAACTGGGCTGGCTCAGTGAGTTGACTCCGACTGAGTTGACTTAGTAAGTTGGCTCAGCAAGTTGGTTCGAACCCGATGTGGCTCAGTTGGGTCGAACCTGGTCTGACTCTGGCTCAAAGTGAACGGATCGAGTCTTCTTATGAGTTTGCAGGTCAGACCAACTAAAATGGGTTCACTTAAGCTTGTTAAGCTATCTCCCCCTCTGCTCGATAGCCAGGGCTCCGCAAGGCAGCTCACAGCGGCGGTAAGGTAGCATCTCACGGCAACGCAAGGCAATGGCAGTGGAGACGACGATGGGGAGGAGAGACGAGACCAGAGACAACGGTGGTGGAGGCTGGCAATGACGACGGTAAGAGGGCGGCATCAAAGCAGCGATCTTAGCGGCGAGGAGGCTCTGATGGCAAGCGGCGGTGATGACAGTGGCGTGATGGTAAGAACCTGACGGCGATGATAAGGACTTGGCGGCGACAAGGTTTGATGGAGATGAGGTTGGCGTCGGAGCTATCGAAGCACGATGACGGTAATGAAGATGGCGACGAAGGCTGCCAGATCTGACGATGAGGAGTCAACGAGGTGAAGGACCTCGATGAGACGGCGACGATAATGAGCAGAACCCGGATCAGATTTGCCGACGATGAGCATTGACATATACTATTCGTGATAAACGATGAGCATTGACCTATACTATTGGCAGAGGGCGGAGCAGGTGGTGGCAACGGATCTGGAGAGCGACGGTGCAATCGTCGAGTCCATCTGGTTGATGATGTCGGTGGCTTTGGCAAAGTCGAGGAAGGCAATGAAGGCGTCGGTGAGGCGATGCGGTCTACATGAGACCGTGGCGACGCGGTGGTGATGGCGATTGCAGTCAATGAGGTGACGAAGGCGGAGAGGTGGTGGCGGTGCAGTGAGGGTTTACGGGGAAGGTTGCAAGTGAAGAGGAGGGAGATGAAAGAACAATGAAAATTTTTATTTTTTCTTTATTTTCTTTTCATTTTTCCTTTTTTCTTTGCTTTTCTCTTCTTTTTTTATTTTTTAAAAATACGATATGTAGTTTCAGATTGTTTTTAAAAAAAACTAAACTTGAAGAAGAAGGAGGAGGAGCAAATCTAAGGTTTTGTGGATCTTTGTGAAATTTTTTTGAAGTGAATTTTGTGAAAAGAAAATAGCAGGAATTTAGTTCTGATACCAATTTGATGTCGGACGGAAGGGATTTAGGGTTTGTGGTAGAAATTTTCATGGAATTAGAGAAGAACAGAGATTTAGGAAAAGGATATGATCATGAATAGCAACCCAGATCTTGACTTTATCGTCTGATTCGATTTCAATCCACAAGATCAAACCAAAACAACATAAGTTTCACATGAAAACAAAATTTTAATCAAATCAGTCATTACTTTCAAAGTTTAATACCTAACTATATATATAGCCTACAATAAATACATGTACCATACATGCAATTATTGATAACATCAAATCTAACCAAATTTAATTCAAATTAATCTTAAAATCTCAACAAATATGCTCAAATCTAAATTTTAAATAAAATCTAAAATCTACTAAATCTGAACCATTCGTTTCCCAATCATAAACTGAACCCAACTGAAGGCGTCCAAACAAGAACCAAAACTTGGAACCAAACCAAATCTTTCCAAGCGACTTCATCAACAGATCTTATTCTTCTGCTGCATGACTAGATGCAAACCAAATTCAACTAAATAATCTCAAAACCAAAATACTAAACAAAATTTCATCCAAAAGTGCTGAAATCGGGCCTTAAACCACTAACACCAATCTACACAAAATCTAACCCAAACAGTAGAATATGTCAAATCCACTTCACCATAGCATTCAAAATACCCAAAAACCTAAGAATCGACTCTAAGATCATCAAAACCGGATACCAATTCATTGATTTATGGACAAAACAATTTCAGCCGTTTGATTACAGAATTCCAGACTGTCTACGTTGGTGTTTGATCTTTAGTTGCCTGACAATTGTTGTTTCCTATTTGAGAGCCAACAAATCCACTTTACCTTTTTTTTTCTTGTATTCTTCTCCCCCGCCAACTGAAACATCCCCCAATGACTCATTCTTGCTTCTTTGAAGCACAATTCCAATGCAACTTCAAGATGCAAACAAGCTTCAAACTAGGTGCAGGTTTCCAATAAACAACACACAGCTTGAAATCTGATTCGAATTCAGAGTCAAGTAGGTCTGCCTGCAAACAGGTCGAATCATATGCGGGTTTGGAAAGCAACGAATAACAAATCTAAAGAACTGACAGCAGATCCCTATGCCAGAATTTCCTATAAAGTTTTGGTATTTGGTGTCCTACCCAACTCATAAATTCCCATAATTTCACACCCATCTGAACAAAAAATAAGTCCAGATTTGGATCTTCCTGCAAGCGATGAAATCGTGAGGAATCTGAGTCACGATCAAATAGAAATCACGAACAATTGTGAGCGAGAATTTGAAAAATCACGACCTTCTCGAGTCGGGTCAAAATCTGGGAGAGGGTCAAGCTGGTCAAATTCGAACCAGCCAATAGGGAGCAAATAGCGACAAAAATCTGAGAATCACCAGAACAAAATTGTGAGAATTCAAGATTTTTCAAATTTTCTAAAATCTGAGGCCACAAATTGCAAAGATAAAGTCAAATCAAATTACCAAAAAAGAACTAGAGAAGATTGCGAAGAAGATTGTGAAAGCAAACAAAGAAACTCCTTGAACCTGATACCTTTTTTTTAACTGTTACTATTCATCATGAACAATATCCCCTTGGTTTGAACAGTTATTTTATCTCTTTTTCTTCTTTTGCAGATTTGAAGTGAAAACAAGCTAGATTGAAGAAAAAGAAAAAAAAAAATGATGACGCTCCGCGCGTGCGCAGGGGTGGGGGGGTGATTGATGACAAGGAAGGTTGCAAAGAATCAAAAACCCTAGGGCTTGATACCATGATAACCTATGAAAAACTACACATTTATTGATATGGAAAAGAGATACAAAATACGATTACATAAAGTCATGAGCAATCCCCTCTTTGTATAAACACATACAAAATCAAATCTTATTCAAACTATGACTCATAATACTAATAGAACTCTATGAGATTTCAAATACTATTAGGACTTGAAAACTAAATAGCCACTACTTATAATATATCTAACAAAGTTAAATCACATTGTGATAACTTTAGTGTATGGCATGTTTTTATCTAATTATATACACTGTTCTTTCAGCCAATCATATTTTTCTAAGGTAGAGTTGAGTATCTGTCGATCAAAATTCTCTCCTAACTTTGACCCCGCAGAGAGATGACAAGCTCCTACCTTTTATTAGGTATCAACTCTAAGCAAATTTGAATTTATCTCAAAACTCCTCTAGCTGATATTTCTTCTAAAATAAAGACTTTTCAAATAATCTTTGTTCTTTTCTAATATCTTCACTCCAATTTATTATATTTTAACTTTTTTTTCTATATTATTAGGTATCACCAAAACTGTTGAATCCACAAAATGATATTTATTCAATTTGACCCACTTTATGGATGGATATATTGCATAAGCATTTTGAATTATCATAACTTTTTTTTATCTATGCATCTTCATCTAACATATTAAGTTTATAGCGTTTTTAGAATAACCACACCATTGATGTTTCCTAAGTGATACAAAATGGTTAGAATTATAAAATATATAGTGAACATAATTATATAAAACTGATCTAGATCTAAAATAGATAAAACATATAAATTACTCCTTGAGTCTTTTTCTTTTTTTCTTTTCTTTTTTGCTTTAATGATGAGCAGTGCACATGCCCTGTATGATAGTATAAATAAAGACAGTAAGACAATAGGTTATCAAGGTTACCTCACTAAAGCAAAAGAAATCCATCAACCCAACAAGTCCGCGTGCCTGATCTCGGCCAATATGTCGTGTCCCATATATCTCTCGTATCTTTTCCCGGCTCAGCTGGTTGACAATAGACAAAAATAGGAAAATATGTTGTTAGATACTAATGCAATTTATAGTAATCAAATCTTTCACTTACCCTTATGACCTAAAGATTATACAGCATTGTGGAAAGACAGTAACAAAAAACAAAAAGATATATATATATATATATATATATATATATATATATATATATATATATATATATATATATATATATATATATATATATCAATTTTTTTGGGCCATCTTCATGCAGCTTTGTTAAAGGCCAACTTCTCTGTAAAATTTAGCGACTTCCTTGTCCTGTTTACTACATAAATTCATCATCATTTTGGTCTAATTCTAGTCCTATCAATCCTTCAAGTACAATCATGTTACACCTAACTAGCAGACAAATCAGTTATTATAGCATATATCCAAAAAATCTCTCTCATCTCATCTTCACTTGGATCCACCTCTAACTTCTTACAATGCACTTGTTTCATTTCCACTTTTAATGTGTTGTTGCTCATCCATCCAAGCATACTCATTTCAGCTAAACTCATTGCTCGAACATGTTTCTTAATTGCCCAAAATGTCATAAGAATGGCTGGTCAACATCGTATAGCCTCCTCAATAAATTCTGTTCACTGGCCAGACTAGAGACGAATTAGTAGGCTATTTGGAAGATGAGTATAATCTAATGATATCACAGCTGCACAGAAGACATTCTATTATAGTAAACATGCATGTTTTTCTTTCCACCTTCAATTTGAATGCTATATATTTTATACAAGTATCTCCAACCTTTCTTAACTCAACCCAAGGTTTTGTCTATGGACCAGAAAGAGAAAAATCAACCAGCTAGAGTTAGCTATGTGCAAGATAAACATACTTTTGATGGCACGAAAGTTGCCCGGACATTTTTTTTTAATAGTAAACAAGAATGCTTTGCTTCGGTCCCCACTATATTATCATGTGCTACCTAGAAATATTTAGGGGATATCAAAATGCATGTCAACACATATGAGAACCATGGCTTCTAAAGCTTCTTCTATAAGAAAGTATTTTCATTAAATTAGGAAGAATCTTACTACCCTAACAAACCAAATAAAACCACTCTTCTTCTTTTTTCTTAAGTTACAAGATTTTACTCACCAAAACCTAACATTCTATTAAAAAAACATTAGCAAAAAAAAATAAAAGAGCATAGATTTGTGATCGATATATTACATTGACATATGATGCAATCGAAATACAGTTTCACAGATCCAAAGTAGAAAATAGAGTCCTAATAGTTATCAGTTTTCAAATCCTTTAATTTTTAAGCAGACAAAAAGATACATATCACATTTGTGGGTACAATGATATCACCTTGCATCGCCCAAAGTAGCATCCATCTGGCTCTATCGAACCGAAGAAATCAAGCTTCAGAAGGCACCCTTTCAGCCTGTCATAGTAGAGGCCTCTGATGGGAAAAGTGGGATCATACTTAAATTGCAAGCAACTGTCTGGATACTTAAGCTGAGACAACCACATTTACCAATGAAACAATAGGCAATCAATCAAATTTCCTGTAATAAATTAATGAATAAACAAATACATAAATTCTGACAACAAACCTCATTAACAAGGTGATTTTTGGCCAAGTCATAGATCAAACTCTGTAAATTTGAGGAGTAATGGGCAAGAGTATAGTCATAATCAAAACCATAGACTTGTATCTTGTCCAATCTGAGATTCTTATTCACATAAATACCTAGTTTTTGCACCAAAGAAAGAAAACATCACAGTTAGAATTTCCATTTCTTTGTGAAAGTAAGCAAAAGAAAGGGCAAACATCCTTCTTTTGACCCACTACCTAATATTAGTCCTTTGATTAATAATATGTAACTTGGTTAGCTCTGACCTCAAATTGGGAGCCTTAAACAACTATAGACATTGGCACACTCGGTTATATTCACTTGATAGTTAATAACAAAGTTTCATCAGAAACACAAAAAAAAAAAAATAAATAAAATTGTGCCACCCAGCACAGTTAACATTTCAAAGATTTGCATAGAAATCCCTTGGGTGAATCAAACCCTCCAACCTTCCAACTCAGAAGTCAACATTTTAGCACAAAAGGTGCAACAATTTTAAGATAAAGTAGCTACTTTATTGGAGAACTTCTCAAATGTAATCAATCAGCAGGTTTCTATAAAAAAGTAGCATTTGTGTAATAAACTTTTCGATGTGCATATAAAAGTTTTGAACTTTTGGGTGAAAAGCTGAAATTAAAGTATCAATAAAGTGCAAAGTGTAAAAAAAGCTTAAAAAATTAAATTAAACAAAACCTTCGGGATTCATTTTAGGCATTTCTTTGAGCGCAGCGGGGATATTAAGAAAGCTCCTCTTGGCTTCCTCAAACTCCTGCCGGATTCTGTCGATCTCGTCGCCAAGGTCCGCCAGAATGCTCGGAGTGCAGATCTCGGGAGCCTTTACACTGCTGAATCGCCGAAATAGTCCTCCAATATCGAGACCTAGATTCACGACGAACAGGAAGTCCTAAAGATTTAGATAAATTTCTTGATAGGAAAAAAAATACAAGATCGAAGGAGAAGACACCTGCAGACCTCGCGATATCGAGTGGTTAGATCTCTGTAGTGATAGTGGAAGGAAGAGACCCCTTCGAATTCCAAAGGGTGCTGCCATTAGACAGGATTCAGATGTCCAATGAGGAGACGACGGGTCAAAGAGAGAAGAACGTCGTCACTAGAGAAAGAGAGGAGAGAGCGGGAGAGAGATAAGGGATTTTATTGTTTATTGGTCTCCTTTTCGAGGAAGTTTATTTTACATTAAAGTCCTTTATGTTGTTTCTATTTGCGGTGCTTATGATAATCCCGTTTTCATTTTTCGTACATGGATAATCTTCAGTGACTCGGGGCTAACGAGGAGCCCAACTCGGGCAATTTGGGCTTGGGTCTACGGTATAATAAAACCCGATCCATCAACACGTTCAAAATTGTCTGCAAACTAGAATACCGCTTGGGGGTGGAACCAAACTCAAGGGAGGCTGGCGGTGGCGAAAGAGAGGGCGACTGCTTTGCTAGAAGAGGAAGAAAAAGTAAGAATGAGGTGAGGAAGAAGAAAGAGGGGAGAAGAAGGAGAGGGCAACGGAGAAGGAGGGAGGATGGCAGAAGAGGAGGGAGAAAGGAGGGAGGACGACGACGTTGACGACAGGGCGGTAGAGGTGGCTGATGGCTTCTCTCTCTCCCGCTCTCTCTCGCGTTGATGAAGGGGGAAAGACGGACAGACAAACTTTGTGAAGGAGTCACGGAGAAAACCTCGCTTCGCTCGGTTTTCACTATATGTCCAAAATTGTCTACAAAAATTAGGCGAATTTTTTTCTTTTCATGCCTGTAAAGAGAATAGACTAATATCTAACTTAGTATTAAAATACTATATAACTATTCATTCTATCTTCTCTTTTACCTGTAGGGCCTTGTTTGGCAACATAATTTCCGACAATCGGATTACGTTTAAGTTAAAATGAAATTGGGGTTAGTAACCAGACAAACCACAATTTTTGTAACCGGGGTTACGTTTGAATTAAAATTAAAAATCTACTCAAAGTGGGGTTTCAATAACTCTATTTTCACAAGGTTTGGA
Source organism: Agave tequilana (assembly GCA_038442645.1). Taxonomy (NCBI): domain Eukaryota; kingdom Viridiplantae; phylum Streptophyta; class Magnoliopsida; order Asparagales; family Asparagaceae; genus Agave; species Agave tequilana. The sequence goes on from JAVJIF010032754.1 coordinate 20,978, forward strand.
GGCCTTCAAACCCTAGTTTCATTAATCCCATTCGACTCCCAAACAACACCTAGTTCCAGTAAACTTCATTTCAAGCCTGAAACTCTTTTAAATTGAACTTTTAGAAACTTAACCTTGTTGCCAAATGAGGCCTAAAAGTGTCTGATTGAGATGAAAGCAGTGCACAGAAACAGAGTTTTGAAATTAAAGATTAAGATTGGTACTCTAACTTCTTCAATTCTACCGCAATAGCAAAGTGGCTAAGTTGGTTGTGATCCATAAGTAGGGATACGATAAAAGTATTTTGGTATTACTAAATTACTAAATTGATTAAAAGTTTTTTTTTTTTTTTAAAAGAGAAAAATAGAAAAAGTTAAGAGGAGTGTAGTAGGTAATTCCTAAGGAATCAATCTATGCACCAAAATAGGGAAGTAAATATAGCCAAATCACAAAAAAGTCAATCGCAAACACAATAAAATACGTAAAAAACCCAGAAGGGAAAAAACCACACAGAGAGAAAGAGATTCCACTATATCAATAGCGATTACAAAGTGTTCTCTGAATTCGGGTCAACTTGGCCTCTTTCTCGTTGGAAGGGAGGCTTTATTTATACAAGTCATATCAAATAGATAAGGTTAGGGAGTCCTACTCAGTTTGAATATTTAAATCTCTTATCTTGCTAAAGATCGAGTCGAATGTCCCAGTTTGAATTGATGTAAGAGAGAGTACATCTCTATTTGGTGGTTCGCGCTCAGCTGGAGATAAGGATGAACTACTCCCGAGAGGCTACTACTTCGTTTGAATTAGGATTTGGCTTAAGGATAGAGATCTCTGTAATCAGATATGATTCTTCTGTTAATTACCCGACCCATTCGCAATTCAAACTGGACGATGGTTCTGAAACTATTCCAGAAGTAACCAGGTGTCGCACATCCGCGCGAGGCTGGATTGACATGTGTCACGATCTCAGGCGGGTCAGAAAGTGACCACTACATATGCCCCCTCTGCTCCCTTCTTTTAGAAAGAGGTCGAAAACTCTCCCTTGGGGAATTTCAGGTTCCCAGAGTCTCTGATGTAGATAGGGGAGTAGAATAAAATGAGAATCTTCTGGACCTGAATTCAAGATGTTCATTATTACTTCAGATTTTGTCCTGTAGTGGCATGCTCAGCAATACAGTCTAGAAAAGTCTTAAATCTATGTTACATCCGGTACAACACCGATCAAATTACCACATTCTGTGCGATGCGGCGTTCGAGATGGGTTCTGCGTATCTAAAGTTATGGTGTTGATTATGTTCACCATAATACATGTAGGGTACTGATCGAGTGACAGTTCGTTCCCCTAGGGTTAAGAGGGTTACACTCTGAGGTTTTGGGCATTTTTTTTCAAATTTTCACTTCATCTTCCTCTTTCTTGCCTCCTTCTGATCTTTTGATCTCAAAATCTCTGCCATTAGCTTATTTCTGCTAAAAATGAAGAAATGGGAGAAATTTCATCCTTTCGATAGATCGATAAAGGAAAAGTCCATCGTGGAGGAGAAAGGGAAGGGGATTTCCCGTCGCGCCAGGATCGGGATGGACTTCGATCCAAAAACCTCCAAGCTTCACGTCCAGGAGGCGGTGGATAAATACCTGGCTAGCTATGGCTTTCCTTAGAGCCCAGGGATAAAAATTGAGTTTTACATGATGTTGACGTTTTTTAGGCCCCGCCTGGCAAGGGGGTGTGTATATGCATCTCCTGGTGTTGGCGCTAGGATTAAGGCTGTCAATGATGAAGTTCATTTGCAACATTTTGATTTTTTATGGGGTTGCCCCCTCTCAGTTGACGGCGGTGACCTGGCGTACAACACTGAGGTTTGAAGCCCTCTACAATTTGTACGCTCTGGAAGCCTGCCATCGTGAAGTCTTCAGCACCACATACTTGCTGAGGAAGACCATTCAGGGTATGTGCTACTTTATTTCCTAGAGCACTATGGAAAAAAATTATTTGTTAATATGGTCAACAGTGACCATGGTATGCGAGATTCCGTGATTCAGTCTCCGGTCCATGAGATGCCGAGTCGGAGGACGAGCGTGGGGCTATCCCGGTTGCTTGGAACTCGAATGCTGGTTCTCGTAGGGGGACCTTGCCCTCTGCCGATGTTGAGGCGAAGTTGAAAAAACTGACAACCATTGACTTTAATAGTCATAATTGGAGTTGGATGTTGAACCTAAATAACCTCCAATGCCGCTAGGTGTTCAGAGGGTGTCTGCATCAAGTAAGAGCCAACTTGTTCCTGAGCCTGAGAAACCTGTTCGGGAAGAGAACAGTTCCGCCTCTGAGACATGAGAGTTTACCCAAGGAGTGAGCCAACCGGCCGTGAATCCTGAGAAGCCGAGAGCCCTAGGAGGGACGACTTCCAGCAAGAAGAAGAGGGGTCTCGCTCAGACTTCGCGCCCTCCGCGACCAGAGATATATTCTAGATTTTTTTAGTTTTTGTTTGAAAAATTGATACTCGATGCCTAACTTGCAACAACAACAACTAAGCCATTTGTCCCAAGTATTTGGGGTAGGCTACATGAACCAAAAGAGAATTACACTGGATCAGGCATATGGATCAGTTTTCTGCACTCATTCCTATCGAGCAATATGCCTTCACTAAGACCTTTAGCCTCTATATCTTGTCGTATTACCTCCATCTATGTTTTCTTCGGTCTCCCCTATGCTCTTTTAACTTGCCCTTATTTGATACGCTTTACTCCCCGGACTGGCGCATCTGTAGGTCTACGTCGCACATGACCAAACCATCGTAGGCGATTTTCTCTAATCTTCTCTTTTATAGAGACTACACCTATCTTATTATGAATATCCTTATTTCTCATCTTATCTCTCCTCATGTTATCAGACATCCAACAAAGCATGCGCATCTTTGCTACGCTTATCTTCTGGGCATGATATCTCTTTATAGCTCAACATTCTGTTCCATATAACAAACTGGCCTAATAGCGGTCCGATAAAACTTTTTCTTCAGCCATAACGAAATGTTACAATCACATAAAACTCCTGTTGCACTCCTCCATTTCAACCAGCCGGCTTGGATGCTAAGGTTAACATCACTATTGATCTCTCCATCCTTTTGGATAATAAAACCCAAGTACTTAAAATGACTACTAATCGGTATTTCTTATCCATCTAGTCTCACAATACTGAAAAACACCTAGAGGGGGGTGAATAGGTGTAATTGCTAATCTAACAATCCTTTTAAAATTAAGATGAATGAATGATGCAACGATCTCTCAAAATAAGACTAAGAGCTGAATACCCCGTGAGAGGTTCTGAACTCCTTCCTCCCAATTCCTCTTGAATGGGTTAGAGGTGCGCAATGCAACCTTGTTGTATGAGAATTGATCGAACAAGGAATGAATAATATGCAATGATGAAATGCACACAAGATATATCACAAGTAACACAAGCTAGAGGCAATATCACAAGGAAAGAAAACTAGATCTCAAGCAAGTAATTGAAAACAATATAGTGCAAGAGAAATTTAAGGCAAAATGGACACAAGGCAATAGCAAACACAAGATATTTGTTTCGAGGTTCGAGCCACCGCTCTACTCCCCGCCTTCACCTCCGTGAAGGGTTTCCACTATCCACCGAGGATGCTTACAACGGTCTACCGAAGACCCGAGCACCGAGCTCCACCAATTACAATAACCTCTACCGAAGAGGTGCCTCCACTAGAACAAGAAGAACACGAGTAACCAAAGTGATCACAACAAGATCACTAAACTCTTTACAATTTCTCACTCTTTTACAACTTCCTTATAGAATGAGTAAGGGATTTTTGGCTCTAAGAAGTGTGGTGAGAAAACTCAGTTGTAGAGATGATTTTTGCTAGAGAACACAACTGAAAACAAGCTCAAGAAAGAGTTGGAGATGAAGAGCTTAAACACTTTTCTTTTCTTTTTGAAAACTATGAAAACTTGAGGATTTTCTTTTTTTTTTTGTAAGAGACTCTTCTCCTCTATTTATAGAGAGAGAAATAGGTTAAAAACAATTTATTTTAATCTTTATTTGACCTGAAAAAGTTCTCCAAAACCTCAGAAAAAGCCTGCTAAAACAGATCAATAAACAGATTTCAGAATTGCACAAAAGAGGAAAGAGCCGTTGGGCTTTTGCAGGCCTGGCGGTCGACCGGGCCGGTCGGCCGCCAGCTCTGCTGGCAAAGAGCCGTTGGGCTCGGGTCGACCGGTCCGGTTGACCGTCCTCTAAGAGAAAACACAGTTTTCTTCGGGCGGTCGACCGGGCCGGTCGACCCAGAAAACCCGAGAGCAACTGCTTTCAGTCGGTCGACCCGAGCGGTCGGCCGACAGACGTGCACAAACGTGCACGTCCTGATACTGGCGCCAGTTGACCGGGCCGGTCGGCCGGTCAAGCCTGAAACAGAAAAACAGCAGCAGCAGGACTTGGAATTTTTTTGTTTTAAAATATTTTGAAGTAAAGAGTATCTAAGTATCATGATGAAAAGAGTATACATGATTTAAAAATGATATATGTCTTTGTAAAACTTGGAGTCATGTATATTTGTCAAGTCATGAGAAAAACTTAGAGACAAAAACTTTAACTTGAAAACTTGTATTAAAAATGTGTGCATCCTAGAGCCAATTTTCAAAACTCAAACTTTAACAACCTATTTCTTACATTGGTTCTAAGTACTACAAGTGCTTCAAGAGGGCTTTCCACCCTATGATCTTCATAACTTGATTCTTGAGCCCAATTTGAGTTGACTTGAGTCCAAAATACTCTCCTTTAGGGAAGAACCCTTCTAGTTGAGTTAGAACCTTGAAACACACTTAAATAACAAACATTATTAGTACAAATAACTAATATGTTTTGTAATCATCAAAACACACTAAACACGGGTGATTGTAATCTTGGGCCAACAATCTCCCCCTTTTGATGATGACAAAACATATACGTTATTTAAACAAAAATGGAAGAAGAGCTTGGAAAGCTCCCCCTCAAATAATGCTATGTATCAAGAATGTCAATGAATGCATCTCAAATACATCAAAATACACAATAAACAAACAATACATAACAAACACACTTATACTTTACTTATACTTTTTCTCCCCCTTTTTGTCATACATCAAAAAGGGTTAAACAAAACAAACAAAAACAAAAGAAATTTTCTTTAAGAATCCATAATGCAAACATTTAACTCACCACAAATAAAGGAAAATCTAGCATAATCTAATGGTTTTGTAAAAATATCGGCAAGTTGAAAATCGGTAGAAACATAATCAATATCAATATCACCTTTCTCATAATGATCTCTAAGAAAGTGATACCTAATGTCAATGTGTTTGGTTTTACTATGTTGATTTGCATTCTTTGTCATGTGAATTGTACTAGTATTATCACAAAATATTTTAACATGATCAAAGTGTAAATCATAGTCGAGGAGAGTATGTTTCATCCAAAGAACTTGTGCACAACAAGCTCCGGCTGCAACATACTCCGCCTCGGCGGTTGAAAGGGCTACCGAATTTTACTTTTTGGAAGACCAAGATACAAGACAATTACCTAGGAATTGACATGTTCCACTTGTGCTCTTCCTATCTACCCTACAACCCGCATAGTCGGCATCCGAAAAACTCGTCATTGAAAATTGGCCGGTTTTCGGATACCACAAACCCATTTCAATAGTGCCCTTAAGGTATCTAATTATGCGTTTAACCGCAATTATATGAGACTCTTTAAGACAAGATTGAAAACGTGCACAAAGACAAACGGAAAACATAATATCCGGCCTACTAGCCGTCAAATACAATAAACTACCAATCATGCTACGATAAAACTTAATGTCTACACTTTTACCTTGTTCATCATTGTCAAGCTTGGTAGTTGTTGCCATGGGAGTTTTGCTAACTTTAGATCCTTCAAGCCCGAACCTTTTGATTAGTTACTTTGTGTACTTGGCTTGATTGATGAAGATCCCATCCTTCCTTTGCTTGATTTGGAGTCCAAGGAAATAGTTGAGCTCCCCCATCATAGACATTTCAAATTCATCCTTCATGCATGATTCAAAAGCTTGGAAAAGAGATTCATTAGTAGAACCAAAAATAATATCATCTACATAAATTTGCACAATGAGAATATCATTTTCTACATGTTTTGTAAACAATGTTGTGTCAATTTTTCCTTTCTTAAAATCATTTGAAATTAAAAATGAAGAAAGTCTTTCATACCAAGCCCTAGGGGCTTGTTTTAAACCATAAAGAGCTTTATCTAATTTAAACACAAAATCCGGATGTGTAGGATCAACAAACCCGGGGGGTTGTTCAACATACACTTCCTCTTCAATAAAACCATTTAGAAAAACACTTTTAACATCCATTTGAAATAATTTAAAATCTTTATATGAGGCAAATGCTAGTGTCATCCGTATGGCTTCAAGCCGTGCTACGGGTGCAAAGGTTTCTTCAAAATCGATTCCTTCGATTTGAGTGTAACCTTGGGCAACTAACCTAGCTTTATTCCTAACAACGTTACCCGATTCATCCAACTTGTTCTTAAAGATCCACTTAGTACCAATTGTTGGTCTATCGTGGGGCCTAGGAACAAGGTGCCAAACTTGGTTGCGCTCAAATTGATTGAGTTCCTCTTGCATGGCTAGCAACCAATATGAATCGGCCTCGGCTTCGAGGACGTTCTTGGGTTCAACATGAGAAATAAATGCTTAATGTCCACAAAAATAGTGAAGTTTAGAGCGAGTGGTTACCCCTTTAGATACTTCACCTATGACGAGGTCCTTGGGATGATGAGGATTGTATCTCCAATCCTTTGGAAGTTGTTGAGTAGGCTCCACTTCATTTGTTTGATTTTCATTTCCTTGAGCCTCTTCTACTTTAGCTTCACTTCCTTCATCATCCTTTGGCTTGTCTCCCATAGTAGGTGTATCCTCCAAGGTCACTTTCTCCAAGCCTTCATCCAAAGCATCTATTTCTACAACATTCTTAACAAACAAGTTAGATTCTTCAAACTTAACATGTATAGATTCCTCAATAGTCAAAGATGATCTATTGAAGATTCTATAAGCTTTACTAGTATTAGAATAACCCACAAAAATTGCCTCATAAGCTTTAGCATCAAAATTTCCTAAATTATCTTTTGTATTTAAAACAAAACATTTGCATCCAAAAACCTTGAAATATGAAACATTTGGTTTTCTAGAAAAGTACATTTCAAAAGAAGTTTTTGAAGTATTTTTACACAAGAAAACACGATTTGATATATAGCATGATGTATTAACGGCCTCGGCCCACAAATAATGTGGTAGACCATATTCACTTAGCATTGTCCTAGCCATCTCTTATAAAGTTCAATTTTTCCGTTCAACTACTCCATTTTGTTGTGGAGTTCTAGGACAAGAAAGTTCGTGCTTAATTCCATGTTCATCACAAAAAGTGGTAAAGGGTAGGTTAATGAACTCACCTTCTCTATCACTTCTTATTCTTAAAATTGAAGACTTTTTTTCCTTTTCAACTCTTTTCTTAAAGGCTTGAAAATGTGAAAAGGCTTGATTTTTGTGTTCAAGAAAGAAAACCCAAGTAAACCGTGAAAAGTCATCAACCAAAACAAATGCAAATCTATTCCCACTTAGACTTTTGGTTTGAGTAGGACCAAATAAATCCATATGGATTAACTCCAAAGGACGTGATGTCATGATATCCTTAATTGACTTGAAAGAAGACTTAGTTTGTTTCCAAATTGACATGCGTCACAAACTCGGTCCTTTTCAAAATTCAAACAAGGAATACCTTTCACCATTTCCTTTGTATTTAATCTAGATATATGGTCAAAAGAAATATGGCCTAATCTTCTATGCCACAACCAAGAGTCGTCATCGAGGGCTTTTAAACAAGTAATATTACAAGACATATTAGACATATCTATCATATAAACATTACTTTCACGAAAATCGGAAAACACACAAGTATTAGAAATTCTATCAATTACTTTACAAACTACATGATCAAAAACAACATCAAAACCTTTATCACAAAGTTGACTAACACTCAAGAGGTTATGCTTGAGGCCATCAACTAAAACTACATTCTCAATTAAAGGGGATGTGCTGAGTTTTACATTACCAATACCGATGATTTTACCCTTGGCATCATCTCCGAAGGTGACGGTGCCACCTTCATGGTATCTTGGTAGGGTTGCAAAGTTGTTGATGTCCCAAGTCATGTGCCTTGAGCAACCACTATCAAGATACCACAATCCTCTACGTCGTTGGGCCTTGGAAGGTACCTACATCATTTAACAAAATTGTTGACTTTGGTACCCAAATTTTCTTGGGTCCTTGAAAGTTAGTGCTTCGAACCCAAACATTATGACAAGATGCACTTAGTCTATCATAGCAAAAATTAGCTAAGTGCCCTTTCCACCCACAATGTGAACATGAGAACACTCTTCCATACATGAATGCATGATGTGTGTGTGAAGTGTGAGCATGTTTTGGGGGTTTGCCACGATGTAAAGGTTGTGTGGTATGAACATGAGCATGAGCATGGTAAACATTTTTCTTAGGGGCTTGTTTCTTAGGAAACATGGCCTCTATCTTCTTCTTATCAAACTCACAATTTTTTAAAACAATTCCTAATGAGTCTATTCTTTCTTTAAGCATGGTAATCTCATTAGAATCAATTAGTGGGGACTTGCCTTTATAAGAAATCTTATATTTGTCAAAATCTTTTTGGGTGGAAATAAGAGTGGAAAGTAATTCATCTTTTTCTTTAGAAAGAGTAAAAACTTAATGATTAAGAGATTCATTTTCCTTTTTCATTTTTAAATACTTTTTCTTAAGAAAATCATAGTTATGTGATAGTTCTACAAATGCTTCTCCTAATTCATCCATGGAAAGTTCATCATTAAGAGAAGTGGAAGGGGTTACCTTGCTTGTGCTTTCATCGGCCATGAAACACATGTTGGCGGTATCAATTTCCTCCTTGGATTCGCTCTCGGAATCTCATGTAGCCTTCATTGCTTTCTTCTTGTAGGGCTTCTTTGAGGTGGAGGGCTTTACTTTATCCGGGCACTCCGCAACAATGTGTCCCGGTCTTTGGCAATTGAAGCAAATAATCTTTCTTTCTTCTTTGCCTCCTTGCCATCTCCTTCTTCCTTGGAATTTAGCCTTGTTATACATCCTCCGGACGTTCTTCACAAGAAGTGAGAGCTCTTCGTCATCTTCTTCTTCATCGTCTTCGTCGGAGTGTGTGGATTGACTTTTGAAGGCTATTGTTTTCTTCTTGGAAGGAGCCATGTCCTCCCTAGCTTTTCTCTCCATCTCATGGGTTTTGAGGTTCCCAATGAGACCAATTAGCTCCATCTCCTCCTTGTCATTGAGTTCCTTCAAGGTGGTAGCTTTCACTTCCCATGAAGGAGGAAGAGCCCGGATGATCTTCCTAACTCTTTGATCGTTGTCGATAGCATCACCTAGAGAAGAAAGTTTATTAGTAATCTTAGTAAATTTTGTAACCATATCATCTATGGTTTCATTTTCTTGCATGCAAAAGTTTTCATATTGGGACCGAAGAAGGTCTATCTTAGCCCTCTTCACTTGTGAGGTCCCCTCATGTGTAACTAGCAAGTGTGTCCAAATTTCATATGCGGACTTGCAATGAATAACTCTAGCTATATCATCATCATTAAGGGCTTGAAGGAGTGCATAATGAGCCCTAGCATTGGCATCAAATTCCTTAGTCTCAATTTCGGACCAAGTGGATTCATCACCGGGGGGTGCACTAAAGGGTTTGGTCACGGCCTTTGCAACTCGACTACCTAGAGATTGCAAGAAAACGGTCATCTTAACCTTCCATATGGGAAAGTTAAGTCCATCAAACTTAGGTGGGGTTTTAATTCCATCAGCCATTTTTACTAAGTGAGAATGAATGAAATGATTAGCAATATTAGGATCTCTCTAAGGTTGTTAAGCCAAAAGCCTAGAGTCCAAGCTCTGATACCAATTGAAAAACACCTAGAGGGGGGTGAATAGGTGTAATTGCTAATCTAACAATCCTTTTAAAATTAAGATGGATGAATGATGCAACGATCTCTCAAAACAAGACTAAGAGCCGAATACCCCGTGAGAGGTTCTGAACTCCTTCCTCCCAATTCCCTTGAATGGGTTAGAGGTGCGCAATGCAACCTTGTTGTATGAGAATTGATCGAACAAGGAATGAATAATATGCAATGATGAAATGCACACAAGATATATCACAAGTAACACAAGCTAGAGGCAATATCACAAGGAAAGAAAACTAGATCTCAAGCAAGTAATTGAAAGCAATAGAGTGCAAGAGAAATTTAAGGCAAAATGGACACAAGGCAATAGCAAACACAAGATATTTATTTTGAGGTTCGAGCCACCGCTCTACTCCCGGCCTTCACCTCCGTGAAGGGTTTCCACTATCCACCGAGGATGCTTACAATGGTCTACCGAAGACCCGAGCACCGAGCTCCACCAATTACAATAACCTCTACCGAAGAGGTGTCTCCACAAGAACAAGAAGAACACGAGTAACCAAAGTGATCACAACAAGATCACTAAACTCTTTACAATTTCTCACTCTTTTACAATTTCCTTATAGAATGAGTAAGGGATTTTTGCCTTTAAGAAGTGTGGTGAGAAAACTCAGTTGTAGAGATAATTTTTGCTAGAGAACACAACTGAAAACAAGCTCAAGAAAGAGATGGAGATGAAGAGCTTAAACACTTTTCTTTTCTTTTTGAAAACTATGAAAACTTGAGGATTTTCTTTTTTTTTTTTGTAAAAGACTCTTCTCCTCTATTTATAGGGAGAGAAATAGGTTAAAAACAATTTATTTTAATCTTTATTTGACCTGAAAAAGTTCTCCAAAACCTCAGAAAAAGCCTGCTAAAACAGATCAATAAAACAGATTTCAGAATTGCACAAAAGAGGAAAGAGCCGTTGGGCTTTTGCAGGCCTGGCGGTCGACCGGGCCGGTCGGCCGCCAGCTCTGCTGGCAAAGAGCCGTTGGGCTCGGGTCGACCGGTCCGGTCGACCGTCCTCTAAGAGAAAACACAGTTTTCTTCGGGCGGTCGACCGGGCCGGTCGACCCAGAAAACCCGAGAGCAACTGCTTTCAGTCGGTCGACCCGAGAGGTCGGCCGACAGACGTGCACAAACGTGCACGTCCTGATACTGGCGCCGGTCGACCGGGCCGGTCGGCCGGTCAAGCCTGAAACAGAAAAACAGCAGCAGCAGGACTTGGAATTTTTTGTTTTAAAATATTTTGAAGTAAAGAGTATCTAAGTATCATGATGAAAAGAGTATACATGATTTAAAAATGATATATGTCTTTGTAAAACTTGGAGTCATGTATATTTGTCAAGTCATGAGAAAAACTTAGAGACAAAAACTTTAACTTGAAAACTTGTATTAAAAATGTGTGTATCCTAGAGCCAATTTCCAAAACTCAAACTTTAACAACCTATTTCTTACATTGGTTCTAAGTACTACAAGTGCTTCAAGAGGGCTTTCCACCATATGATCTTCATAACTTGATTCTTGAGCCCAATTTGAGTTGACTTGAGTTCAAAATACTCTCCTTTAGGGAAGAAACCTTCTAGTTGAGTTAGAACCCTGAAACACACTTAAACAACAAACATTATTAGTACAAATAACTAATATGTTTTGTAATCATCAAAACACACTAAACACGGGTGATTGTAACCTTGGGCCAACAAATACTATAATCTCAGATTCCCTGTTTACTGAATTTACACTCCATATACTCTGTTTTGGCCCTACTTAATCTAAAATCTCGAGATTCTAGAGTTTACCTCCATAGCTCCAATTTGGTATTTATACCAGCTTTCGTATCATCGACTAGAACAATATCATCAACAAATAGCATACACCACGGTATCTGATCTTGAATAGCTCTAGTAAGCTCATCCATCACTATGGCAAATAAGAATGGACTCAATGCAGATCCTTGATGCAATTCAATTGTGATAGAAAAATTACTTGTTATGCCTCTACAATTCTAATATTTGCCACTACTTCATCGTACATGTCCTTGATTATATCAATATATTTGATGGGGACTCCTTTTTTCATCAATGTCTACCATAATAGCTCTCTTGGCACCTTATCATAAGCTTTTTTTAAATCAATAAAGACCATATGTAAATTTCTCTTCCTCTCTCGCTCTATAAGTTGACGAAGCAAATGAATAGCCTCTGTCGTCGATCGCTCTGACATGAATCCAAACTGGTTCTCTGATATTTTAATGTTCTGCCTCAACCTGTGTTCAATTACCCTTTCCCAAAGCTTCATGGTGTGATACATGAGTTTTATTCCACGATAGTTTGAACAACTCTAGATATCACCCTTATTCTTATAGAGAGGTACTAAGGTACTCTTCTTTCACTCATTTGGCATCTTTTTAGTTAGCTAGATTATTAAAGAGGTTTGTCAGCCATCTCACCCCATCTCTCCTAAGCATCTCCATACCTTAGTAGGAATTCCATCCGGGTATCTTGCGAACGCCAGAGGCAACCGTCCCATCATCAAGATAGAGGGAGAGTCAGACTGGTTTATAGGATGACTCTATTGCTCCTCATCCCCCGGACGCCACCTCATTTCACTATGCAACCATGACGCTGCAAGTATGATGGCTATGGTGTGTACCTATGTCTAACTATCATTTGCTCATGTGATTAAAGAAACAAACTGGCGCTGGCAAAACTGACTACATAAGACATAGAATGAATAAGCAGGATTAGATCAGGCAAAGAGAAATGAATTTTTCGCCATGCAATCACTCTTAAAGGTTCTACAAGCCTGATTTGTTAGCTTAGAATGAACGTTTAGATGCTTCAATAGGTTGTTGTGACCTATAGTTCTCCTAGTTTTTATCAGGGAGGGAGCCTCATTCAGTAAGTCGCCTTACTACATGAAAGAAATAGCTTGAAGCAACCCTCTCATTGAGCAACAAGTGGAGATATTCTTTACAACTTGTGGTGTAGGAGACATCCCGGCGACGCAAGCATTAAAGCTGTATGATGTTTGATGCAATCCGACCGAAACAGAACCTTTATCGTCTATATCTTATTCCCACCCCAGTGAAACAAGCCTCTTCTTCATCTGGCTCTACTAGGCGTTTATTAGCTGGCTTTACACACCGCAGAGAGAAGACTTCCAATAACCTTTCCTCGACTCAATATCATTATGGAATGAGCAACTAAGTAAAAAGCAACTGACGTCAGGAACAACAAAGCGTCGAAGGGATGGGGAGAGTCTGAATTCAATTAGTTGAAGCGTTTCTTCCTGAAATCACCTAGAGGGGGTGAATAGGTGATGGCTATATGAATTATGGCAATTTTTGCGGAATTAAAACTTTCACACACAAATAGCACAAATAAAGACTTGCAATAAATACAACAATTAAGGTGCAAGAATTGAAAGGAGTAGAGTTAGAGAAAATTGATCAAACGCAAACGCAAGGATGTGTTTCCGAGGTTCGAGCCACGCTCTACGTTCCCGCCTTCACACTTGAAGGATTTGCACTACTATCGTTGATCCCACCGGATCGCCAATACAAGGACACACTTGTCCCTTACACTTGTGATGCCGCAACACCACCCGAAGCTCACTAGCTCCCTTGAGGCCGATGCCTCTACAACTTCACTCCAAGAAGAAATGAGTGATCACACTTGATCACTTTACAAAAGCTCACTTGCACAATCCTAGAACCAAATATGTAGATGTAAAGCTTGGGATTGTGGTGTGCAAAATCTAGAGAGAAGCTAGAGGAATAGGCTACAAGTTGGGTGTTGGGAATTTAGGTTTTGGAAAATCTTTTATGAAGAAAAGCTTTGAAAATCTTTGTAAAACTCTTATGAAATATTTTGCAATAGTTGTCTAATCAATATGAGGTGACCCTCTATTTATAGGGGTCAAAAACAGCCTCAAAAATTCGTTGGAGACAAATCCCAAAAAGAAAAACAGTCAGAAAAACTAGCTGTTGGATCTGTCAGAACTTTTGACAGATCCCGGTCGACCGGGTCGGTCGACCGCCAACGGTCAAAAATATGACCGTTGGGGCTCATCGGTCGACCGGGTCGGTCGACCGAAAACTCCTGTAAACGTAAATGAACATCGGTCGACCGGGTCGGTCGACTGATATAGACGTGCACAGTATTGTGCACATCGGTCGACCGGGCCGGTCGACCGGTCACTGTGAGTTCTGAAAAACAGAACTTCCAGAACCAGAAAACTTGGATTTTGGTTTTGAGTTTTGGGTAAGATTTTGGAACTTGTAAAAACATGAAGTATAAGCATGTGTCATACTTCAATCATGTTAAAAATAGTTTGATAAAATTCTTTTGAACACAAACTTGTTTTTCCATAAAAATTGTTTTCCAAAACTATTGTTTTTCTGAAAATCATATTTCCAAAATATGTTCTCTTTAGATCTAAGTTAGAAAATGGAATTTGAAAAAATCTTTTGAAGCCATGAACCTAACTAAGAGGTGTGTGTGTGTGATAATCCCATAGCTCTACTTCTAATATCTAGCTTTGACAAAATATCTAAAATAAAAATAAAAATACAAAGCTTGTTTTCTTCAATGTCTTGATCTTGTCTTGATCTTGTCTTGATCTTCATATCATCATCTTGATCCCAAAGCATCCTAGTTGTGCATAGCTTGGGAATCTTCATTTTTGCGGCGAACTCCAAATGTGTGAGTCTTTTAGCGGAGCCGTCAAAAACAACCTGTTAAATAACCTGAAAAATTCTGAAACACGAATGTTAAATACATAACTAAATATGTTTTGTTATCATCAAAATAACTGGGATAATGGCCTTTGGGCCAACAATCTCCCCTTTTTGATGATGGCAAAACATATGTAGTTATCACAAAATATTTTGGGTAGAGACTTCAAATGAAGCTCCCCCTCAACACAAGCATATATATAAAATCATACTCAGGCATATTATCACAAATCATAATCATAAACATTTTATTTCCATGCCAACAAAAGATGCCAAATACTCATGTCATATCATAGATGAAAGAAATGAGTTCTCATACATGACATAAATACATAAAACACATAACCATATCCATGTCCACAACACAAAATAAAAATACATGACAAAGCAAAAGATGTCCAACACAAAATATGTCAAGTACATAACAAAATAACAAAGTGTCACAAAATATCTCTCTCAAAATAACTCTCCCCCTTTTTGACATCATCAAAAGGGGAGGTCACTCCTCAGCACCATCATCACCATCATCGCCGTCTCCGTCATCATCACCACCTTCCTCTGAAGAAGCAACCTCCTCTGGATCCATGCCATCGACTCTGGTGCGCGGTGGAGGAACAGAAGAGCGAGCTCTGGGAGGAAATGGAGGACCGGTGGCAGGGAGTCGACAAGCAGTCGGAGTCCGATCAGGAACGAGCATGTCAAATTTTGAGAAAAGGGCCTGAAACTGAACATCCACGAATCTCATGGAGTCAGCAAAATAAGACATGTCGTTTCGGACCTCCTCTCGAAAAGCAGCGTCCTGAAGAGCACGAGCATCTAACTCTGCACGAATGGCTGCGTCGCGCTGCTCGGCCAAGGCCTGATGTGCCTCGAGCTGAGAGCGGACCTCCGAAGAGACAAGAGCAAGAAACTCAGGAGGAAATGCAGGTGCTGCAGAAGAAGAAGATCCTGGTGCTGAAGATGAGCCAGGACCAGCAGGAGGAAGAGGTGGTTGCACAGGAGCGTGTCTACGCAGCTGTGCTTCCATCATCTTCAGGACAACTCCATTGATGTTGGTCAGGGGATTTGATGGAGTTTCAGCAGAAAGATCAAAGTCAAGACTCCTAAGAAGATGGGTAATAAGCATGCCGTAGGGCAAGCTCCTACCCGCAGTACGGATCTGATCAGAGGCCATATGAGAGGCAATGACTCTAGGAAAGTTTACCTTAATCCCTTTAAGCAGACAAAAGATAATCAAAGGGACACAACCCCTAGCATGGCTATACTCACCATGTTTGGGGACAATGTTGTAGAAGATAATCTTGGCAAGGACTTGAGATTGAAGAGTGTATCGACTCACTACCTCATTCCTAACCAAGCCGGGGTTGTCATCCCCGTGAATCAGAGTAGAGGCGGTGAGTGAAGACTCACCCTCAGGAAATTCAAAGTCATGCAAATCATGTGAGTACACATCTGCTCCGCCAGTGGAGAGATGCAGAATCCTAGCAAATCGACCTATAGAAATGTCGATTTCCCTACCTAGAACTCTAGATGTGATGCGGTTACCATCAAATTCATAGTTGGCATAAAAGTAAGGAACAAGGGAAGTGTATACTTGTTCCTTGATGGACAAGAACTCAACTAGGTTGTTGTTTTGCAAGATTTGAGGGATACCTAGATGTTCAAAATCCTGAATGGTAACAAATCTCCCTGAATTAATATTTCTAGTGGAGAGATGGGAGTATCTATCAGCAGCTAGATCATTTATAAAGGGCCGTACAGGTCTAGGAACCTGAGATGAGGGTTGAGCAATACCCTTCCCCTTCTCAGTTCGAGATCTCTTAGGCATGATTAATAAAAATAAAATTTTTAGATTAAAAACAGGTTATGGCACGATCTAGAAGCTAAGCAACCTAAAATAGTGACAAAGGAAGAAAGATTTCTAAGCTAGAAGTGAAGATTCACAATAAAAATTCGATTTTTACCTTGATGAAAATTCTGAAACCCTAACTGAAAAATCCTGAAATTCTTCAGATCCTGCGGATGAGAGGTGCTGAAATCGAAGATCCGGAAGTAGAATGAAGGATTTGAGATGGGTTTTAAAAAGATTTGGATTTGGTTGAAGGATTGGAGAGAACGAAAATTTTTGGGAAAAATATGGGTTCGTCGGTCGCTGAGTGAAATGAGAGAGAGAGAGAGAAAAATGAAAATATATAGCAGATTTGGGCAAAAACACGACGATCGGTCGACCGGTCCGGTCGACCGAATCCAACCGAGAGCTCTGTAAATAAGATCGGTCGACCGGGTCAGTCGACCGACATATCCCGAGACCACAGCAGGTCAGCATCGGTCGACCGGAATTATGGTCGGTCGACCGGTAGCACAAAAAAAAAAAAAAAAAAAAAAATTTTCTCTCAGGCAGAGTCGGTCGACCGGGGCTTTAGGGGTCGGTCGACCGGCTTTGCCTGAAAAACAGTTAACAGCAATTTGCCCAAAAAAAAAATTTTAAGTAATTTGTAGTCCAAAATAGGTATGATATATTAATCATATAGGAACACCAACAGGTTTTAAATCTTCATTAAGTCTTTACAAACATCAAAATACATGCAATCCAATTTTAATTTCATTTTCATATTTAAACAAAGATTTTAAAGATGTTGAAGCCGAATACCCAGTGACGGGTTCTGAACTTCATCCTCTTGATTCCTCTTGAATGAGTTGAGGTGCGCAATTGCCATCTTTAAGGTATTTGCTTAAATAGAAAATTTTACAAAAGTTTATTTTATTTATGAAAATAATGTGAGTATATGTATACAAGTATATAATCACAAATAACAAACTATACATGTGGACATACAATAAAGCAAGGCATGAAACTAAAGATATCAAAAACTAAACATGGCATATACAATCATGATGGAGTTGCAAGTTTATACTAATCATGTATCAATGAGGCATAAGACTAAACTAGCAATCCTATAACAATTGTATATACAAAATTAAAACTCTTAAATGGAGATGTTACCAATTTACGGGCAATCTCCACAAATAGGTGCCTCCACGATAGCGATGCATGCATGATTTGTTCTTTAAGCTCCGATGCATCAACCACCCGGGCACCACCTCCTCCTAAGTCTTGGAGGGTGTAGGTCCACCTATACCTGTATCATTTAAATTTGGTGGCTCTTTTGGTACCCAAATCTTAGTGGGTCCTTTGGGGTTAGATCCGGGCGAACCCAAACAAATTTATTCTTAACATTGTTCTTAGCATAGCAAAATTTTTCTAAATGGCCTTTGCGGCCACAATGTGTGCAAATATAAATTCTACCATTATTATTATTACCATACATGTATGCATGCTTGTGTGGGTGTACATGTTTTCGTGCATGTGTATGGTGTGCATGTTTCCCTTGGGTTACTCCCTTAGGAAATTTAGATGCAATCTTTTTCAAATCAAATGCATAACTTTTAAAGTAGAATCCAAAACTTCAACACGTTTTTGAATCTCTACAAAATCATTTTTACTACATGATGCAATGGGGGTTTTCCCTTTACAAGCTAGTTTATAATTTGCAAAATCACCTTTTATTTTCTCAAAAGAATTAGACAAATTATTTTTCTCCTTTTCAATAATATTAAGTTTATCTTTCAAGGACTCATTTTCCCTTTTTAACTTTTTATTATGAGATTGCGAAATCTCATATCTATGTTGTAATTCCTCAAAGAAACGTGCTAGTTCATCCATAGTGAGATCATCATCATCAAGAGAGTTTTCAAATGTTACCTTAGGAGTGTCCTCTCCTTGTGCCATGAAACACATGTTGGAGGCGTCGTGCTCCTCTTCGGATTCCGACTCCGAATCATCCCATGTTGCGGCCAACGCTTTCTTCTTCTTCCCATGTTTGGAAGTGGTTGCTTGGAGAGCGGGACACTCGGCAATTAAGTGACCGATCTTCTTGCAATGAAAGCAAGGACCGGGTTCATCTCTTTTCTTCTCGTACCTTCCTTGAGGCTTCCCTCTTCGGAAGTTACTTTGCCGTCCCTTCTTGTAAAACATCTTGCCCACCTTCCGAATGAGCATGGCGAAATCCTCATCGCAATCTTCCGATGAGTCATCCTCTTCGTGTATGGTAGGAGTGGCTTTGAAGGCAATGGTCTTCTTCTTTGGTGCCTCCCTTTCTTCTCTAACTTTCATCTCCATCTCATGCGTCTTGAGATTTCCGATGAAGCCGGAGAAGTCCATCTCCTCTTTGTCGTTGAGTTCCTTGAGTGTGGTCGCCTTGACTTCCCAAGCTTTGGGAAGAGCTCTAATCACCTTCCTTATCTTTTGATCATTATCAATCTTGTCGCCTAGGGAAGAAAGAGCATTAGTTATTTTTGTAAAACGGGTGAGCATGTCATCAATGCTCTCATTATCAAACATATAGAAATTCTCATATTGAGAACGTAGCAAGTTAACTTTGGCTCTCTTGACTTGAGACGTTCCCTCATGAGTCACAATGAGTATGTTCCAAACCTCAAATGCGGATTTACAATTTATTATGCGTGCAAGGTCATCTTCATTCAATGCTTGGGTCAATGCATATTGTGCCCTAGCATTAGCCTCATAGTCTTTGGAAGTATCCTCGGACCATGTGCTCTCCTCACTAGTGGGTTCAATAAAATCTTTGGTTATAGCCCTAGCTACCCTAACTCCTAGGGATTTAAGGAAGAGATTCATTTTCACCTTCCAAATGGGGAAGTTTAAACCATCAAACTTGGGTGGGGATTTAATGCTAGAAAAGTCCATGGATGCCATGAATGCTCAAGCAAATGTAAATGCAACGATATAGCCAAATATGGATCTCCCTAAGGTTGTTAGACCTAAGTTGTAGGGTTAGGCTCTGATACCAATTGAAATCACCTAGAGGGGGGGGGGGGGTGAATAGGTGATGGCTATATGAATTATGGCAATTTTTGCGGAATTAAAACTTTCACACACAAATAGCACAAATAAAGACTTGCAATAATACAACAATTAAGGTGCAAGAATTGAAAGGAGTAGAGTTAGAGAAAATTGATCAAACGCAAACGCAAGGATGTGTTTCCGAGGTTCGAGCCACGCTCTACGTCCCCGCCTTCACACTTGAAGGATTTGCACTACTATCGTTGATCCCACCGGATCGCCAATACAAGGACACACTTGTCCCTTACACTTGTGATGCCGCAACACCACCCGAAGCTCACTAGCTCCCTTGAGGCTGATGCCTCTACAACTTCACTCCAAGAAGAAATGAGTGATCATACTTGATCACTTTACAAAAGCTCACTTGCACAATCCTAGAACCAAATATGTAGATGTAAAGCTTGGGATTGTGGTGTGCAAAATCTAGAGAGAAGCTAGAGGAATAGGCTACAAGTTGGGTGTTGGGAATTTAGGTTTTGGAAAATCTTTTATGAAGAAAAGCTTTGAAAATCTTTGTAAAACTCTTATGAAATATTTTGCAAATAGTTGTCTAATCAATATGAGGTGACCCTCTATTTATAGGGGTCAAAAACAGCCTCAAAAATTCGTTGGAGACAAATCCCAAAAAGAAAAACAGTCAGAAAAACTAGCTGTTGGATCTGTCAGAACTTTTGACAGATCCCGGTCGACCGGGTCGGTCGACCGCCAACGGTCAAAAATATGACCGTTGGGGCTCATCGGTCGACCGGGTCGGTCGACCGAAAACTCCTGTAAACGTAAATGAACATCGGTCGACCGGGTCGGTCGACTGATATAGACGTGCACAGTATTGTGCACATCGGTCGACCGGGCCGGTCGACCGGTCACTGTGAGTTCTGAAAAACAGAACTTCCAGAACCAGAAAACTTGGATTTTGGTTTTGGGTTTTGGGTAAGATTTTGGAACTTGTAAAAACATGAAGTATAAGCATGTGTCATACTTCAATCATGTTAAAAATAGTTTGATAAAATTCTTTTGAACACAAACTTGTTTTTCCATAAAAATTGTTTTTCCAAAACTATTGTTTTTCTGAAAATCATATTTCCAAAATATGTTCTCTTTAGATCTAAGTTAGAAAATGGAATTTGAAAAAATCTTTTTGAAGCCATGAACCTAACTAAGAGGTGTGTGTGTGTGATAATCCCATAGCTCTACTTCTAATATCTAGCTTTGACAAAATATCTAAAATAAAAATAAAAATATAAAGCTTGTTTTCTTCAATGTCTTGATCTTGTCTTGATCTTGTCTTGATCTTCATATCATCATTTTGATCCCAAAGCATCCTAGTTGTGCATAGCTTGGGAATCTTCATTTTTGCGGCGAACTCCAAATGTGTGAGTCTTTTAGCGGAGCCGTCAAAAACAACCTGTTAAATAACCTGAAAAATTCTGAAACACGAATGTTAAATACATAACTAAATATGTTTTGTTATCATCAAATAACTGGGATAATGGCCTTTGGGCCAACACTTCCTTGGCGCGTACCGGTGGTGTTGTTTTTTGAGCCGGAGTCTCGCGGTGACAACGCTACAGAGATGAGATCCCAGAAGAAATTTTTCCAGATCTCCATAAAGAAGAGGGGAAAGATGAAGCATCCTCATGGTCATAGCAAGATCAGAGAACTAGGTTTGTCGATTGGACAAAAAAAATCCTTTGTTATATAGAAAAAATGAATACTTATTGAATTGAAGAATTAGAAATTGTCTAAGGGCTGGAAAGCGTGTAAATAGGGAAGATCCGTTGAGGATGACACACATTCCCGAGATGCTGTAGGAAGCCTAATGTATGCTATGTTTTCAGACCAGACAAGGACTATTTAATAAGTAAGCGTCGGTTAAAAGATTTTCGTGCGAGACAGGTTGGCACGCGAGAAAGTCAGTCAAGTGATTGACTATGATTCGTACATCACTGGTACACAGGATCTTTGTTTGTGCTACCAAGGTAGCACATGATAGGCATTCTCCTTATGCGGATACACCGATCTTTATATTGAGACCTAGATGAGGGTCAGTCTACCACGGGATATTGGTTTACACTAAGGGGAGGGGCGAAGCTGGCACGTGGAGTCTAGCTACTACTACACGAGTCCCACACACCACTCCACAGCTCTGGGCTTTCTTCGACGCTTCATCAACTACAAGGCAATCTAAATCAGCAGCTGCTAGCGTCTACCCAAATCATGTGGAAAAGCATCATATCTTGTGTTATACTTGGTCTAGAGGCGCTACTTACGCCCATATGAGGCAACTTCAGGACCATCTCCCTATCGGTAAAGGGGTTTATAAAATCACTCTACAAAACCTAACTCATAGTAATAGGCAGGACAGGAGATAACTACGTTAATGCGGCTTCGGCTCCTCGATTGCATTATCAATTGAGAAAAAGCATGCATACCTATGGTGCAAAACAAAGTGAGGGGAAGGTGCGAAGAAAATGCCTTTCCCTGTGACGGGCGCTTGCCTGAACCTACACCCAGAACTATACTTTTTTCATAGCGACGAGGCCAAAGCGTGTTTTCATAGGCCATATGTAATGAAGAGGGCGGGGGTCAACCTCTTTCGTGAGACATGGCCAAAATCTCTGTGTTTGAAAGGGGAGTGTCGCTCTGTAAAAGGCGCTATGTTAAGCCCTCGAAAAAGAAAACGTCACCTCCCTTTGGTCGCCTTATGAAGCCTTACTGTCCTTTACCTAACCTATTCGCTCGCCGAGCTTCTTTTATCTTGGTTATTGGCTTTTTGACTCAACTCGATCTCTTTTCTTTTGATTGCATTGCCTAGCTTTTTCACTCGAGTTATTAGAGTGACATTACCTTGTTCGCTTGGCTTTAGCTCATTTTTTTCTGTTTCTTCTCTTTACAGATCCCCTCGAAGTAGGAAGAAGAATGGCAATGAGAAATTTCTACAATGGGGGGATCATAAATGCAGGTGCTGGTGAAAGAATAGCTTCTGGGCTGGAGTCAAAGGAGTGTCGAATAGACATCAGAATCATAATAGAAACTAGGCCTACGAGCAGCGAGTGCGCTTTGGTTGTTGCGAGCCTATCAAACCATAGGCACCATCACCGCCCCCCTTTCTTTTTTGAATTAGAAAGAAGGGGACGAGGGGATGAAAGACAAAGAAAGGGATCAGGGGCTTTATGATCGGAGAAAAGGAAGGGGGACGACCCGCCGAATTCACATCAGAAATCGCCACCATGAGCACAAACTAAATCGTCAAATTTCGTATAGAAACAAAAAAAAACCACTTATATTCCAGTCATCTAAAAGGCTGAGGTGTATGAAGAATTGCTTTTTGGTCCCTTTCGTCCAGTAGTTAGGACATTGTCTTTTCATGTCGAAGACACAGGTTTAATTCCCATAAGGCATAGGTACTTATTCCCAGCCGACGGTATCATTGTTGAGTGATCGCTCGCTATCTGGCAGGAAAAGGTGGTCCAGAAGCTTCCTCTCTCCTAGCAAGCAAGATGAGATGAGATCACCACTTCTCAGTAATGAACTTCCTTGACTTCTTCCTTCGCCGTCAGATATCCTCTATCATAGATTCTCGAACCTCCGCAAATAAGATAATTGAATTTTCAATGCATGTGTTCTTTCTCTCCTCTCCTCAGCCACACATCTCTTTCGTTCGCCTCCTATTTTTTTCTATGTCACCATCTCCTCAATAAGCGTAGATAGATTGATGAAGATGGCTTTTGTACCTGTCAATCTTTATATCCTATTCTTCTGGCATAGTTTTTTTTGTTGGATCAAAGATCGGCAGGTGATCCACCCTTTCTCCTCTGTCATGGTTCATGCATTCTTCCTTCCACTTACGTCGAATTGACGTTCCGACGGCCACCGACGAACGGAAGGTTCCTCAGTCAATTCTTTTTCATTTCTAATAGAATTTTCATGTCTTCCTTCCTTCTTTCTATTTATATGGTCGAAGCACCACTACACCAGGTGGTACTAAATTCAGTGTATCGTTTGCAGTCTTCATTCCTGCCTGCTCGCTTCCACACACGCCTTGCATTCTGCACGGTTGCCCTTCTATCTCCCCTTCTTTAATGGTGGAAGCAACTCTGTCAGGCGTCTGGCTACAGGGATACAGGGATTCCATCGCCTGCTCCTGCTTAGATAGAACAGGAGCCCTGCCAGAACTAGAACAGGCCGTCTATAGGAGATATAGGGTAATTTGCTCTCTTATACAAGACAGATCATCGACTGCCACAAATCGACGTCTTATACGCCCTGCCCTATAGATGTGTAATAGGGAGCACCCAGCTTTTGGTCATCCATATGAAGGAAGAGAGGGGTCAGCGAGCAAGTGTTCCCCATCTTTACCAAAGGCAAACAACCCCCATGTTATTCAGCGTGGGGAGCCTGCATGACAAGAGAAAGTTGTGAAGGTGGCCTCGTTATCCACATATTCGGTCGATGAATGGAGGCGCTTTCCAGCCTTGGGTTTTCACGAGCATTGGCGGGTCCTGGAGCGCCCATCGACGGGCGCCCGCACATACCCCGGGGTGATCATCACCACCTGCACCTCACATCTCGGCACAGTGGAATGTGTAACCCGCCTGCTGTCCAAGTCAACCACTTTATTTCCTCTAATCCATAGCGCCTAACAGAATGTAGCAGCAAAAGGTACAACCCACCCATAGAGACAGCCTGCGGGGAGGATGGCACTACTGGCAAAGATCGTCTGGTGAAAATGCCATAGGCGCGAAGCGTGGTAGGCCTGCGTCGGGGAAGCATAGGGAGGAAAGGGAGCCCAGATGGTGGAAGAGCCAGGGGAGGCCGGGTCATTTGATGGAAATGGAAGGCTTTTTCTGAGCGACTCATTCATTCGTCGGAAAAAGAGGGAGGGACTGAGCCAATGGATCAATGAATATACCGAGTCAATGGTAGACAGACAGCGCTGCCTACACGTGACTCCGCGACTTTACTAATAAGGGGTCGAGTAGTCTCAATTTCAAAAAGGATTTGCGAATGAATGCTGGGCTGGGCCACCTCGAATGGCGTGATCCGCATGCAGGGAGACCCACACGTATGGTTTTCAGGGGGATCTGACTGAAAGACCGGTCGACGCCCACCCGACTAAAGGGACTTGAGAAATTAATATAGTACAAAACTTATCTTCAAGCTTTACCTTATTCTGATCGTTTAGAAGGCGATCATGGAGTCACTAAATGAAGTCCTCCATTTCTTTCGGAGGTGCTGACCCGCAGCGAGGCAGATATGACTAATTGACTTATTGAATATGGTGACGACAACAACATGTCGTAGAAGGAGATAACAGGTGGAGCCAATGACCCACTAAGACTCACGTATCTACAACTATATCCCCGAGCGGCAGTCAAACGGGGGCGTGAATACGAGATGCTAGCGGAATGATAGGCCGGACAGAGGCGGGGGCTGCTTCCTTCCCACCGCGTCCTTCCTTGTGTGTCGGAGATAGAAAGCGAGTGCACCAAAAAAGAACAGGAACTGGGTTGATCTATTCCATGGCGAAGCATCCGAAGCATAACTACACACTCACACGATCTTTGCCGAGAGGTTGGAGTGATTGTTTACCTGCACACAAAATACAGAATTTCAGAACTTAGGAATAAAGAGTGTAAGATACTCAATGCTACCGCAATAACAAGTGGCTATGCGGGTCGTGATCCACAAGGAGGGACTAGCGATGGAAGTTTTTTAATAAGTTCTCTTTTAGGTTACAATGAATGGTTAAAGATCTTCTTTAGTTCTTAAAAAGAAAAGGACAAAGATTTAAAGTCAAGTTAGGAAGAAAGTGGTAGATTGAGAAATGGAAAAATGGAAAATGATTATATACAAAAAAATTGAAAAGAGTGATAAATATGGTTGGAAAATTGGGGTGATCTAAACTTAAGAATTAAAAGAGAAGAAAGAAAACATAAAAGAAAAACTTACCTCCTCTGATCGATTACTTACCTGAAAACCTTGCATGTTTTACCTTGCTTCGGAGGCGATCAACGTATAAGCCATAAGATTGAGCTCAGTCCTCATTCGCATTACATCATCAAGACGAATAAGAATGAAATGATACAGAATCTTGAGGAGGAGAACATCATCATGAAATATCTATGACACTCACACAAACATGGCTATACTGATGCTTCTAGGTTCACTTGGATATTCATCAAAACCAAATAGAGAAAAAGTAGACTAGAAGAAGAACATATAAACAAGAAAAGCATAAAGATGTTACCTTTGGTTATTTGTAGAAACGATGAAAGAAAGGAGGATGTTACATCGGTGTCACTCTCAACATAAGTCTCTCTCTTACTTATATGAATCTCAGTCTAACCTATGCTTACAAAGAAATAAAAAATTACATAAAAAGAAATTAAAAACCTACACTAAAAAGAATGAAAAACTGACCTAAAATCTATCTTTACTTGGTCGTTCCTCTTTTGCCTTTGAGATTGCAGGTATTTATAGGAGAATACAGAGGGTAGAGAAGTATGAAGATAAGAAAAACTGGCTATTTCTGAATTTGAATCCTCCCCTTATCTCCAAACTTGGTTTGATGTGGATATTCAGTTATGATCTGCAGCTAATTGGCGTATTAATTGCTAAATATAACTTATCAAATAACATAATTAGAAATAATGATCAACTTAAGAGTTGTATCCCTTTAAGTTCTCTTTTTGGATCATCTTGAATCATCAGATTTGAGTTCTAATAGCAGAAGTTATGATTCAAATACTAAAATGTATCCAGCTAGAATCTGAGTCAAAATTGCTTTATCTCATCCATTGATTTTCTCTCTATCCATTTATCCCTTTGGATTTGGACTCTGTATTTGACGTTATCCTTGGTTGATCTTTAAATTTAACCACCTGATTCATTAAAAACTGAATTTAACCAACTGAATTTGGGATCATCCTCCTCTAACGAAATAGATCTAGTTAAATCTGAATTTAACTGATATTTATTTGATTTTATCCTCTTTCTCCCCATGATTATCTTCTACAAAATAGACATTTAAGATAAGAAATTTAGCAAATTTATTACATAGTAAATGTGGATATGTAATAAAGAATAATGTAATAAATGTGTGCAATCGCACCCCCCACACCTATCTTTTACTCGTCCTCGAGCAAAACAACCAAACTAAACCAAAGATTAAAATAGACTACTTTCGCAGGTCACGCGATTGCATTGAGCTTGTGCAACAAGACTTAAACCTCTAAGTTACCCTTAGAGGATGAGTTTTGTCTCGTGAGGGTTTTCAGTGGATTGCACCCATAAAATCCATAAAGAAAGAGAAAAATGTTAATATTTTGAAAACACATTTTGAAAGAAAATATTTGAAATATTATTGTAAGATTTAAGTAATCTATAAGCTATAGGAAAATCAAATTTTTTATTCTTAAACTTAGTCTCTATTCAAAAATTTGTTATCAATCAAAGTAAGAAGTCAAATTATGCTTCTCATCTAGTGTATTACTTTACCCTAAGTCATATGCACCTTCGTGACCGTGAAGTTTTGACTAAGGGTTCTTTAACTCTGACTCTTATGGCTTATTTATATATATATTATTTTATTTTTGGTGATATTATTCTTTAATTCTATTAGGCTTTCTAATCTGCCCATGTAACGAGCCTTTAACGGTGACTCCCAAACCAAACGGTCTTAGGGCACCGGGTGAGAAAACACCCCCAAGGACTTAAGGACTCGAGTAAACAAGGGTACAAAACTAAGAATTTTATTACATGAACCGCTTTTTGGCGTGAATACTTATACTTTATGAGGCACAAATACCCAACTTAATCAGAGGATTTATATATATATTCTTTTTTTTCTTTTTTTTTCAAACTTATCTAATCATCTTTTGCATAAATACCAAGGCTTGCTTAGGCCAAAGCATCCAGCTAATCAATAATTATATTTTTTATTTTTCATATATATATATATGTGTGTGTATGTATGTATATATTATAAGGCATAAGAATCTTTGTTTTTGAACCCTAAGTGTGTAAGTGTATAAAGTGCGCATATTTCATCAAAGCAAAGATCAAGACTAAATCACTTTGACAAATTATCTTACTAACCCTAAAAATCAAACAAATAATCTATTTGACCAAGTATAAGAAATCTTAATTATGATTATCCTATTCCTTAAAATTGACTTAATTTCTTACAAAAAATATGTCAAAATATTGTTTCTATTTTCAAAAAGTTTTTAAAAGTAAAGAAGATGTTAAAAATTTTTTTTAATAAAAAGGAAAACCTAAGTTATGTTAGACCCTCCCCCACACCTATCTCATGCATTGTCCTCAATGTATGAATTAATGCATAGATACATGAAAAAGAAGAAAGGGAAGGAAAATATTACCTTAAGGTGGTGGTTCCGGTGGTGGTCTGATTGGTCCACGTAATGCAGCCCAATCGAATTTGCGTGGAGTTCGGAGGAACCCACCAGAAATCTTTCTAATATAACCTACCAAAATGATGTATATATGAACGATTTTTATTAAAAATTTTACCCCATCTGATTTGTCACATACATTGCATTTATGTTGTCACTTTACCATACTTGTTTGCTAATAAATGATATTAATAATTGTCTTTTTCTTTGCTAAATGTAGGCCCAAATGCTCAAAGAAATAAATGAGGAACAAGCCCAAAAGCCCACTTTATTCTGAATTAATTTAGAATAAACTCGAAGTGAAGAAATCTGGGCTATCAAGGAGTTGAGAAAATCCCTCCTTGAATCGAGGAATCGGAGCCAAGAAAATTAAATGCTGATTCAGTCAGTGGTTGAAGAAGAAACAAGAAAATCAACCAGATATGCGAGAAGCCCTTCACCCCAGGAAGCTCTCCCCTCTTGGTGTGGCCACCTGGCCACACCAGTGCCGCAGAATTGCGGCCCAAGCCGCAATTCTGCGGCAAACTGAATTCAGTTGGGGGAGTGTTTGCTCCCCCAACGTTCCCGGGATCCTGATTCGTGGTTTTTGGTTATAAATACCTCTTTCAGCAGAGAAAAAAGCAGCGAAGGCAGAGATAGGACTTAGCCAAGCTTTTCATTTCTAGGTTTAGGTTTTTCTTTTTTATGTAACTTGTATGTAGGCTTAGGTTAGAAGATGATTCATGTAAGTAAGAGAGAGAGGCTGATGTTGAGAGTGACACCGATGTACTCCTCCTCCTTTCTTTCATTGTCTCAGTAAGCAATAAAGATAAACTTTTCTTTGTGTTCGTTTCTTTACTTTCCTTTACATTTGTTTTGCTTTTCGTTTTCCTTTTCTACTTCACCTTGGTTGTATGTGTTGAGTCTACAAGTGAACTCTAAAGCAAGTACACCGATGCTACGTGAGAGCCAGCGATAGTTCATGAAGACGTTCTCCTCTTCCAAGCTCGCATCACTTCGTTCTTCTTATGCTTGACGATATAATGTGCACGGGGACCGAGTTCGAGTTTATGATCTATGCGTTGAACGCCTCCGAAGCAAAAAGGTAGAACTTGCAAAAAGGTTTCCAAGTAAGTCATCACCAAACTAGGTAAGTAATTCTTAACTTTCTTTCTTTTCTTTTATCGCTATAGTATAGATCGCCAACACGATTTCTTTCACCACTTCTTCCCAATCGTTTTCGATCTTTTCCTCCACTTTTGTACATAGTCGCTTTTTATTGTTTTCTGATTTTCCACCTTCTTCATCTCTCGCTTTCTCTCTAACTTTAACTATAACTTTCTTTTTTTTTCTTAACTTTAAAACAGAGAAGAACCTTCGCTTAGTTTTGATAACGATTTCAATAAAACTGTAAACGCTTCCATCGCAAACCCTCCTTGTGGATCACGACCCGCATTAGCCACTTGCTATAGCGGAAGAATTGAGCACTTGCACATTCCTTTCTTAAGTTCTATAATCTCGTATTTTTTGTGCAGGTTTAGCTTCAATCAAATTTGGCGCCGTTGCCGGGGAGGGTAAAACAGTTTTTATTGAAATCTGAATTTTTCTTGCAAATCTTTTAGAACTAAACGATTTTTCTTCTCTGTTGCAGGTTACAGGGCAATCAAAGCAGGAAATTGATATTGCAGTGACATACAAATGGCCTTGGGCCTCTGCTCTAGAAAGCAGAGACCCATTGCCCTCTGAATTGCCGCGTTTCCACGGCAAAAGCCGCGGATCCGCGGCAATAAAGAGCTGACTACTAACAGATTTTTGCAGGGCTGCTAGCTTTGCAATTTCTAGTTTGCTGCAATTATTTATTTTTTATATGCCATCACAAAAACCTGCTAATAATCAACAGTAAAAAGTTTGTTGCAAAAGTTAAAAAGTGATTAGACGTTTGCATTTTAGGCACGCGTTCTTTTCAATTCATTTAATTTTTACTGTTGAAGAGTGCTGGAGCAAGGTATGTTTGCATTGCATCTAGAATAGGACTATCTCTTGGTTGATTTATATCGCTTAGAGTGCATCTTATTTATCTTGTACACTTGCACAAAAACTGATTTTAAGGGCACCAACCCTATAACAAGATAAGGTGGGGATTTAATCACCCTTCCTTAGCCCAAAAATCAGAATCCAAGCACTCACTAACTCAAGCCTAACTAAAATCGAGTAGACGTTGGCCCTAGGGACATCTCGGACTCAATTAGGAGATTATCCTAAGGGGGAACAATGTTGGAATCTAACTCCTGCAAAATCAGTGTCTAGGAAAGGGATTGAGGGCCGAAAGCCCGAAGGTTGGTGGTTATTTAATTAAGGAACGTCTTTGACGGAAAACCTCCCACCAACCTTGCCCTGACCTGGCTGATTAGCTTGTGGTTAAAGTCTACATTAGACCTCCCGTGGACAGTCTAACCAGTTAGGAGTCGTCTAGGTCCTAAGTCTACCCTAACTTAGGCTAGAATTTTTTCTTTTTTGTTTGTTTATTTGTTTGTTTTTCTTTGTTTGTATTCTATTGTGTGATATGGACTATAATAATAATTTTTTCAACTACAATAATAATCCATATTACACACTGACTTCATTTTCGGATATTACCAACCCGGCATATCATAATTTTGACCAACCTAGTGTGCCGGATTGGTCTTATCCGAATCAATATGACCCATACCCCCCCATCTAATAACTATAATTTCCATAATGATTTCAACTCTTCACCTAGTCAGTGGGGATTCACCTCCCCCGAGCATAATTTCCAACCACCTTGCCCTCCTTCTCCCCCCAGTCCACATTATGTTCAAGATTCATACTCAGTTCCACCCGTCCAAAATAGGAAACCATCAATTTTGGAACGGAGTATGCGTGAGTCCAAACACAAATCCCAAAATCTGATGGACTCACAATTTCAATACCACTTCCAAGACAACTCCTCATCTTTTAATCAAAACAATGAACCCATCAATTATGAAAAGATGCTAGAAGCCATGACTCATGCTCAAAATGCTAGAAATCGTGACATAGATATGATGGTTGAATCTCTACGTTCCCACCGTCCTGATGTCACTTACCATTCTGTTAGAGCCAAAGAGTCATGTTGTTTTGGAAATCAAGATTCTATTTCAGAACAACCATTTGAACTTACCCAAACTCCAAATTTTGAAAAAGATATTGACAGTTTGGCAAGTTATTCCTTTCATGAAATAGAACTTGAGAATGAATATGATCTTGAACCCCAACTTAGTGATTCAATTCTTCTTCCTGATTCGATCATGACTCCAGTATGTTCACCTGACTTTAATCTTTTTCCGGAGTCAACATTGGATCCTGTACCAATTCATAAAGAAATTGAATCACCCATCTTTCAGGATCATGTTGAACTTGACCAACTTTACAATTTTGAAAATCCCATGGATAAATTGGCAAGTTCTCCATTTTTTGATATTGAACTCAATGAGATATGTGACCTAGATTCTCACATATGTGATCCAGTTCAACTTTCTGAATCAATATTGACTCCTGTTTTATTACCAAACTTGAGTAATATTTTAGAGTCAGTTTTGATTCCTCCACCTATCATTTCTGAACTGGAATCACCCACATTAGGTCACATTCCATTGTTGGAAAATACATGTGGACTGGAGTTTCAATTTCTTGACTTGGACCCAATTTCTGAACCTATTTCGACTCCTGAACCTTTACTTGACTTAAGTCACCTTCCTGAGTCGGTATTAGTTCCTATCCTTCCTAAGTCCAAGTCAACTGTTCTATCATTTCATACTCCATTCTGGGACGAGGCGGTTGACAAATTTGACTCCGAAATCAATTATGGAATTTGGAAATTAGATGGGGTTAAATTTTTAATAAAACTTCTTAATGGAGTTATCTTTTTAGTGGGTTATATTAAAGATATTTTTGGTGGGTTCCTCCGAGACCCAAGAAAAGTTGATTGGGCCGCGTTTCGTGGACCAATCAGACCACCACCGGAACCACCACCATAAGGTAACACTTTCCTTCCCTTTCTTCTTTTTCATGCATCTATGCATTAATTCATACATTGAGGACAATGCATGAGATAGGTGTGGGGGAGGGTCTAACATAACTTTTCTTTTCTTCAAAATAAAATTTTTTTAACATTTTCCTTTACTTTTAAAAACTTTTTGAAAAATAGAAACAATATTTTGACTTATTTTTGTAAGAAATTAAGTTAATTTTAAGGAATAGGAAAATCTAAATTAGGATTTCTTATACTTGGTCAAAATAAGATTATTTGTTTGATTTTTAGAGTTAGGAAGATAATTTGTCAAAGTAATTTAGTCTTGATTTTTACCTTGATGAAATATGCACACTTCATACACTCACACACTTAGGGTTCAAAAACAAAGATTCTTATGCCTTAAAAAAAAAATATGAATAAGTCTAATTATTGATTAGCTAGGTGCTTTGGCCTAAGCAAGCCTTAGTATTTATGCGAAAGATGATTAGATAAGTAAAAAAAAAATATGAATAAATCTAATTATTGATTAGCTAGGTGCTTTGGCCTAAGCAAGCCTTAGTATTTATGCGAAAGATGATTAGATCCTCTGATTAAGCTGGGTATTTGTGCCTAATAAAGCATAAGTATTCACGCCTAAAAGAGGTTCATATAATAAAATTCTTAGTTTTGTGGCCTTGTTTGCTCGAGTCCTTAAGTCCTAGGGGTGTCTTCTCACCTGGTGCCCTAAGACCGTCTGGTTTGGGAGTCATCGATTAGAGGCTCGTTACATGGGCAGATTAGAAAGCCTAAACTAAGGAATAATACCACAAATATATATATATATATATATATATATATATATATATATATATATATATATATACAAATAAATAAGGCATAAGAGTTAGAGTTAATGAACCCTTAGTCAAAATTTTCACAGTCACAAGGTGCATATGACTTAGGGTAAAGTAATAGACTAGATGAGAAGTACAATTTGACTCCTTACTTTGATTGATAACAAATTTTTGAATAGAGACTAAGTTTAGGAATGAAAAATTCGGTTTTCCTATAACTTATAGATTGTTTAGATCTTACAATCATATTTCAAATATTTTTCTCTTTCAAAATGCTTTTCGAAAATACTAACTCTTTTTTTCTCTTTCTTTTTGGATTTTGTGGGTGTAATCCGCTGAAAACCCTCACGAGACAAAACTCGTCCTCTAGGGGTGACCTAGAGGTTTAACGGCTTGTTGCACATGCTCAGTGCAATCGAGTGACCTGCGAAAGTGGTCTAATAATTGATTCAAGTTAGTCTAATGTTTTGCTCGAGGGCGCGCAAAAGATAAGTGTGGGGGTGTGATTTGTCATATACATTGCATTTATGTTGTCACTTTATCATACTTGTTTGCTAATAAATGATATTAATAATTGTCTTTTTCTTTGCTAAATGTAGGCCCAAATGCTCAAAGAAATAAATGAGGAACAAGCCCAAAAGCCCACTTTATTCTGAATTAATTCAGAATAAACTCGAAGTGAAGAATTCTGGGCTATCAAGGAGTTGAGAAAATCCCTCCTTGAATCGAGGAATCGGAGCCAAGAAAATCAAATGCTGATTCAGTCAGTGGTTGAAGAAGAAACAAGAAAATCAACCAGATATGCGAGAAGCCCTTCACCGCAGGAAGCTCCCCCCTCTTGGTGTGGCCACCTGGCCACACCAGTGCCGCAGAATTGCGGCCCAAGCCGCAATTCTGCGGCAAACTGAATTCAGTTGGGGGAGCGTTTGCTCCCCCAACGTTCCTGGGGTCCTGATTCGTGGGTTTTTGGCTATAAATATCTCTTTCAGCAGAGAAAAAAGCAGCGAAGGCAGAGATAGGACTTAGCCAAGCTTTTCATTTCTAGGTTTAGGTTTTTCTTTTTTATGTAACTTGTATGTAGGCTTAGGTTAGAAGATGATTCATGTAAGTAAGAGAGAGAGGCTGATGTTGAGAGTGACACCGATGTACTTCTCCTCCTTTCTTTCATTGTCTCAGTAAGCAATAAAGGTAAACTTTTCTTTGTGTTCGTTTCTTTACTTTCCTTTACATTTGTTTTGCTTTTCGTTTTCCTTTTCTACTTCACCTTGGTTGTATGTGTTGAGTCTACAAGTGAACTCTAAAGCAAGTACATCGATGCTACGTGAGAGCCAGCGATAGTTCATGAAGACGTTCTCCTCTTCCAAGCTCGCATCACTTCGTTCTTCTTATGCTTGACGATATAATGTGCACGGGGACCGAGTTCGAGTTTATGATCTATGCGTTGAACGCCTCCGAAGCAAAAAGGTAGAACTTGCAAAAAGGTTTCCAAGTAAGTCATCACCAAACTAGGTAAGTAATTCTTAACTTTCTTTCTTTTCTTTTATCGCTATAGTATAGATCGCCAAAACGATTTCTTTCACCACTTCTTCCCAATCGTTTTCGATCTTTTCCTCCACTTTAGTACATAGTCGCTTTTTATTGTTTTCTGATTTTCCACCTTCTTCATCTCTCGCTTTCTCTCTAACTTTAACTATAACTTTCTTTTTCTTTTTCTTAACTTTAAAAACAGAGAAGAACCTTCGCTTAGTTTTGATAACGATTTCAATAAAACTGTAAACGCTTCCATCGCAAACTCTCCTTGTGGATCCCGACCCGCATTAGCCACTTGCTATAGCGGAAGAATTGAGCACTTGCACATTCCTTTCTTAAGTTCTATAATCTCGTATTTTTTGTGCAGGTTTAGCTTCAATCACCATCTAATTTCTAAATTATACAAATAATTTCAGAGTCAAATTTATTAATACCCTTATCCTAAAATGGAGTGTGAAAAGATGGAATGATTGACTTGGACTTAGGAAGTACGGGAACTAATACTGACTCAGGAAAGTGACTTAAGTCAAGTAAAGGTTCAGGATTCGAGATTGGTTCAGAAAGTGGGTCCAAATCAAGAAGTTGAAACTCAAGTCCACATTCATTTCCCAACAATGGAATGTGACTTAATATTGGTGATTTTAGTTCAAGAATGACAGGTATGGGAATCAAAACTGACTGTAAAATATTACTTAAGTTGGGTAACAAAACAGGAGTCAATATTAATTCAGAAATTTGAACTAGATTACAAATTGGAGAATCTAGGTCACATTTCTCATTGAGTTCAATTTCATAAAAATGAGAACTTGTCAATTTGTCAATGGGACTTTCAAAAGTATGAAATTGGTCAAGTTCAATATGATGATCATAAAAGATTAGCGATTAAATTTCATGATGAATTGGCATAGGATCCATGTTGACTCGGGAAAAGATTGAAATCAGGTGAAGTCACCGGAGTCATTATTGAATCAGAAAGTAGAATTGAATCACCAAGTTGAGATTCAGGATCATATTCATTCTCAAGTTCAATTTCAGGAAAGGGATAACTTGCCAAACTGTCAATGTCATTTTTAAAATTTGGAGTTTGGGAAAGTTCAAATGGGTATGCTGAAATGGAATCTTGTTTTCCAAAACAACATGATTCTTCGGCTCTAACAGAATGGTTGCGACATCAGAAATGGTCAAACGGTGATAATGGAGAGTTTGGACCATCATATCTATGTCATGATTACGAGCGATTTGAGCCTGAGTCATGGCTTCAAGCATC
Source organism: Agave tequilana (assembly GCA_038442645.1). NCBI lineage: Eukaryota > Viridiplantae > Streptophyta > Magnoliopsida > Asparagales > Asparagaceae > Agave > Agave tequilana. The sequence continues at coordinate 56,738 of JAVJIF010032754.1, forward strand.
TTTTCATAGTCGATTGGTTCATCATTTTGTTGCGATTGGACTTGAATAGATGAAGTTTTGTTTTAGAATTTATGGTAAAATTGTGAGACCGTCAGATTTTGTGATTGTTGCTTGGACTCACGCATACTCATTTCCAAGATTGATGGTTTTTTATTTTGAACTGGTGGAACTGAGTATGAATCTTGAAAATATTGTGGACAATGTGGATAAGGAGGACAAGTTGGTTGAAAATTAGACTCAGGGAGGTGAATCCCCATTGACTCTATGAAGAGTTGAAATTATTTTAGAAATTATGGTCATAAGATTGGAGGCGTGGGTTATATTGATTCGGATAAGACCAAACCAGTGTTGGCCCAAGAGGTTACACTCTCCATTTGTTTAAAGTTTTGATGATAACAAAACAAATAGAAGCTATATGGTACTAATAAGTTTGTTCAAGATGAGTTTCAGATTAGTACCATTTTTGAAGGACATTGCTTAGCTATTGCAAAGATTTTCTAGGTTCATGGAGCAAACAAGGCATATGGCACAAGAGGGAATGTCCATAGAAGAGAAGGCTCTAGCAAGACATTGCATGGCTCAAGACTTCATTTTGGCTCAAGAGACTTCATTAGATTTTTTTGTAGTTTTATAGTTTTGTTAAAGAATAGTGAATAGGTTTGAAACTCAAAATTCCTACACACAAGTTTTTGCACACATGTCATTTCTAAAAATTTCTCCTATATATATATATATACAAAATATTTTTAAATGTAGTCTTTTGGTTATAAACTCAATTTTGTGTATTATACATAGTTCTGATCAAAACTATTTTGTAAACCATCAAAATCTCGTCAAAATCCTTTTCAAATTTCAGTTTTTGACCTGAGCAGGTCGACCGACCGGTCGACCGACTCTATGTCAGGTTAGATCGGTCGACCGACCGGTCGACCGAGATTCTGACCGTTGGGTGCGTGCATGTGTGCACGTTTCCCGGTCGATCGGGCGGTCGACCGGACCCCACTACGGTCGACCGACCTTCGGCCGACTGTAAGCAAGCAACTCTCTGTTTGTTGCGGTCGACCGGGCGGTCGACCGTGGGCTGCAACGGCTCTTTTTATTTGAAACCCGGTCACCGGCCGGTCGACCGAGGCTGTGTTTTCAGCCATAACGGCTATTTTTTAAACACGTTTTAAAATCATTTCTTTTATCTCTAAACGAGATTAAAGGCTGTTTTCTGGGTCAAATACTTCCTAATTACTATTATATGAGTTTACCCTTTAATCCCTACCTCTATCCTGTAAATAGGGGTGATTAGGGTTGTAGGATTTATAACAATCATTTTTGCAAAATATTCAAAATTTAAAGAGCTTTCAAAAGAATTTTGTTCTTGGTTTTTGTGCTGAAAAATCTCTCTCATTTCTGAAGTTTCAGTTTCAAAACTCTCTCAAATTCTTTCTCTTTTTTCCACTTACAATACTAGAGCTTCAATCCTACTCATTGTTCTACAGGGCTTTTGTAAGGGAAAAGGATTTTTCAAAAGAGAGTTTGTGGTCTTTTGATCACCAAGAGAATACTTGTACTAGAGATTGTGGAGTTGGGTACTCCGGTGTGGTTGTAACTCTTTGTGAAGTTATAGTGGTTAGAAATCCTTCTGGGTGAAGGCGGGGACGTAGAGCTGGGTGCTCGAACCTCAGAAAAATTCTCGGTGTTTGCGTTTGGTTTACTTGCTTCTTGCTTTAATTCCTTGCTTTATACTTATTGCTTCTTATTCATTGCTTCATTTACTTACTATTCATATTCATTGCTATATACACTTGTTTCATATTCATATTGTCGATCATATACTCATACAATAAGATTGCAATACGCACCTCAAACTCTTATCTAGAGGAATCACGAGGAAGGAGTTCAGAGCCATTCATGGGGTATTCGGCTTCTAGTTTTATTTTGGGTGATCGTTGCATCACAATTTTTTATTTGGGCATTGATTAGCATTATCACCTATTCACCCCCCTCTAGGTGATTTCAATTGGTATCAGAGCTAGGACTCTAGTTTGTGGCTTAACATCCTTAGAGAGATCCTAAAATTTGCTAATCACTCTTGCATTCTTTCATTCATACACTAGTAAAAATAGCCGACAACATCAAAACCCCTTCTAAATTTGATGGACTCAATTTTCCCATTTGGAAGGTTAGGATGACTATCTTTCTACAATCCCTAGGTAGTTTAGTTGCTAAATCCTTGACCAAACCCTATAGTAGACCCGATAGTGAGGAGAGCACTTGGTCTGACTTTACCTACAAAGAATATGAGGCTAATTCTAAGGCCCAAAATTCCCTTCTCACCGCCTTGAATGAGGATGATCTTACACTGGTTATACATTGCCAATCCGCCTATGAGATTTGGCAACACTTGTTGGTCACACACAAGGGGACATCACAAGTAAAGAGAGTTATAAAAGATCTCTTAAGGTCCCAATATGAAAGTTTTAAAATACTTGAAGATGAGTCTATTGATTCTATGATTACAAGGTTTACTAAAATTACCAATGCTCTTTCCTCTTTAGGTAATGATATAAGCAATGATCAAAAGGTGCGCAAAGTGATTCGAGCTCTCCCTTCATCATGGGAGATAAAGGCTACCACCTTAAAGGAGTTGAATGATAAAGATGAAATGGATCTCATAAGTCTTATTGGAAACCTTAAGACTCATGAGATGGAGAATAAGGCAAGAGAAGAAGCGATTCCTCAAAAGAAGAAGTCCATGGCTTTCAAGTCTTCCTCCACTATTGACAACGATGAAGAAGATGAAGAAGATGATGAGGAGCTATCTCTTCTAGTAAGAAATGTGAAGAGGATGTACCGTAAGAATAAACTCAACTTTAGAAAGAAATTGGAAGGGAAGGAGGAGAGAAGAATCATATGCTACAATTGCCGGAAGCCCAGACACATTATGGCCGATTGCCCGGATTTCAAGAAAAAGGTGACTTCCTCCTTCAAGCAAAAGAGGCCGATTGAAAAGAAAGCATACAAAGCCACTTGGGATTCGGAAAGTGAGTCCGAAGATGAGGTGGACACGGCAAATATGTGTTTCATGGCAAACACACCCAAGGTAACCACTCAACCCCTTGATGAAGAAAATGAAATAAGTAGAGAAATGTTAGTTCATGCTTTTGTTGAACTTTCTGAAAGCTTTGATGATAAAAATGTAGAATGCTCTAAATTGAAAAAGGAAATTGTATTGCTTAAAAACCAACTTGCTATTGTTTCAAAAGAAAAGGAAGAAATTTCTTCTAATCTTGTTTCAACTAAAAGAGAATTTGATGCTTATAAAGTAGCTTGTAAAGCAAAATTTCCAAAAGTTGATGAAAATGAACTTTCTTTGTTAAAAACTAGAATTGTTGATTTTGAAAATATTTTAAAAGATTGTGCTTTTAATACTAAGAAATTAGAGAAAATGTTTGCAAAGAAGCACACTCCACATGTTAAGAATGATAAAACAACCATGCTAAAAATGCTCATCATGTCAAAACTTCACATGTTAAAACTTCTCATGCTCACAAGTCACATGCTAGTAAGCCACACACTCATTATGCTTTTAAATATGGTAGAGTTTATAGATGTACTTATTGTGGTCGAAATGACCACTTAGCTAAATTTTGCTATGATCAAATAAATAGATCTAATAATCTTGTGTGGGTTCATGACACTAACACTTTAGGACTCAAGAAAATATGGGTACCAAAATTAAGTCCTAAATTATTTGATGTAGGTACACACCAATGCTCCAAGACGTAAGGAGCGGTGATACCTTGATAGTGGTTGTTCAAGACATATGACATGGGATATCAACAACTTCACAACCCTATCAAGGTACGTTGAAGGTGGCACCGTCACCTTCGGAGATGATTCCAAGGGCACTATCATTGGTATAGGTAACATTCAACTTGGTGTATCTCCTATTATAGAAAATGTTGTTCTTGTTGATGGACTTAAACATAACTTGCTTAGTATAAGTCAACTTTGTGATCGTGATCTTAAAGTTGTGTTTGATGTTTCTTCTTGCAAATTTTTTGATTGTAAAACCAATGATTGTATTCTCACCGGTTTTCGTGATAATAATGTCTATATCATTGACATGCTTAATTTGGATTGTTCTACTAAATGCTTGAATGCTTTTGATGAGACTTTTTGGCTTTGGCATAGAAGATTAGGACATGCATCTTTTGATCATCTTGCTAGGATTAATTCTAAGGAATTGGTGAAGGGTATTTCTTCCTTGAAGTTTGAAAAAGGCCGCATTTGTGGTGCGTGCCAACTTGGGAAACAAACCAAGTCTTCTTTCAAACCAATCAAGGATATCATGTCAACTAGGCCATTAGAATTAATTAATATGGATCTTTTTGGACCAACTAAAACTAAAAGCTTAAATGGTAGTAGATATGCTTTTGTTTTAGTTGATGATTTTTCCGTTTCACTTGGGTTTTCTTTTTGGAACACAAAGATCAAGCTTTTCGCATTTCAAGATTTTTCGAAAAAGGGTTGAAAAAGAAAAAGGTTTTTTGATTTTGAAAATAAGAAGTGATAGAGGTGGTGAGTTTGTTAACCAACTCTTCATGACTTATTATGATGAAAAGGGAATCAAGCATGAAATGTCATGTCCTAGAACTCCACAACAAAATGGAGTTGTAGAAAGAAAGAATAGAACCCTTCAAGAGATGGTTAGGACTATGATAAGTGAATATGACCTCCCTCAATATCTATGGGCCGAGACCGTAAACACCGCATGCTACATATCAAATCGTATTTATTTGTGTAAAAATACTTTCAAGACATCTTTTGAAATTTATCTTTTAAGAAAACCAAATGTTTCATATTTCAAGATTTTTGGATGCAAATGTTTTGTTTTGAATACTAAAGATAACTTAGGTAAATTTGATGCTAAAGCTTATGAAGCAATATTTGTTGGATATTCTACTACTAGCAAAGCTTATAGAGTATTCAATAAATCCACTCTTACTATTGAAGAATCCATGCATGTTAAATTTGAAGAATCTAATGTTGTTGTTGAGAATGTTTTAGAGATTGACCCATTAGGTGAAGACATAGAGAAATTATCCTTGAAGGACTCACCCGTTCAAGAAGAAAAGCAAGAACTCATTGGTGATGTTCAAAAGGATGAAGTGGAAGACTCTCAACCACTTCCTAAAGATTGGAGATACGCTACAAATCATCCCAAGGATCTCATCTTAGGTGATGTATCTAAAGGGGTAACAACTCGCTCCAAACTCCATGACTTATGTAGTAACTTTGCATTCATTTCTCATTTTGAACCCAAAAACATCCTCGAAGCCGAGGGTGACTCATATTGGTTGCTAGCTATGCAAGAAGAGCTCAATCAATTTGACCGCAACCAAGTTTGGCACTTTGTTCCTAGACCCCACGATAGACCAATAATTGGTACTAAGTGAATTTTTAGGAATAAGATGGATGAGTCAGGAAATGTTATTAGGAATAAAGCTAGGTTAATGGCCCAAGGTTACACTCAAGTTGAAGGAATTGACTTTGAGGAGACCTTTGCACCCGTAGCACGGCTTGAAGCCATACGGATGACACTAGCTTTTGCTTCTTTTAAAAATTTTAAACTTTTTCAAATGGATGTAAAAAGTGCATTTTTAAATGGTTTTATAAATGAAGAAGTTTATGTTGAACAACCTCCCGTTTAATTGATCATGTTTATCCTAATTTTGTTTTTAAACTTGATAAAGCTTTGTATGGAGTGAAGCAAGCTCCTAGAGCTTGGTATGAAAGGCTTTCTAGTTTTCTTCTTTCAAATAATTTGTTAAAGGCAAAGTAGACACAACATTATTTACTAAGCATGTTGATAATGACATTCTTATAGTGCAAATTTATGTTGATGATATAATTTTTGGTTCTACTAATGAGCTTTTGTGCAAGGAATTTGAAAAGTGTATGCAACGTGAATTCGAAATGTCTTCAATGGGTGAATTGAACTTCTTTCTTGGACTCCAAATCAAGCAAATGCGGGATGGGATATTCATATGTCAAGCCAAGTACGCAAAGGAACTCGTAAAGAAATTTGGACTTGAAGGTTTGAAAGTTTGCAACATTCCCATGGCAACTACAACCAAGCTTGATAAGGATGACCAAGGTAAATGTGTTGATATTAAGTTATATAGAAGCATGATTGGTAGTTTGTTGTATTTAACGGCAAGTAGGCCGGATATCATGTTTAGTGTGTGTCTTTGTGCTAGATTCCAATCGTGTCCTAAAGAGTCTCATCTTATTGCGGTAAAACGCATCATTCGTTATATTAAGGGCACAATTGGAATGGGTCTTTGGTATCCGAAAATCGGAGATTTTTCAATGACGAGTTATTCGGATGCCGACTATGCGGGTTGTAGAGTGGATAGAAAGAGTACTAGTGGGACATGTCAATTTCTTGGTAATTGTCTTGTTTCATGGTCCTCTAAGAAACAAAATTTGGTAGCCCTCTCAACCGCCGAGGCGGAGTATGTTGCGGCGGGGGCTTGTTGTGCACAAGTCCTTTGGATGAAACATACTCTCCTTGATTATGATTTACATTATGACCTTATAAAAATATTTTGTGATAATACTAGTACTATTCATATGACTAAGATTGCAAATCAACATAGTAAGACCAAGCACATTGAGATTAGATATCACTTTCTTAGAGTTCATTTTGAGAAAGGTGATATAGAGATTGATTATGTTTCTTCGGATTTGCAACTTGCCGATATTTTCACTAAACCACTTGATTTGAATAGATTTTCCTTTATATGTGGTGAACTTAATGTTTGTGTTATTGAATAAAAATGTTTTCCTTGTTTCTTTATCCCTTTTTGATGTATGACAAAAAGGGGGAGAAAAATGAGTTTATTTTGTTTTGGTTTTGGTTTGCAAGTGTATATGGTTTTGCAAGTGTTTTTAGTCTCATGTTTTTACTTGCTATACTTGCTATTTAGTCTCATGTTTTTACTTGCTATTTAAAAATTCAAATTATTGATCTTTATGGTTTTTGAATTGCTTTTACTTGTTTAATATAGCATAATTTGAGGGGGAGTTTTATCTCTCTCTTTATATCTTTTTGATATAGCCTATTTGTTTTGTCATCATCAAAAAGGGGGAGATTGTTGGCCCAAGAGGTTACACTCTCCATTTGTTTAAAGTTTTGATGATAACAAAACAAATAGAAGTTATATGATACTAATAAGTTTGTTCAAGATGAGTTTCAGGTTAGTACCATTTTTGAAGGACATTGCTTAGCTATTGCAAAGATTTTCTAGGTTCATGGAGCAAACAAGGCATATGACATAAGAGGGATTGTCCATAGAAGAGAAGGCTCTAGCAAGGCATTGCATGGCTCAAGACTTCATTTTGGCTCAAGAGACTTCATTAGATTTGTTTTTAGTTTTATAGTTTTGTTAAAGAATAGTGAATAGGTTTGAAGCTCAAAATTCCTACACACAAGTTTTTGCGCACATGTCATTTCTAAAATTTCTCCTATATATATATACAAATATTTTTAAATGTAGTCTTTTGCTTATAAACTCAATTTTGTGTATTATACATAGTTCTGATCAAAAGTATTTTGTAAACCATCAAAATTTCCTTAAAATCCTTTTCAAATTTCAGTTTTTGACCTGAGCCGGTCGACCGACCGGTCGACCGACTCTATGTCAGGTCAGATCGGTCGACTGACCGGTCGACCGGGATTCTGACCGTTGGGTGCGCGCATGTGTGCACGTTCCCGGTCGACCGGGCGGTCGACCGGACCCCACTACGGTCGACCGACCTTCGGCCGACTGTAAGCAAGCAACTATCTGTTTGTTGCGGTCGACCGTGGGCTGCAACGACTCTTTTTATTTGAAACCCAGTCGACCGGCCGGTCGACCGAGGCTGTGTTTTCAGCCATAACGGCTATTTTTTAAACACGTTTTTAAATCATTTCTTTATCTCTAAACGAGGTTAAAGGCTGTTTTCTGGGTCAAATACTTCCTAATTACTATTATATGAGTTTACCCTTTAATCCCTAGCTCTATCCTATAAATAGGGGTGATTAGGGTTGTGGGATTTATAACAATCATTTTTGCAAAATATTCAAAATTTAAAGAGCTTTCAAAAGAATTTTGTTCTTGGTTTTTGTGCTGAAAAATCTCTCTCATTTCTGAAGTTTCAGTTTCAAAACTCTCTCAAATTCTCTCTTTTTCCCACTTACAATACTAGAGCTTCAATCCTACTCATTGTTCTACAGGGCTTTTGTAAGGGAAAAGGATTTTCAAAAGAGAGTTTGTGGTCTTTTGATCACCAAGAGAATACTTGTACTTGAGATTGTGGAGTTGGGTACTCCAGTGTGGTTGTAACTCTTTGTGAAGTTATAGTGGTTAGAAATCCTTCTGGGTGAAGGCAGGGACGTAGAGCTGGGTGCTCGAACGTCGAAAAAATTCTCGGTGTTTGCGTTTGGTTTATTTGCTTCTTGCTTTAATTCCTTACTTTATACTTATTGCTTCTTATTCATTGCTTCATTTACTTGCTATTCATATTCATTGCTATTACACTTGTTTCATATTCATATTGTCGATCATATACTCATACAATAAGATTACAATACGCACATCAAACTCTTATCTAGAGAAATCACGAGGAAGGAGTTCAGAGCCATTCACGGGGTATTCGGCTTCTAGTCTTATTTTGGGTGATCGTTGCATCACAATTTTTTATTTGGGCATTGATTAGCATTATCACCTATTCACCCCCCTCTAGGTGATTTCAACCAGCACATTAGGTTGGTTAAAGTTATGATATGCCGGTTGGTAATATCCGAAAAAGAGGTCGGGGTGTAACATGGATTACCATTAAAATTAGAAAAAATATTGTTATAAGTTATATCACACAGGAAATGTTAAACACAAATAAAGAGAAACAAACAAATAAGCAAATAAATAAAAAGAAAAAAATTTTAAACTAAGTTAGGGTAGACCTTAGACCTAGATGACTCCTAACTGGTTAGACTGTCCACAGGGGGTATATTACCGAATCTGACTACAGGTTAATCGGCCAGGTAGGGGCAAGATTGGTAGGAGGTATCCGCGCAGAAGCGACAGGCCTAATTAAGCCAAACCACCAGCCTTCGGGGTTTCGCCCCTCAATCCTCAACCTTAAACACCGATTTGATAAGAGTCAAATTCAAATCAACTTCCCTTAGGTCAGTCTCCTATTTGAGTCCGAGATTTCCCTAGGGCCAACGTCTACTCAGTTTTAGTTAGACTTAGGTTAGTGAGTGAGGAGATTGTTTGTCTAAGGGAGGGTAATGACTTCCCCACCTTATCTTATTTATAAGACAAGCCCTTAAATCAATTTAGTGCAGTGTACAAGTATATAGAAAAAAGTAACACTCAAGTAATATTTCATACAAGACAGAACCTTATACTAAATGCTATGGACACATACCTTGGCTCCAGCACTCTTCAATAGTAAACAGAAAATGTAATGAAATAGACACGTGCCTAAATGCAAAGTCTAAATCATTTTTAGCATTTACAATCAACTTTTTACTATTGTGTTAGAAATGTATATATATAGTGAGTCAAATAAGAAAATAAATGCTACAGAGATTAAGCTATGCAATTCAGCCAACCTGCAGAAAATACAGGTTAGTAGTTCACTCAGATTGCCACAGGAATGTAGCAAATCTGAGGGCTTCTAGGCTCTGCTTTCTTGAGCAGAGTCCAGGGGCCACTTATATGTCCACTGCAGCAAAAATTTCTTATTGTTAAATCTGTACACCAAGAACAAAGAAGAAAGTTAACAAAAAATGTAAACTAAAAAGAGAATTACTTACCTTCCTCCCCGGCAACATCGCCAAAATTTGATTAAGTTTTTACCTGCACACAAAATACAGAATTTCAAAACTTAAGAATAAAGAGTGCAAGGTACTCAATGCTACCGCAATAGCAAGTGGTTATGCGGTCGTGATTCACAAGGAGGGACTAGTGATGGAAGCTTTTTAATAAGTTCTCTTTTAGGTTACAATGAATGGTTAAAGATCTTCTTTTAGTTCTTAAAAAGAAAAGGACAAAGATTTAAAGTCAAGTTAGGAAGAAAGTGGTAGATTGAGAAATGGAAAAATGGAAAATGATTATATACAAAGAAATTGAAAAGAGTGATAAAGATGGTTGGAAAATTGGGTGATCTAAACTAAAGAATTAAAAGAGAAGAAAGAAAACATAAAAGAAAAACTTACCTCCTCTGATTGATTACTTACCTAGAAACCTTGCATGTTTTACCTTACTTCGGAGGCGATCAACGTATAAGCCATAAGATTGAGCTCAGTCCTCATTTGCATTACATCATCAAGACGAACAAGAATGAAATGATACAGATCAAGAAATCTCTATGACACTCACACAAACATGGCTATACTGATGCTTCTAGTTTCACTTGGATATTCATCAAAACCAAAAAGAGGAAAAGTAGAATAGAAGAAGAACATATAAATAAGAAAAATATAAAGATGTTACCTTTGATTACTTGTAGAAACGATGAAAGAAAGGAGGAGGTTACATCGGTGTCACTCTCAACATAAGTCTCTCTCTTACTTACATGAATCTCAGTCTAAGTTATGCTTACAAAAAAATAAAAAAATTACATAAAAAAATAAAACCTATAGTAAAAAGAATGAAAAACTGACCTAAAATCTATCTCTGCTTGGTCGTTCATCTTCTTCCTTCGAAATTGTAGATATTTATAGAAGAAATACAGAGGTTAGAGGAGTATGAAGATAAGCGAAGCTGGCTATTTCTGAATTTGAATCCTCCCCTTATCTCCAAACTTGATTTGATATGGATATTCAGTTCTGATCTGCAGCTTATTGGCGTATTGATTGCTAAATATAACTTATCAAATGACAGAATTAGAAATAATGATCAATTTAAAAGTTGTAACCCTTTAAGTTCTCATTCTGGTTCATCTTGAATTATCAGATTTGAGTTCTGGTAGCGAAAGTTATGATTCAAATATTAAAATGTATCCATCCAGAATCTGAGTCATAATTGCTTCACCTCATCCATTAATCTTCTCTATCTATTTATCCCTTTGGATTTGGACTCTTTATTTGATGTTATCTTCAGTTGATCTTTAGCTTTAACCACCTGATTCACCAAAAATTGAATTTAACCAACTGTATTTGGGATCATCCTCCTCTAACCAAATAGATCTAGTTAAATATGAATTTAACTGATATTTATTTGATTTTATTCTCTTTCTCTCCATGATTATCTTCTGCAAAATAGACATTTAAGATAAGAAATTTAGCATATTTATTACATGATAAATGTGGATATGTAATAAAGAATAATGTAATAAATGTGTGCAATCAAGGAGCATTCGGTGGAATCAGTGAACTAAACTTGCTTCTTGATAGATGTGTGGGAAAGAGGGCTCGTGGTACCTGCGGCCCACCCTTCCTCCGCTTTGATAACCGTGTGAATGGAGAGTAGGAAGAGCAAAAGGGAAGGAGGTTCTCATACGGAGTCGCACACATCGAGCAGTGCGGGGTCCCGTAGCATGGGTCGAGTAAACTCCCTTGGGGCCGAGGAAATCACAGACGAAGTCTTCTTGTTTTTTTTTTAATTTCATAGTCTTTCTTTTTTCTTAGTGATTGGAATGGAGGACGCCGTCAATATGTTATAAAAAATGGAAGGCAGAGGTAAGGTAAGTACTTCGAATGGCAAAGAGAGGCGGCTCGGTAAGGAAGGAATGGTCAATCGTCAAGTCAAGGATGACTTCTTTATTGGTGAAACGATGAGGGGGTGGGGAGAAACCATGCCAGTGATTCTCTTAGCCGGTCTTGATTTCCAAGGCCTCGGAAAACTGGTCAAGATAAATGACAGCACCTTTTGGTACTCTTCCTTACTGGGAAGGCGCACTTTTCTTCTTCTTCTGGCCTTCACCTCCCACGTCCGACCCGAAAATAGAACCCAGCCCCCTTCTGATCCATTCATTTCTGCAAGCAGGCGGGATCCAGAGCTGACGCCCCTCCTATTCGAGGCCGGATGGCCTTGCCCCACAAGCACCCAACCTTCCTTTTGCTCTTCCTTTGGTTTGGCTCGAACGCGCCACCGGGAGCCCCACTCATATTCAAAAGGCGCTCTGCTTTCGATGACGATTATAATAAGTATTCCTGCTGCCATTTTTCCAATATCATGGAATAGCATGGCCCGGGTCCCAAGTAACTCCAGTGGGAAAGCCGTGCTTTTGGTGACTTTATTGCATGATTCACAGAGCACTTGTGTATGTGTGATGCAAGTGAACGTGTACGAAAAAGCTATCATAAAGTAGGGTAAGTTCTTCGTTCCGTCGTTGACCCTATCTATGTTTCCACGATGGCCCAAGAACACGCTCATTCTTCAGCCGTAGAGAGACTTTTGAATTGTGAGTTACCATTACGAGCTCAATATATACGAGTATTATTCCGTGAAATAACTCGAATTTCAAATCATTCACTTGCTTCAACTACTCATGCTATGGATGTAGGAGCATCAACTCCGTTCCTTTGGGCTTTTAAGGAGCGGGAGAAATTTTTGGAATTCTATGAAAGAGTCCAGGTAGCCAGGACGCATGCCAGTTTCATGCAACCTGATGGAGTGGCACAAGATCTGCCTCTTGGCTTATGTCGAGATATTGATTCCTTTACACAACAGTTTTCTTCTCGTATCGACGAATTAGAAGAGATGTCAACCGACAACCGTATCTGGAAACAACTATTAGTGGATATTCGTATTGTCACTGTACAACAAGCAAAGGATTAGGGATTCAGTGGTGTAATGTAAAGAGGTCGTGCGACATGAAGACATTGATAGCAATATGGGGGAAGTTCCCATCAGGCAACAACGGTTCTACCTGACCCTACTCAAGCATGCATATGCTGTCAATGAAGATTTTGTGTGAAGCCTTGAGACGACATACCCGGGGCTAGGGTGAGCTGAGGGGGGACAATGTAAGTGAGCGAATGTGTGCAAACCCAGTCAAAGATTTCTATTCGGGGCGAGGCGGGCCATCCACCTTCGAATGGTGTTTGTCCGTAGGACCGTGAATGGATTCACCTCTGGCCTCTGGGCAGGTCGGAACCGTATGAGTTCACCGGGTGGAGCACGGTCCGCCAAAATCGGCATTGGTTAGGTGCTATTGATGGAACATAGTAAGCCCATCTTTCTCCATATGGAAGTGCTGCAGGGCATATGAAGATGTGGGAGAGGAAGTCTCAAAAAGCTAAGACCGAGCTGTAGGTCACGTGACCTGCACCGAAAAGGTGGCTGACTGGGCTTTCTCCTGGATTAAAGCAAATTGAATAGCCGAATTCGTCGATCGAATTGAGCGCCCCAGAACGTCGAATGAAAATAGGTGGTCAGGTTCTCTTTCTACAACCCTCTTTATATATAGGCTCGACCCCCTTCCCCCAGTACCTCCCTTATATTTAGGAGCGGGATCTGCCCGACCAACGACCTGTGGTGGTACGGAAGGCATGGACTCCGCGAGCGTCCCACACTTTCAGATAAAAAAACTCCTCAACCATCACAAGAAAAAAGAAGTATGACACTCTATGTCTGACTCTATTGGTCATAGTTCCTTGTTGTTGCGGTCGGTGCTCGTTTGCGCATGCACAAACCACCCCCAGACGGGAATTAAGGAAAGGATGCCTCTCAGGGCATCTGAGAATGATTCGAGCCGTATGAAGGGAAACTCCCACGTACAGTTTGTTTTTTGAGGGGGGAAGGACCTCGACAGGGTCCCCTCACTGACGTCGGCCTAGGCCTAAGTGAAAGTGAAGTGGTGGGCCTACCCATCCCAACCTGGGGTATGCTGGATTCGCGAAGAGCAGCACCTTACGATGTTCATGACCAATAAGATCCTGACATACCAATAGGTACCAGAGGAGATCACTATGATCATTACTGTATCCATATCGAAGAGATGCGACAAAGTGTTCGGATCACTGTGCAATGTTCTAATTAAATACCGGGGGACATGATCAAAGCCGATGATCGTAATCTATGTCCTCCATCACGATGTCGAATGAAACTATCCATGGAATCGTGCACCGTGTGAAACGTAGATCATCGTCGTTCTTAACCAAGAATCAGGTTAAGCTCCGTCTCGGAACCATCATGGGGTTAGGAGTAAAGCATCTCGAGGTTGGCGCATCTCGTTGGGTATGGAGAAGCATTGGGAACCCTAATATCTTTCTTCGAAGCAGTTTCTTTTCCAATCCCCTTGCCCTGGTATAGCACTTCGCTTCTGGTTCTTCGAAAGAATCAACTGACTTCTCCCTTCTTCATTGATCTAGGGAAAAGGAACCATCTACCAGTTGGAAAGCTAGACATCACGGTTGTGCTTGATGAGGATAACTAAGCTGACATGTCGGAGTTGGCTGCTGGCACAACAGGGTGGTGCCTTACAACACCGTATGCGCACGCTCGGTAGCGTTCGTGGTGGTACTTCAGGATTCCAATGTACTGCGTCCAAGATCATAATGAGCTTGTCGGTGGACCACTGCCGTCCCATTCGTCGATTGAGCTGGAGCGCATCCATCTTATCCACTAAAAACGCGTCAAACGGTAGCTTTGGGTCAAAGCACTAAAAGAAAAAGGATCGGGAAACGCGGCGGCATAGGAACCACGGGAACCTAGTAGGGAGAAAGACGGTGCACAAGATACGGGATCCTCGTAGTAGGCTGGACCAAAATCCAGCCGAGAAAGGGCAGCCTTTAGAAACAACAGGCTAGGAAACAAAGAGAACGCTTCGCGTTTTCTTATCTTCTTCCCATAGAGTAGCACAAAAAGAGGGATTAGCATTATTGACCCCTGCAGAAACCACTAACACCTTCCTCGTTGGGGCTTCGCGCACTGGGAAAAGGCTTCCGCGACGGGAAACCGACCACTAGTTACAAAGTGAACATAAGGGGTAGAGAGGTCCTCCACAGTCAGGTGCGATGCAATTGCCCCCTCTTCGTAAAGTACCCTTCTTCCTATGTCAAGGTTTGAGGTAAGAAATGGCTTGATGAACCGTTCCGCTCGCCACGCACCGGCCCCACTCACTTGCATCTCGTAGAGGCTTTAAGTACACAGTGCCTTACAACTATCAAAGAGAAGTGGGTTGAAACACGAGAGTGCCCACCTCCGAGCCGAGAGTACCCACCCTTTCTGTCAAGTAGTCCCCTTTTTTCAGAATGCAGTCTGGGATAACCGTGCCCATTGTATATTTAAATATCTTCGATGCTGTCATTTTGAAATGTCCGCTTCAACCACTGTTTCACCTCAAAAAAAGCTGACGTTGGCTTGACGAGCGTAGATGAGGAAGCAAGAGCAATGAAACCAATAATCTCTTTCTTGTCCTTCTACTCCTGGGTCAAAGAGAAGTGCTTTTGCTATTGAGAAAGTGAACAGTCAGTGCGAGGGTTTGACAACGTCAACCGAGCATTTGCGAAGCGTCATTCTCATAGCGAGGCGCTTCAAGTTAGCGAGGCGCTGTAGTAGCGCCGAAGCCCTTGTGCTATAATGCTGAACCAAGGACGCTCCGCCTTATCTATAGAAGTTGTCAACTGAGTTCTGAACGAGTGGATCCTTGGTTGGTAATGGCTCAATCTATAGATGGAAAGCCTTGTGATGGGAAACTATCACGTTAGGTTTGGAGAGAGATGGGACCGGTTATAGTTTAGGGGGAGCAGATGCAAGCTTTTTCTTTCCATAGCCGACCAAATGACTATAGGATCATCGGTCTACTCTACCTCAATTCACCATTTTGAACCTTATACAGAAGGTTTTTCCGTACTAGCTTCTTCTACTTATACCGCAATTGAAGCACCTAAAGGAGAATTTGGTGTCTTTCTTGTCAGTAATGGAAGCAATCGTCCCTATCGCCGCAAAATAAGAGCACCCAGCTTTGCCCATTCACAAGGACTCGATTATATGTCCAAACATCACATGCCAGCAGATGTAGTCATCATCATTGGTACTCATGATATTGTGTCTGAAGAGGTAGATAGATAGGACTACGTCTTGCTCGATTAGGACCCCCGTGACTATTGCAAGCCAAAACACCGTGAAAGAAGCACACGAGGAAATACCAAATTCACGAAGCTCATTTACTCCGTTATTTAGTCATTGACTCCATGTTGTTTTCGGTTCGATCAACTATCCTTTTTGAAGCGGATAGTTCACAGTGCTCATTCGCGAAAAAAATCGGAAAAGCCAACTCATCATGATGTTTCCACTCCATTTTTATTATGAAGATGTATCACATCAGGATCCGTTGCTCAAATCAAATCACGCTAACGTTATGGAAGTTCCTAGATCGTGTGAAATTTTTGGCCCAAAGGTCTTTCACCTTAGTTTTTATGATGACTAACTTATGAAGGTTAGTTTAATAATAATCTTGTGTTTATACAGTTTCAGTTATTGATCAAGATATTAGTAGGTGTTTAGCTTCAACAAAAGAGTTTTGGGAGCTAACTCATGTAGATTCAAGAGCTCGAGCGTCAAGATCGCATCTAGCACTCATATGGAGTCAAGCTCGTTGGATCGTGTTTGGATCGGGTCGTCTTAAAGATGAGGATCGACAAGAAAACTTCGGTTTGTCTTTAATTTTGTTTGTTAAAGTGTAGAATATACTTTGAAGCTCAAAAATACACACACACAAAAATGCATATTTTTCAAAAGTATGATTTTCAATTTTAACCAGTTTTAGTTTTGCTAATCTGCTTGTCACCCTTTTAGATTTCTTATCATAAATTTTATTCTTATATTCAAATAACATGATTTAAATTGCATTTCAAAGATAACGTTCAGAGCTACATTTCTTATTTAATAATTATTTTTTTGATAAATGTTAAAGATGTCAAATATTAGATTGAATTCTGTTATTGTTGTGAAAATAGTTTATAGTTTCTAATTTGACACTATTCTTATTTTATTGATAACGTTTTACTCTGAAATGATTTTGAGTTAATTCAAGTTGCAGTAGAAAGTAGACTTATAGAGTTACAAATTATTCCTATATACCTATTTCTGAATTCTGACATTTTCATCCTGAAAACTGTGCTCAAAATTGACCAACAGTCTGCCAGATTGGCAGAATGGCTAATTTTCTGGAGGCTGATTTTTAACATGTTTTTAAAACGTGTTTTATTGAATTTTAAAAGTCAATTTATTCCTTTTAAATATGCTAAAACTATACTAAGTTTACTCTTCCTAAAACCTATATAAAGGGGTCATTAGGGTCATTAGGGTTAAGTTAATTACAACAACAACAATTCTATTTGAAAAATCAAGTTTTGGGTTTCAAGAGAAAGAGCTTTCAAGTTTCAGTTTTGTTCTTTTATTTTCAAAATCTTTAAGTTTTTGATTCTCAAAATCTCTCTTCTGAT
This sequence comes from Agave tequilana, assembly GCA_038442645.1. NCBI lineage: Eukaryota > Viridiplantae > Streptophyta > Magnoliopsida > Asparagales > Asparagaceae > Agave > Agave tequilana. Next base: position 74,184 of record JAVJIF010032754.1, read on the forward strand.
TTTACTCTCACTTACAAATTCTTTAGCTTCAAATTTATATTTTATTCTATAGGGTTTTGTAAGAGTGTTTTCAAGAGAAAGTTTGTGGTCTTTTGATCACCCAGAGATTGTTCCATTGTCGTTACGCTACCTCTGGAGTAGATGAGTGTATTGTGGAGTTGTGTTCTCTGAGTGGTTATAATTCCTTGGTGTAAGGTCCCTTGGTGGAAGATCCTATAGTGGATTGGGAAATCCTTCACAGTGGTGAAGGCGGGGACGTAGAGCAGTGACTCGAACCTCGAAACAAATCTTCTTATTTGTGATTGCTTTCTTGTCTCTACTTATTTACATTTTATTCATTTATTATTGTCGATCTATACTCATCATAACAAGATAGCAATTACGCACCTTAAACTTTTATCTAGAGGAATCACGAGGAGAAGTTCAGAGCCCTTCAAGGGGAATTCAGCTTCAAGTCTTGTTTGAGTGATCGGTTGCATCATCTCATTTTATATTACATTGAATTTTTTAATTGATTAATAATACACCTATTCACCCCCCTCTAGGTGTAATTTCAAGTGGTATTAGAGCAAGATCTTTAGTTTTGGCTTAACACCTTAGAGAGATCCTAATTTGCTAGTCATTCTATTAATCTCTTCATTCATCCACTAGTAAAAATGGCCGACAGTATTAGGACCCCTCCCAAGTTTGATGGCCTTAACTTTTCTATATGAAAAGTTAGGATGACCGTAATTTTGCAATCCGTAGGAAGCCGGGTGGCAAAAGCGGTGACCAAACCCTATAGTGCACCCACTAGTGATGATGATACTTGGTCTGATATTGCCGCCAAGGAATATGAGGCTAATTCAAAGGCTCAAGATGCCTTTTTTCTAGCCTTAAATGAGGATGATACTACAAGGGTCATTCATTGCAAATTCACCTATGAGATTTGGCAATACTTATTGGTCACTCATGAGGGAACTGAAATCACCTAGAAGGGGAGTGAATAGGTGACTAGCCAATCTAATGATGAATTAATGCGAAATTAAAACTATTTATGTAAACTAAAACTATTATGCTAAACACACCAAGTATAACATAAGAGTGTAGCCGAATTCCCGGTGAAGGGCTCTGGACTATCTCCTCAAGATTCCTCTAGATAAGAGTTGAGGTGCCGCTATGACTCTCTTGGTGGAATACAAGTGTGAACAAATAATCCCAAGCATATATCAATTTAAGCACAAGTATATTAAGCAAGTAAAGAATATGAACAATAAGAGCATGCAAGATATAAATATAAGTGAGAGATAGAGAGAGAACAATCGCAAACACTGGAGATTTATTTTGAAGTTCGAGCACCCTTGCTCTACGTCCCCGCCTTCAACACTATGAAGGATTTTCACTAGAATCATCACACCGGATACTCGGTGCCGCAACACCTACAAGGAGTTCACACTAGAACTCTTGGACTCCTAGTCCCTCTCTTATTCCCGCAAGAACTACACACGCAAGCACACTAGCTTGCCGATGCCGCACCTCTACACCGAGCTCCTTTAAGAACTCGAAACAACGCGAACCAGCAAGTTCGCCTCCTCAAATACAAGAATGAACACTTGGTGATCTAAACACTTTGACCACCTAAAAACATTCTCACAACAACTCTCCTATAGGATGGATATAGCAGTGGAAAGCTCAAGTATGTGTGAGAAAACTTGGATTGATTTGGTGGTGAAAAACTCAAGAAATCTCTTTTACAAAACACTCTTGAAAAACTCTCTTTTTGATATAGAAGTATTTGGCTCTAAAACAAGTGGAGATAAATACTTAGAAGTGTAGGAAAAACTATCTTGAAAACTCACTTAAAATCTTGTAGAAAACAGTCCAAGGGAGGCCCAATATATAGGCTCCTAAAATATGGCCGTTGGAGGCCAACTCAGCAGGAAATCCTGCTGTCGGTCGACCCCCGGTCGACCGGCCAAGGTCAAATTTCTGACCGTTGTGCCATCGGTCAACCGGTCGGTCGACCGAGATCTGGATACAGAGAGCAGGAGCTCTCTGCCGGTCGACCGGGGCCAGATCCAGAGAGCAGAACTCTCTGGCGGTCGACCAGCCCTCCAGCCAAACAAGGCCGTGCACGTTTGTGCATGTCGGTCGACCGCCCGGTCGATCGACTTCTGGCTCGGTCGACCGTGCGGTCGACCGGCAGAAGGTCAGAATACAGGTTTTATGGATTCAAAACTTGGTCCTTTTATCTTCAATAAAATCTCATAAATTCTCATAAATTCTACAAAAATAAGTTCAATGACATAATTTGATATACAAACATATCTGATTAAAAATCAAAACATATTACAAACATTTTGAACTATTTTTGTAATATAGAAGTTTTCCCTTAAACAAAAACCTGTATTTTTCAGAAACGATTTTCCAAAACTTTTCCAAATACAAAAATAAGATATTCTAAACACTTTTGAAGCTTAGTGTGTATGGATATTATCCACTACACATATATGATGAAATATCTATTTTTTTGATAATAAGCCTAAAAATAAGTTTTGATAAAATATATGTATATTTTGAATCTTAAAAACCAAACCGGTATTTCCCAAAATGAAAACTCTATTATGAAAATACATATAAATCTTGTGTGTGAGTGTATATGAACTTGAGCAAACCATCAACTAATATATCCTTTACATTTTATCTAAAAATAAAATTTTGACACTTACAAACATGATACAAGTCTTCTTGAAAATCTTGAAGATCTTCTTCTCCTTCTTAACTTGGTCCAAACCTTGATCCAATGAGCTAGACTTCTCTTGAGTTCTTGATGCAATCTTGATGTGCGAGCTCTTGAATTAACACGTGTTAGCTCCAGAATTTTGACTTCAAATTCTTTGTTAAAGCTAAACACCAACTAAGATCTTGATCAAATATCTGATACTAATTAAACACAAGATCATTAGTACTATAACTACATGAATTAATCATCATCAAAACTAGAGTGATGTGCCTTTGGGCTAACAGGAACATCACAAGTCAAGAGAGCAAAAATTGATCTCTTGCGTTCTCAATATGAAAACTTCAAAATGCATGAAAATGAATCTATTGATGATATGATTATGAAGTTTACTAAAATAACTAATAGCCTTTCCTCTTTAGGTGATGAAATCAACAATGCTCAAAAGGTCCAGAAGGTCATTCGTGCACTTCCACCATCTTGGGAAGTCAAAGCCACTACATTGAAGAGTTGAACGGCAAAGATGAGATGGAGCTCATTAGTCTTATCGTTAACCTTAAGACTCATGGATGGAGAGAAAGGCAAGAGAAGAAGTGGCGCCACAAAAGAAGAAGACTATCACTTTCAAGTCTACTCCCGCCATCTCCGACGATGAAGAAGAAGAAGAAGAAGATGAAGATCTATCTCTCCTCGTAAGAAATGTAAGAAGGATGTACAATAAAGCAAAAATCAACTATAGGAGACGATTGCAAGGTAAGGAAGAGAAGAAAATCATTTGTTTCAACTGTCGGAAACCCGGACACATCGTTGCTGAATGTCCCAGATATCAAAAATAAGCTATCTTCTTCAATCAAATAAAAGAAGCCGTTCATGAAGAAAGCTCTCAAAGTCACATGGGATTCAGAAAGTGAATCCAAAGAAGAGGTGGACACATCAAACATGTGTTTTATGACAAACACAATCGAGGTAAATTTTGAACTATCTATTGATGATTGTGAATTAACTAAAGATGTTATAGTAAATGCATTTGTAGAACTTTCAGATAATTATGATTCTTTAAAGAAAATTTTTCTAAATATGAAAAAGGAAAATGAAGTTCTTCAAAATAAAGTTATTACTTTTTCCAAAGAAAAAGATGATTTGTCATCCACTCTTTTATTAACACAAAAGGATTTTGATGCATACAAGGTTTCATGTAAAACTAAGTTTCTAATGATTGATGAAAATGAAATTTCTATGTTAAAAACTAAAATAAATAGTTTGAGAAATGTTTTAAAGAAATGTGAGCTTAATAAAGCTAAATTAGAAGACATGTTTTCCAAAAAAAATTCTTCGAAAAGACAAGTTCTTACTACACATGCTCACACTTCTAAATCACATACTAAGCATACTCCTGTACCACATGCTCATCATGCACATTATGCATTCATGTATGATAGAATTTATACTTGTACTTATTGTGGCCAAAAGGGTCACTTAGATAAATTTTGTTTTGATCATAGAAATGCTTCCAATAATCATATTTGGGTTACGAAAGGTGCTAACCCTCATGAACCCAAAAAGGTATGGGTACCAAAATTCACCCCTATTGTATTTGATGTAGGTGTAGGCTCTCACTTGACGTGAGGGTGTTGGTGCCTTGATGGTGAATACATATAAGCTTGATGGACACCACATTAGATGCATCACCTTCAAGGATGTTTGGTGGGAGGACCACCATGGTTTGGAGACTAGAGATTAACCCTAATAGTTTTGGTAACTATCTCTAACTCTCATTTAGTTTACATGCTTTCAAGTATTAATTTTTAGCATGATTTGATTTTCCATATTCATTATATCAGATGCAATGTAAATTAGACATGTGATATACGTAGATAGTCTTTTGAGACGCACCCATGTTCATATGGATTTACATTTTTTTTTGTGTTCTCACTATAGTTTAGCTACTGTATATATCCTAGTGCTAAAACATGTGCATTTAACATAAAGATCACATTGGTTTATGTTTTCTTTTATGCTTCATGTTTTGATTACTTGTTTAGATATAATTTTTATTAAAACTTGTGTTTATACTTGTACAACTGGTGAGCCACATTTGATTATTATATGTTTGTGCTATGTTTCTCATTTGTACCCATTAGATATACTTGTATAGCCTAGTTTTGATGATTTTTACATTTTAACTTGTATTCTCTATTTTTGTATATGTTTTCATAAAAATTAAATTTTTTTGACTTTCATATGTTTTGATGTTTAAGTTTTATTGCATGAATATGCTTTTTCACATGACTCTTGTATACTCACATTATTTGAGTTTACTCTAACTTTATTTTATCAGTACATTTATGAGCTTTTAGATTTCAAGTGTCAATTTTGTGTAAAACGCATGTTTCATGAGATATATGCTTTGGTTTCATCTTTCGAAGGATTTTTAACTAGCTTCTCAAATATTATTTTAAACTAGTTTCAAGTTTTGAAAAACTATACTATAACTTTTTAAATCATAATTTTTTGAAAACCCTTACCTTCAAAGGGTGGTTGGATGGGCGACCATGCCTTGTATATTCAAAATTGAAAATCTATTTAAACATGTGCATGAAAGGGATATAGCTATGAGATATACATGATTTTAATGAAAACTCTATTCTTGTATTCTTATATGTGTTTCTTATATATGTTGCTTCAAATTTCAAATAGTATCAATTTCAATTGGTATATTCATTCTCATACATATATATGATTTGATTATGCTTACAATATCTTTACATCTTAAAGCTCAAATTATGTTTATACTAAAACTTGACTTAATTTCAAATGTTAATTGGTTTCATAATAAGCTTATGCATTATTTTCAATTGGTATATACTTCATATTTTACCTTTCAATTGGTATCAAAAATTTACAATATATTTCAATTGGTATCAAATAGTTCTTAAGTATGAGATATACATAATTTTTTAATATATAAAAAAATTCATTTTGTATACTCATGTTTTTTCTTGCTAAGCTTGATTTAGTCCTTAATGTCAATTGTTTTTCAATCGGTATTATATACAAGCTTATGCATTATTTTTATTGGTATTTCATAAAGGGGGAGATAATTTTTATTTTATCTTTCAATTAGTTTTACTTTTCAATTGGTAGCTTACTCCCAATCTTTATGATGAAAATATTTTGCCTTCGTATATGCTTACATTTTCAATATTGGTATCAGTAAGTTTAAATTGGTATTTTTTTCAAATTGGTATCCTTATTGCTAAATGAATATAATGTTTACCTAAAAATTTGGTGTTTATTTTCAATTGATATCATGTCCTTTTATTAGTATCAATTCAAAAAAATTTGTTTCTTTCAATTGGTTGTTTCCATTGATTATGTTTAATATTTTTAATTGGTTCTTTTAATTGACTATGTTTATTGGTATCAAAATTTTTATTTACGTTTATTGTTTATTTTGCTTCACCCCTTTGTTGATGAATGATAAAAAGTAGGAGAAGAATTCAAATTTATATATGCATGTTTTACTATATGTTATGCATATATTGTTTTATTGGTACTCTGAGTTTGCATATCTATATATGTTTATTGAGTATGTATATGTTAATGGGGAGCTTCTAGGAAGCCTATCCTTAATAGATGCATATATATAACTTCATAAGTTTTGTCATCATCAAAAAGGGGGAGATTGTTGACCCAAAAGCCTTTCTCCTTAGTTTTAATGATGACTAACTTATGAAGGTTAGTTTACTAATAATCTTGTGTTTACACAGTTTCAGTTATTGATCAAGATATTAGTAGGTGTTTAGCTTCAACAAAGGAGTTTTGTGAGCTAACTCATGTAGATTCAAGATCTCGCGCGTCAAGATCGCATCTAGCACCCATATGGAGTCAAGCTCGTTGGATTGTGTTTGGATCGGGTCGTCTTGAAGATGAGGATCGACAAGAAAACTTCGGTTTGTCTTTAATTTAGTTTGTTAAAGCGTAGAATATACTTTGAAGCTAAAAAATACACACACACAAAAATGCACGTTTTTCAAAAGTATGGTTTTGAATTTTAACCAGTTTTAGTTCTGCTGATCTGCTCGACACCCTTTCAGATTTCTTATCATAACTATAATCAAATAATATGATTTAAATTGCATTTCAAAGATAACTTTCATAGCTACATTTTTTATTTAATAATCATTTTCTGATTCAAATGTTAAAGATGTCAAATATTGGGTTGAAATCTATTATTATTGTGAAAACAGTTTACAGTTTCTGATTTGATACTATTTTGTATTTTATTGATAACATTTTACTCCGAAATGATTTTGAGTTAATTCAAGTTGAAGTAGAAAGTAGACTTACAGAATTACAAATTATTCCTATATACCTATTTCTGAATTCTGACATTTTCAGCCGAAAAACTATGCTTAAAATTGACCAACAGTCTGCCATATTGGCAGAATGGCCAATTTTCTGGAGGCTGATTTTAACATGTTTTTAAAATGTGTTTTGTTGAATTTTAAGAGTCAATTTATTTCTTTGAAATCTGGTAAAACTATACTAAGTTTACTCTTCCTAAAACCTATATAAAGGGGTCATTAGGGTTGAGTTAATTACAACAACAACAATTCTATTTGAAAAATCAAGTTTTGGGTTTCAAGAGAAAGAGTTTTCAAGTTTCAGTCTTGTTCTTTTATTTTCAAAAATATTCAAGTTTTTCGTTATCAAAATCTCTCTTCTGATTTTACTCTCACTTACAAATTCTTGAGCTTCAAATTTATATTTTATTCTATAGAATTTTGTAAGATAGTTTTCAAGAGAAAGTTTGTGGTCTTTTGATCACCCAGAGATTGTTTCATTGTCGTTATGCTACCTTTGGACTAGAGGAGTGTATTGAGGAGAGTTGTGTACTCTGAGTGGTTGTAATTCCTTGGTGTAAGGTTCCTTGGTAGAAGATCCTATAGTGGATTGGGAAATCCTTCACGGTGGTGAAGGCAGGGACGTAGAGCAGTGGCTCGAACCTCAAAACAAATCTTCTTATTTGTGATTGCTTTCTTGTCTCTACTTATTTGCTTTTTATTCATTCAATATTGTCGATCTATACTCATCACAACAAGATAGCAATTACGCACCTCAAACTCTTATTTTGAGGAATCACGAGGAGAAGTTCAGAGCCCTTCACGGGGAATTCGACTTCAAGTCTTGTTTTGAGTGATCGGTTGCATCATCTCATTTTATATTTCATTAAATTTTTTAATTGATTAGCAATACACCTATTCACCCCCTCTAGGTGTAATTTCAGAAATAAGATTAGTACCAAAAGCAGCCTCTGATTTCAGAATCAAATTTAGAAAATTGGCTATGGAGGTTCCGCGCGGTCAGAGATTCTTTAAGACAAAAAGGGGCCCTTATTTCCAAGCAGGAAAGTCGTTTCGATCCAATTCATTCTTGGGGTCCAAAAATGACACAGGATATGTTAGTGACTTTGCATGACAAAGCGCTCTCTGTGGACATGGGATGTCTAATTCTTGGTCATAATCTCGATAGTAATGTCTATGTTAGATTCTCCGGTCAAAATACTGGATAACCTAATTAAATTCTCGATGGAAATAGAGTTTTGTGAATTCTCCCAGGATCTAGAAGATCATTTCGAGATCTTCGAGCATATTCCAGAGTTCAATGTGACTATTGTAACTTCGGCCAATACAAAAGATGAGACTTTACCACCGTGGAGCGGCTTTTTGCTAAAAGATGAGGGGGAAACTACGTAAAATGTCGGAGAAATGAAATATACGAGATCACAAACGTAGATTGCTCGCGGCTAAATATGAATTGAGACGAAAGCTATATAAAGCCTTTTGTAAGGATCCTAATCTTCCGTCTGATATGTGGGACTAACATTGTTATAAGTTGTCCAAGTTGCCAAGAAATAGTTCCTTTGCACGAGTAAGAAACCGATGTATTTCCACGGGTCGCCTCGTTCTATAGTTGAGTTCTTTCGCATTTCTCGTATCGTTTTTTGTGGATTAGCATCTTGAGGTCCTTTGATGGGCATAAAAAAATCGTCTTGGTAGCAAGCAACCACCAAACCAATAGAACAAAGGTTAGCTCCGCAACTGGTCTACAAGCAAGGGTTGTAGGTCCATTACCATCTGGCTCCGAATCGTACGGAACTAGCACTTGAAAATGTGTGTTTTTTTGAAATCAATGAAATTATGTGTGTGCTAATATTCCCTCAATACTTCCGTTATAGCATTGGCTAAACGGGTCGAATCCACACGGACGGGAGGCGATAGAAGCATTAACAATTTTTATTCACGTCAGTTGTTAACAATTCTTCTTTGTTAAAAAAATGAGAAATGGAAAAGAAAAGAAAAGAAATCTAGAAATGATAGGTGGAGAAGGCGATAAAATGGTGATGTGAAAACAAAAGAGAAGTGGTTGTGGAGTCGGTAAAATAAAAGAAAGAAAGGTGAAGTGAAAAGCGAAGTGATTTAAGAAATGGGTCTGAAAATGAAAAGATGATGAACTAGTGGTGAAGAAAATGAAACAAAGGTGAACTAAGAAGAAGTGATAAAAACAATGATAAAAAGATTTTGGAAATTGTTTGTGAAACAAAGTAAGGAAAAGAAGAAGGAAAACAATGAAGAAAAACTCATGGCTACTAACTACTAATTGCTCTGCTAACATGCTAATCTCGTAGTGATACTTGCCTCACATGGATTCTTGGCTATCACTAATCCTTGACTTCAATAGACGATACAAAGTATGGCTCATAAAATTGTTCTTCCACATTCAAATCACACATCCATACCACACAATGAAAATGCAAGTTACTATTAAATCATCAAAACCGGTTAGAGGTGAGTATGAAATAAAGAAGACATTGCAAGTTAGCTTATTAGTGGTTAGATATTTGAATGTTAGAATCTATCATCATGAGCCATCAATGGCTCTTGCAAGAGCAAGGCCATGTAGAGGTTATTTGATTCATGTGGATTATCAAGTAAGTGGTTAGATGTTTAGTGGTTAGTAGTTAGATTGCCATGAGAAGAAAAACTAGCTAAGTATCACGTAGAAGATAGAGAAGATTACAATGGAGAAGAAATGAGACACCTTTATATAGATTGTCACTATCTATTACATCAACATCTTACTATCTCTCTCTGAATCATCTCATCCCTAATACATGAATCTAAAAGGAAATAAAAATACAAAAGAAAAGAAAAGAGAAGAAGAACACCTACACTACACTAAAAGAGAGAAAACCTAGCCTACTCGCTAATCACCTTGCGTCTCAGGTCTCTGCAGGGAAATATATAAGCAATAGGAGGTTCCAGAAGATGAGAAGATGAGACGAGGCCACGCGTCGAAAATCGACGCATGGCTCGCCAAGATGGCCGCGAAAACACGGCCACATTTTTGCGATCATACCAAGGACTTAGGTCCCTGGTTTTGGCGAGCGATTTCGTCTCGCTTCGAGGATCTTTCAGGTATTCTCAGATTCGGGTATTTGCGTCCGAATTTTCGTCAGACACGCACCAACGTCAAGATTCAACATATCTTCTAGAAACTCTCTAGCTTGGCCTCCAAGAATTCTGGATTTTAGTTACCTGAAAATGGATTTAATTAAACTCTTATTACCCTTTTACCCTTCTAGTCTTGATTATCTGCAAAAGACACCAAAACACGATTTAGAAATGATATTTTATTCATAAATCAGTAGGAAAATGTGATATAAAAGTGCAATATCATAGACTAATTAGCTCTGGACCAAAAAGACCTAACAGAGTCATCCCAACTCTCGGATCGGAGATGCTAACGTGAAGGGAATTGAAGTGGGGGACCTCTTTACCGCACCTGTCTCCCCAGACTTAGACTACATACAGGGTAGTACAATACTCATCGGAAAAATCGAAGATCACCACGTGAACAACATCTAAAGGGAAGAATCTCACTCCCGAAGGAACAACCACTATTACAAAGAACTCGATGTAAGAGAACTCTTGTTCATGTTCACGCCGGAGTGCTGGGGTTGTTCCCAAAGAGTCTGGGTGTGGGCCCACTCCCGTGAGGGGGTTCCGAATGAAAAAGACTTTAAAGTTATTCGTTTCGTTGGTAGAACCAATGCCAATATCATATTGATTCTCTCTCGTCCAATAAGAGTTTTCGAGAGTTCCTTTCTGGAAATTCTTTCCTTTCCAAAGCTCCACAAGGCAGGCAAAGAGAAAGAGTAATAGGACAACAAGCAATGTTGCTTTCATTTTAGTTCTTTCTTTTGTTGAGATTGAAATCGATGTTCTTTTGAAAAGGGGTGGGTAGTTTACACACAGGAAAAACTTCTTCATGAAAGACGATGGAATCCCTATATCCCTGCAGCCTGACACCCGACGGAGTCGCGTTATCTTTCGTGGGCTTCTTAATGACTAGTCGTTCATTTTAAGCCAGGAGAAACTGGCGATTTTTTTTCTCAATGACGTTATTTCGAGAATAAACCAATCGATAAATTTGGGGAACATGTGTTTGACTGCCTCCCTATCGCCAAAATGGGATTAATCTTCTCATGCAGCTTTTTTATTATTCAGGGCGCAGCGAAGCCAATTTCCATCAAGGTGATAGTGTGAAACGATAAAGGGGAAGAGTTGTCACGATAGAAAAGAGAAATGACTATAAGGAACCAACGATTATCTCTTCTTAAACAACCTATATCCTCCACGCTTAACCAGCATTTGATAGATTATCCAACCCCGTGCAATCTTAGTTATTGGTGGGGGTTCGGTTCGTTAGCTGGTATTTGTTTAGTCATTCAGATAGTGACTGTTGTTTTTTAGCTATGCATCATATACCTCATGTAGATATAGCTTTCAACAGCGTAGAACACATTATGAGAGATGTTGAAGGGGGCTGGTTGCTCCATTATATGCATACTAATGGGGCAAGTATGTTTCTCATTGTGGTTCACCTTTATATTTTTCGTGGTCTATATCATGCGAGTTATAGCAGTCCTAGGTAATTTGTTTGGTGTCTCGGAGTTGTCATATTCCTATTAATGATTGTAACAACTTTTATAGGATACGTACCACCTTGGGGTCATATGAGCTTTTGGTGAGCTACAATAATTACAAGCTTAGCTAGTGCCATACCTGTAGTAGGAGATACCATGGTGACTTGGCTTTGGGTGGTTTCTCCGTGGAGAATGCCACCTTAAATCATTTTTTCTCCATCATTTACTCCCCCTTATTTTAGTAGACGCCAGTCTTCTTCATCTGGCCGCATTGCATCAATATGGATCAAATAATCCATTGGGTGTACATTCAGAGATGGAAAAAATTGCTTCTTATCCATATTTTTATGTAAAGGATCTAGTAGGTCGGGTAGCTTCTGCTATCATTTTTTCCTTTGGATTTTTTATGCTGCTAATATTTTTGGGCATCCCGACAATTATATACCTGCTAATCCGATGCCACCCCGCCTCATATTGTGCCAGAATGGTATTTCCTACTGATCCATGCCATTCTTCGCAGTATACCTGACAAAGCAGGAGGTGTAGCCGCAATAGCACTAGTTTCTCACTTTTTTTGCAGAAAAAGCGCTCGTTTCTGTTCGACGAGTCTGACGATGAGGGAATGAGGGACTTGCTCGAAGCCACGACCACTTCCCTGTATTCACCTCTTTTGAAAAGAAATAGTTGGGTCTCTGGGTTCTACCTCTTTTTGAACATCTTATTCCCTTTGTGTTTTAAGGTGGTCATGGATGCGGGTCCAACAAGCTTCAATTTGTCTTCTGGCTCAGTGGTCGGTGGTCTGAGGGAGAGCTTCTGGAGGCTGGGAACATCTCCTACTTGCATAGGTTTTGATGAGGTTCATGCTTCGGGCGAGGAGCCGCTTGAGGAGATCAAGAGGTCCAGGCCTCAGAGAAGAGAGGCGGAGGTGGAAATAGACCTGGATGATAAGCCTGGATCATTGTTGGGCTCCTTGAATGCCTGACGGAAGAAAGTGATCTTGGGGGAGCTCCTAGGAATTCCTGGGCTTTCTCACCCCATAAAGCTCAAGTTATTCGACTTCTTAACCTCTCAGTTGGATTGTGAGCTAATTGCTCATAATACGATTGTAGTTAGTCATAAGAAGAGGGAGGACGACTTCTTAAAAAGGGCGTGGGCTGTTGGCGATGAGTTCTTCATTGAGGAAGGACAAGGTTGAGCTTGAAGAGAAGCTTTTAAGCCAACTTCTGGAGTTGCAGAAAGTGTTGGATCAGGTGTCGGATCTTTGAGAGAAGATGGATTTTGCCTAGTCGAAGATCCTTTCTCTTTGGGAGCAGGTCGATAGGGGTTCCGAGAAGCTGGCATTCAAGCGCGAGCTCTAAGCCGTCCGGAGTAGCTTAGAGAGTCGCAACAAGAATGTGCAAGGTTTGAGAACTGATGTCTCACACTAATCGGGCCGCTATGATAATCTTTGGCTTGCCCATGGGACGTTATTGGAAGAGGAGCAGAAGTTGCGTTCTGAGGTCATTGGGTAGGACCCGATACAGGCTATTGACTCACTTGAGTGGCCGTCTAAGCTGACTCCAAACAGCTCTAGTGGGCGATCCTCCGTTATTTAGGGGGCTCCTCCAGGGATAGTCACGGGGGCTGTCTTTCCCTTATAGCCGTCAGGGTAGGACCCAATATAGGCTGTTGACTCACTCGAGTGCCTATTAAGGTGAAAACCTGTCTAGACCAATTTTAAGCAGCCCTAGTGGGTGAGCCTCCGTCTTTCAGGGGGCTCCTTGAGGGATAGCCACGGGGCTGTTGTAATGCCCCGATCCCGCGGGTATGGAGACATTATTGCGACGTATATACGTAGGTCAAAAATACTCTCACGTATATATGATCGTACACATATTTTACATTCTTTTCATTATACTTCTACATTTATCGTGTAATAAATCTGCTAATTTTTTTGTCTTAATTATCTATTTTGCAGAAGATAATCATGGAGAGAAAGAAGATAAAATCAAATAAAACCCAATTAAATTCTGATTTAATTGGATCTATTTGGTCAACCGATGATAATCCCAGATCTACTTCAGTTAAACCAGTTTTTGAGGATTTATTCAGTTAGTTGAAAATCAAACAAGGATATCACTAAATTCAGAGCCAAAACTGAAAATCTATCAGAAGATAAAAAAGCATCAGAGGGCCAGATTCCACGTACCCCTGGGTCGGCTAGATGGCCAAATCCAGGACACAGATCTGCGGCCAAAGCCACGGATCCATGACAATCTAGAGGAATCAGGGAGAGCGTTTATTCCACCTATCTTCGTACGCTCTTTCTTATCCTTTGTCCTAAAAGTACCTGTAATTTCTGAAGACAAAGGAGGGCACTGAGTAGAGAAAGATTTTAGGCTAGCTTTTTTACTTTAGTTAAGTTTTGAGTTTTATTTTTCTCTTTATAAACTTAAAAAATAAACTACTTGTAGGAAAGAAAAATACACAAAATAAATCTCAGAAAAAAGCAAAAGCAAACACGAGAGATTTTATCCTAGTTCGGTCTTTGTGGCCTACGTCCAGTCCACAAGCAACTCGTTTAAGATTTTTATTATCCTGATTTTGATACACCCTAAAATCAACTCCTTGTACACCCTTTGCCAAATCTATACAACTCTTCCCTACACTAAGAAGACAATGACTCTTTGAATGATTATAATGAATCCTATAGCCTTAAAACTTGTACGTGATTGCGAACAAGGTCTTTTATAGGTGGACTTTCAGAATTTTTCACAGTAGAATTGGAATTATGTGAAGAACAGAAAATAGAAACAAGTTTTCTGAAAAACAAAATTTTTGAACAGAGTTTGGGCAGAAAAATTATGATTTTAATTGGTGAATTCATCCTAGGACATCTCTATTTATAGGTGAAATCAATGGTCAGTTAGGGAAGTTATCAACTTAAATTTGAAAATCAGAACGTTGGATAAAACACCAGAAAATTAATAACTGATTAACAGTTATAAACTAAAGTTAGTCGACTAGGGTATAGGAGTAGTCGACTAGTATAAGAAATTTTGCCTGGGTTAGTAGACTAGCCAAGAGATTAAGTCGACTATATGAAGATTGACACAGAATGACAAGTCTCTGGAGACTAAACTTAGTCGACTAGCAGAGAGGGTAAGTCAACAAACAGAGAACTGATATTTTTCTGTAAAGAGACTTAGTCGACTATATAATATAACAAGTCAACTATAGGATATGTTAGTCGACTATACAAGGGGATAATCGACTACAAGACTATTTTGTGTGTGTGATCAAGGCTTTTACAATCTACTAAAACACACAAAAATAATAAATATTCTTGAATAATCTTGAGCAATTAGAACTCAACACTACCTTTTGAGATAGATCTTCAATGTATCTACATCACAAATGTTATCATCAAAATCTAACTTTCAACATTCTCTTCCTTTTTGATGATGACAAGTTGTGTGCATAAAAACTCCCCTATAGCGAAAAACTCTCCCTGCAGAGAACAAATTATAACAAATATAGATAATAAGTGTTCCCCCTGCAAAAAATATATCACGACATACATATATGATACATAATATTTTGCATTATCAAGTGTTTGGAATAACTACTATCAAGTATCCACTTTTTCTTTATAAGGTACCTATAAGATAAACATTTTGAATAGTACCCATCATGACATGGTTAGAAAAAGATCAGCCTTTAGGAAGCCAAACCCAATTTGAATTTGGTTTCCATTTGTTAGTATAAACATAATTACAAGAATTACATACATGATGTATATATGATGCAATATAAGCAGTTTTATCCACATTATTTAGATTTTTAGGAATCCATATATATTTGTTCCTTCTTTTTGAAATATTATCAGTATTTCTTTTCACAAAAGACTTATATGGATTATGATTATTCTTTTATAAAAATATGTAGATTTTCCAACATTATTTTTTGAAAATTCAAGACCAACATGTGTAGGTCTTTTAAACTTATCTTTTAAAAATCCAAGAGCAAAATGATTATTTAATATCTTTTGATAAGACAATAAATCATTTAAATTTTCTTTTCCCTTATTAAATTTTGTCACATTTTTCAAAATTTTTTCATATATAATTTTGAAACTTGTCATTTTTTTATCTAAAATAGAAATTCTAGAATTTAAAGAAACAGTTTCTTTTTTAAGCAAAACATTCTCTTTTAAGAAATTCTCATTATCTTTCTTTAAAGATGAAATAACTTTTTTTAAAGTCATCTTTTTGAGAATTTAAGGAAGACATTTGAGAAATATAAAGTAAATATTTTTTGTTGAGTATTTCATTTTCCTTTATTAAAACTTTATTTTTAATATTTTCATTCTTGAGATCATCATATAATTCATGAAATGCATTCAATAATTCAGCATATTCTTGTACCTCATCTTCTTGAGCCATAAAACAGACATTGACAGTTTCAGTGGCTTCTTGATTGGTAGTGAAAAGTGCATTTTTATCATTACATTTACCATCACATTTTCATATTTATTCATATAATTCTGCACATTTACTAATATTTTATGATTTATTGTGTGCAGGCCTTGGGAAATAAAAATAAAGGAATAAAGCCTCAAAAGAAGCCCAAAAGCCCATGTTTAAAGCCCAATGCAAAAGTTGCAAATTATCAAATGTCAAAGTTGCAAAAACCAAGGGCAAAAGTTGCAAATTCTAAAAGAAGAGGGAAGGATAGACTTCTATTCAACCCTAAATACTTGCAGGATGAGGATAAAAGCTAAAGAAGGAGAGTGCAAGGATGAAATTCGTTTTAAAAGAGATTTGGGATCTAGGTAACTTGCTTCCCAAGTTATCACGAAATCCCAAGATCAAGAGTTAGGATGCAGCTTCCAGAAAGAAACGCCCAGATAGACGGACCAGGGGAGGCCACGCGCCAAAGCGCGTGGCCAACCGCCATCACTTGGCCGCGGAAACGCGGCCCAAGCCGCGTTTTCGCGACAATCCAGTCTTATCCCGGGACCAGTTTTTGTGGGAGAGTTGTGTTGGGACTTTACCTCCTTCTGCACCTATAAATACCCCTGCAGTGCAACCGAGAATGGCACACAGAAAATACAGAGCAGAAATTTAGGATTTTCTTAGGCTGACTTGTAGTTTAGGTTAGGTTTTTATTTTCATTTTCTTTTGTAATTTTTGTAACTGAGAGGAGAGGATGTTTTCATGGAGGAAAGAGATCTACTTGTACTGAGGGTGACAATCGGTGTAAGTTTTGCTCTTCTTCCATTGTTAAATAAATCGACTCGAGGTTCGTTTTTGTTCTTTTATTATTTTAGTTCTTTTATTCTTGTGTTATTCTATTGTTTCTCTCTAATGTCTTGCAAACCATGAGACCCAATTGCTTCGAGACTGCTTAGCCGAAGAAGAGCCCTTGATGGCCTATGGAGATGAACAAGCCTTCTTTTGCTAGTCTTTTATTTTTGTAGTGTAGATCACGAAGGTGGAAGATCCTATACGCCATACTTGCAAGCCTTCAAGGACAAGGTAAGTCGTTGCAAACGGATCAAAGGTAAGCAGGGCAGAAGAGGTAGGTAAGTGTTTCTTTTATTTTCTTTATTTTCTTTTATTTGTATAGATTAAGTCATCAACATCTTTCCAATTTCTTTCCCAACTCACTGTAAATACCATTGTTAATAAGAAAATACATAAAAAAGAGATAACTTGCTTAAACGCTTCCATCGCAGTTCCCTCCCTGAGGATCACGACCTGCATAGCCACTGCTACAGCGGATTAGAATTGAGCACCTTGCACATCTTGTTCTAAATCTAATATTCTTTATTTTTGTGTGCAGGTAAAATCTCAATCAAAATTTGGCGCCGTTGCCGGGGAGGGACGGTAAGTTTTTCTCTAAAAAAATTAATTATTAACTAATTCTTTTATTCTTTCTGTTTGCAGGTTTGGAGAACAGGAAACAGCAGAAGTAGACATATAGCAACTCTGTGCCTCTGCCCTCGAAGGCAGAGCATCAGAGCCTACTACAGTGCCGCGGATCCGCGGCAATAGCCGCGTTTCCGCGGCCTTAGTAGTTCATTACTGACAGATCTTTCTGCAGGTTGCTACAAATTGCAAGATTTATTTTCTGCTCTGTTAAAATTTGTTCTGTGATAAACCTGTATACTGCTAATTAATCAACAGTAAAATATTTGTTGAAAAAGATAAAAAATTGATTAGACGTTTGCATCCTAGGCACTTGTCTTTTCAATTCCTTTATTTTACTGTTGAAGAGTGCTGGAGCAAGGTACGTTCGCATTTCATGTAGAATAGGACTCATCTCTTGGTTGATTCTCATGCTTTGAGTGAATCTTATTTACATATTTTGTACACTTGCACAAATTTATTCTAAGGGCATAACCCATTAACAAGATAAGGTGGGGATTTCATCACCCTTTCTTGGCCCAAAAATCATATTCCAAGCACTCACTAACCCAAGCCTAATTAAAATTAAGTAGACGTTGGCCCTAGGGACATCTCGGACTCAATTAGGAGATTATCCTAAGGGGGAACAGTGTTGGAATTTGACTCCTGCCAAATCAGTGTTTAGGAAGGGGATTGAGGGCCGAAAGCCCGAAGATTGGTGGTTATTTAATTAAGGAACGTCTTTGACGGAAAACCTCCCACCACTCTTGCCCTGACCTGGCTGATTAACTTGTGGTCAAAGTCTGCACCCTACCTCCCGTGGACAGTCTAACCAGTTAGGAGTCGTCTAGGTCATAAGTCTACCCTAACTTAGGATAGAATTTTTTTCTTTTTTGTTTGCTTATTTGTTTGTTTTATTTTTCTTTGTTTGTGTTTGTGTGATATCGCCTATAACAACAATTTTTTCAACTTTAATGAGAATCCATATTACACACCAACCTCTTATTCGGATATTACCAACACAGCATATCATAACTTTGATCAACCTAGTGTGCCAGATTGGTCTTATCCGAATCATTACATGCTCCAGTCCCAATACTATGAACAAGATTGGAATAATCATCACTACTTTTCACAGAGTCAATGGGGATTCAATACCCCTGAGCCATATGGTCAACCACTTGTTCAACCATTATCTTCATATACGTCTCTTCCCACATCACCAAGGTTTCAGTCCACCATTGATCTATTCGATGGGTTATAAGAAAAAGTGGATCGGTTGCAAGATATAATGAATGATCAAATTTCTAGACTTTCCAACATTCTTGAGCAAGTTGATAGGAACCAAGAATCATTCTGTCTAGAAGACCTTGATCAAAATTCAATTTCATCACATCAATATGAACTTGCTCAACCCCAATCCTTGGACAAATTGGCTAGTTTTAATTTCAATGAGATTGAATTAGATTGTGAATGTGAACCCGATCCCCAACTTTGCGATTCAGTTTCCATCTTCGAATCTATGTTGACTCCGGTATCCTTACCCAATTTGGACCAATTTTCTGAGCCAACATTTATTCCCGTACCCATAGATCATGAAATTGAATCACCCATTTTGGTGATCATCATATTGAACTTGACCAATTTCATACTTTTGAAAGTTCCATTGACAAATTGGCAAGTTCTCATTTTTATAAGATTGAACCGAATGAGATATGTGACTTTGATTCTCAAATCTGTGATCAAGTTCAAATTTCCGAATCAATATTGACTCCTGTTTTGTTACCCAACTTAGGTAATCTTTTAGAGTCAGATTTGATTCCCACACCTATCATTCCTGAACTTGAATCACCAATATTGAGTCACATTCCATTGTGGGAAGATGATTGTGGACTTGAGTTTCAACTTCTTGACTTGGATACACTTCTTGAAACAAGCTTGACTCCTGAACCCTTACTTGATTTAAGTTTCTTTCCTGAGTCGGTATTCATTCCTGAACCTATCATTATTGAGTCCAAGTCAACCATTCTACCAAGTCACATTCTTTTGTTGGACATAGGTATAGACCATGACTCTGTGATGATTTTCCAAGACTGGTCATGTAAAGGAAGTAAGTTTCACGAGAGGATCTTCCATGATCCTATTCATACTGGGGACTGTAAACATGTAAATAAAAAAGAGGTCAATAAAGGTAGGTCCCGTGAACTACCACATTATCTTGATTGGGTAGCAACGCTTGGCCCAATTAGACCACCACCGGAACCACCACCTTGAGGTAACTTCTGCCTTCCCTTCTTCTTTTTCATGCATACATGCATACATTCATACATTGAGGACAATGCATGAGATAAGTGTGGGGGTAGGCTTTACTAACATACTAACATAGTAGAAACTAACAAAAATTTGCTAATATTAAAAAAAATGAAAAAAAATTTATAAAAAGGACAATATTTTGACTTATCTTTTGAAAGAAATCTAAGTTAGTCTTAAGAATTAGGAAAATCATGATTAGGATTTCTAAAAACTTGGTCAAAATAAATAAATTGTGAATTTTTAGGTATAGGAGGAGAAATTGAATAAGTAGTTAGTCTTAATTTTTACCTTAATGAAATGTGCATACCTAATGCATATCTAGGATTTTAAGACAAAGACCCTTGTGCCTCATAAAAAATTAAAAAAAAAAACACCAATTAAGCTAGATACATGTGCCTCAAGAAGCATAAGTATTCACGCCTAAAGGTGAGTTCTAAATAAAGTCCTTAGTTTTGTGGCCTAGTTCACTCGAATTTGAGTCCGCGGGGTGTTTTCTCACCTGGTGCCCTAAAGCCGACCGGTTTGGGAGCCACCGACTTTAAGTTCGCTACATGGGTGGATTAGAAAGCTTAAGAAAACTGAGAAATATTACGTATGTATTAACACATCTAATAGTCAATTAGTTAGGTATGAGGGCCTCAAGAAGGCTTGATGCTTATACGAAAGAAAATTAGATGAGTTATACATATTAAAAAAAAAAGAAAAAGAAAAAAATAACAATAAAGAGGCATGAGAGTCCAAGTTAAGGAATTTCTAGTAAAAATTTACAAGGATGCATATGACTTAGGGTAACGAAAAAGACTATACAAACATTCAATTTTGACCCTTACCTAAAAAGGATAACAATTTACTATAGAAAGACTAAGTTTAAGAATGAATAAAAATGATGATCCTAAAAACTTATAGATTACTTAGTCTCTTCAAACGTATTTTAAATATTTTTCTTTTTATGGATTTTGTGGGTGTAATCCGCTGAAAACCCTCACGAGACAACACTCGTCCTCTAGGGTAACCTAGAGGTTTAACGGCTTGTTGCACATGCTAAGTGCAACCGTGATTCCTACGAAAGTGAGTTAGCTAGATTAGTTTTTCTTTTTCTTTTTGATTTTTACTCGAGGACGAGCAAAAAGATAAGTGTGGGGGTGTGATTGGTAGTGAAAAGGGCATTTTTATCATTACATTTACCATCACATTTTCATATTTATTCATATAATTTTGCACATTTACTATTATTTTATGATTTATTGTGTGCGGGCCTTGAGAAATAAAAATAAAGGAATAAAGCCTCAAAAGAAGCCCAAAAGCCCATGTTTAAAGCCCAATGCAAAAGTTGCAAATTATCAAATGTCAAAGTTGCAAAAACCAAGGGCAAAAGTTACAAATTCTAAAAGAAGAGGGAAGGATAGACTTCTATTCAACCCTAAATACTTGCAGGATGAGGATAAAAGCCAAAGAAGGAGAGTGCAAGGATGAAATTCGTTTTAAAAGAGATTTGGGATCTAGGTAACTTGCTTCCCAAGTTATCACGAAATCCCAAGATCAAGAGTCAGGATGCAGCTTCCAGAAAGAAACGCCCAGATAGACGGATCAGGGGAGGCCACGCGCCAAAGCGCGTGGCCAACCGCCATCACTTGGCCGCGTTTCCGCGGCCCAAGCCGCGTTTCCGCGGCAATCCAGTCTTATCCCGGACCAGTTTTCGTGGGAGAGTTGTGTTGGGACTCTACCTCCTTCTGCACCTATAAATACCCCTGCAGTGCAACCGAGAAGGGCACACAGAAAATACAGATCAGAAATTTAGGATTTTCTTAGGCTGACTTGTAGTTTAGGTTAGGTTTTTATTTTCGTTTTCTTTTGTAATTTTTGTAACTGAGAGGAGAGGATGTTTTCATGGAGGAAGGAGATCTACTTGTACTAAGGGTGACAATCGGTGTAAGTTTTGCTCTTCTTCCATTGTTAAATAAATCGACTCGAGGTTCGTTTTTGTTCTTTTATTATTTTAGTTCTTTTATTCTTGTGTTATTCTATTGTTTCTCTCTAATGTCTTGCAAACCATGAGACCCAATTGCTTCGAGACTGCTTAGCCGAAGAAGAGCCCTTGATGGCCTATGGAGATGAACAAGCCTTCTTTTGCTAGTCTTTTATTTTTGTAGTGTAGATCGCGAAGGTGGAAGATCCTATACGCCACACTTGCAAGCCTTCAAGGACAAGGTAAGTCGTTGCAAACGGATCAAAGGTAAGCAGGGTAGAAGAGGTAGGTAAGTGTTTCTTTTATTTTCTTTTATTTGTATAGATTAAGTCACCAACATCTTTCCAATTTCTTTCCCAACTCACTGTAAATACCATTGTTAATAAGAAAATACATAAAAAAGAGATAACTTGCTTAAACGCTTCCATCGCAGTTCCCTCCCTGAGGATCACGACCCGCATAGCCACTGCTACCGCGGATTAGAATTGAGCACCTTGCACATCTTATTCTAAATCTAATATTCTTTATTTTTGTGTGCAGGTAAAATCTCAATCACTTCTTCTTCGTCAGAGAAAGATGAATCACTATTCTTTTTGTTGCCTGATAATTTTTCTTCTTTTTGTTGAGTTTGTTGAACTCGAAGTTTCCTTTATATTTTAGCAATAGGCAATCTTTCTTTATATGACCTGGTTTATTATAATTAAAACAAATAGGATCTTACCTTGTTGAAAAAAATTTCTAAATTTTATTGAGAGCATCTCCTCTTCATCATCATCTGAATTGTCTAAATCTGAGGATATATGAAAGGCAAGTACTTTCTTCTTGGATTGAACTTGATGTTCATCCTTCTTCATATCTTCAAGTTGAACTTCATATGCTATTAAATTATCAATAAGGTTTTCTAATGATATTGTTGAGAAATAATTTGCTTCTTTTATTGTAGTTGTTTTCTTCTCCCAATCTGATATGAGTGCACGAAGAATCTTTCTAACTTTTTCAACTTGAGTGTATTCCTTTCCAATGGCTACTAAGGAATTTGTAATGTCAGTGAACCTTGTAACCATTTCTGCAATGGTTTCATTTTCCTTCATTTTGAAGAGTTCAAACCTATGAATAAGAACAGAGATTTTAAATTCTTTAACTTTATTTGTACCTTCATGTGTTACCTGTAAAATCTGCCATATTTGATTTGCAGATGTTGCTATTGACACACGATTGAATTCTTCTTTGTTCAAGGCACAGAAAAGCGCATTCATTGCTTTGGCATCAAGATTTACAGACTTCTTTTATTCTTCACTCCATGTATTATAATTGGTGGTCGGCTTGGTGTATTGTGCTTCTACCATGTTCCATAGTTCATAGTTGAGTGATTGCAAGTAGATCTTCATTCTACAATTCCAGTAGTTATACTTTGATCCGTAAAATAATGGTAGACGTTGTGTACAATATCCTTCTTTAAATTGTGATGAAGGAAACTCTGTTGCTATCGTTGCTCTAATACTAACTGTAGGATCTATAAATAAGGCAACACAAACACTAAAGAAGAGATGAATAATGTTTATAAACTTAAAAAATAAACTACTTGCAGGAAAGAAAAATACACAAAATAAATCTCAGAAACATGCACATGCAAACACGAGAGATTTTATCCTGGTTCGGTCCTCGTGACCTATGTCCAGTTCACAAGCAACTCGCTTGAGATTTTTCTTATCCTGATTTTGATACACCCCAAAATCAACTCCTTGTACACCACTTGACAAAATACTCTTTGCCAAATCTGTACAACTCTTCTCTACACTAAGAAGATAACAACGCTTTGAATGATTACAAGGAATCTTATAAGCCTTGAAATTTGTACGTAATTCTGAACAAGTGATTAGTCTACAATTTTGCATTTTTATTTTGTATTTTCCTACCGATTTACGAATAATATATCATTTCTAATTGTGTTTTGGTCTACTTTGCAGATAAATCAAGAGTTTAGAGGCAAAAGGGTATTAAGAGCTTAATTAAACTCATTTTTAGGTAATTAAATCCGCATTTCTTGAAGGCCAAGCAAGGGAGCTTTTAGAAGATACATTAAACCTAAACACTTGCGAACGTCAGACGAATATCCGGACGAAAATACCCGAATCCATCATATCTGGAAGGTTCTCGAAGCGACGGGAATACGCTCGCCAAAACTAGGGACCTAAGTCCCTAGTTGGCCGCGAAAACGCGGCTATGGCCGCGTTTCCACGGCCCTATGGTGGGCCCATGCGTTGATTTTTGACGCATGGCCTCGTCTCATCTTCTGAAATCACCTTTTGCCTATAAATACTGCAGGGTTTGGCAGAAACGCGAGGAGATGAAGAAATAGGCTAGGTTTTCTCTCTTCTAGTTGTAGATTAGAATTTTCTTCTTCTTTTATTTTGTATTTTCTTTTTCTTTTTAGAAATTTTAGAGTGCTGGTTCCGTCTCGATCAAATTTTTGGCGCCGTTGCCGGGGATGGGAATGGTTTAGACTCACATTTTTGTTAACATTTTCTTCTCTATTTTGGTGTGCAGGTTAATTTTTGCAGAAACTGAACATTGCCGAACTCTCCTTTTACTTGCATGTCCCTGCTCTAGAAAGCAGGGACCCTGCTTCCATAATTGTGCCGTGAAAACCCAAGAAAAGCCGCGCAAACGCGGCATTTGTGTGGCATTTGTACTTTGTCTTTTGCAGGGAATTTGCGAGTTGCATATATTGATATATTCTGCTGCTAAATTTTTGCTTTGATTGCCTACACATTGTAATAAATTAAAAATCTAAAATACGGTATTTGGACGATTTTAAAATAAGTATAGAAGCCATACAAGCCATGCTTGAGTCCCAACAAAAGAAGCTCAATTCACCAATTTCATAATATTTTCATGATTCATACTCTGTTTCACTTTTTCAAAATGACCAACCATCAGCCCTGAAAACGAGTATGGAGTGCTTTCATGAGTCTGTGCTTCAATCTCAAAACTTGTTGGACTCACAATCTTCATAATCTTTCCAAAACCAAGATTCATGCACTCCCTTTCTGGAACATCCACTTGAAGAAACATCATATCTAGAAAAGAGTATATAAATCTTATAGGAGTCCACACTACAATTTCAAAAATCTTCTGTCCAGTCTATCAATAGGTTGGAAACACAATTGAGTCAATTGGTTAGTATTTATAGGAATGAGGAAACTCTATCTTATCAACCTTTAACCAATTCAGATATCTCTAACTCTATTGATTGACCAATGACTCATGTTATTTTGGAAACCAAGATTCAATTTCAGCACATCCATTTGAAGTTGACCAACATTAAATTCTCGAGAACCACATTGACATGTTGGCAAGTTATCCTTTTCCTGAGATTGAACTTGAGCATGAATATGATCCTGAATCTCAACTTGGTAATTCAATTTCACTTCCTGATTTAATAATGACTGAGGTATTTTTACCTGATTTCTGGCCTTTTTCTGAGTTAGTATTGGATCCTGTGCCTATCCATCATGAAATTGAATTACCAATCTTTTATGATCATCATATTGAACTTGACCAATTTCATACTTTTGAAAGTCCCATTGACAAATTAGTAAGTTCTGATTTTTATGAAATTGAACTCAATAAGGAATGTGACTTCGATCCTCAAATTTATGATCCACTTCAAATTTCTGAATCAATATTGACTCCTATTTTGTTACCCAACTTGAGCAATATTTTAGAGTCAGTTTTGGTCACCATACCTGTCATTCTTGAACTTGAATCACCTATCTTAGAAAGTCACATTTCATTGTGGGGGAATGAATGTGAACTTGAATTTCATCTTCTTGATTTGGACCCACTTCCTGAACCAATCTCGACTCTAGAATCTTTACTTGACTTAAGTCAAATTCTGGAGTCAGTAGTCGTTCTTGTGCTTCTTGAGTCCAAATCAATCATTCCATCTTTTGACACTCCATTTTGGGACAAAGGTATTGAAAATAATGACTCTAAAATTATTTTGAAATTTGGAAATTAGATTGGGTAAAATTCTTAATAAAAATCATAAATGCATACATCATTATAGTAGCTTGTATTATAGAGGTTTCTAGTGGGTTCCTCCAAACTCCACGCAAATTGGATTGGGCCGCATTTATGGACCAATCAGACCACCACCAGAACCACCACCTTGAGGTAATTTTTCCTTCCCTCTCTATTTATTTCATGCATACATACATTCATGATGCATTGAGGAAAATGCATGAGATAAGTGTGGGGAGGGTTTACTAACGTAGAGTTTTTAGATTTTTCTTTCTTTTATACTTCTTTTAGTATATTCTTAGAAATTTTTCCTTTTGTATCGAATTTTTCCTTTCTTTAAAAACTTTTTGAAATAAGAGACAATATTTTGATCTATTTTTAATAAAATTAAGATGATCTTAGAAATTAAGGAAACCTTAATTATGTTATCTTAAACCTAGTTGAAATAATAGATCTTATTTAAAATTATAGGTTAAGTATAAAAGATTGGGGAGATAATTTTATCTTGAATTTTTTCCTTAGATAGTTCGCACTTCATACAAACACAATTTTTGGGATGGAAACAAAGACCTAAAATGTCAAAAGCAAAAATAAATAAAAAAATATTATATATGAAGAAAAAAATCATTTATTAAGCTGGATAACTATGTCTCAAGAAGCATGATTATTCACGCCTAACGATGGTCATAAGAAACAAATAATCCCCCTTAGTTTTGTGGCCTTATTTACTCGAGTTCTTAAACCCGAGGAATGTTTTCCCATCTGATGCCCTAAGATCGTTCGGTCTAGGAGTCATCGATTAAAAGCTCACTACCAGGGTGAACTAGAAAACCTAAGAAAACTAAGGGAAGAAAAAAATGAAAAATAAATATATATATAAATAAATGGCTTGATGGTTAGAATTGAAATCCCAGAAATTTTCACTATCACAAAGTGTGAATTATCTAGATTTTGTGAAGGATAAAATATTCAATCCAATTTTGAATTTTTACCTTAATTGAAGATAAAATCTTGCATATAGATTAAGTTTAAGGGAGAATAATTTTTGGTGGACTTATGATCTTGGATCACTTATATTTTTGAAAGAATATTTTGAAACTTGTCTCTCTTTCAAAATGTGTTTTTAAAATACTAACATTTGTCTTCTTTCTTTATAGATTTTGTGGGTGTAATCCGCTGAAAACCCCCAGGAGACAAAACTCCTCCTCTAGGGGAAACCTAGAGGTTTAACGGCTTGTTGCACACGCTCAGTGCAATCGCGTCACCTGCGAAAGTAGTGTAATAACATTTGTAGTATAGTTTTTCTTTTCTTTTTTTACTCGGGATGAGCAAAGAGATAAGTGTGGAGGTGTGATTAGTTTACAGTTCTACATTATTATATCGCATTTCCCTACCGACTTATGAAAAATATATCATTTCTAATTGTGTTTTGGTCTACTTTGCAGATAAATCAAGAGTCTAGGGGCAAAAGCGTAATAAGAGCTTAATTAAACCCATTTTCGGGTTATTAAATCCGCGTTGCTTGGAGGCCAAGTAAGGGAGCTTCTAGAAGATACATTGAACCTAGACACTTGCGCACGTCAGACGAATATCTGGACGAAAATACCCGAATCCAATCATATCTGGAAGGTCCTCGAAGCGACAAGAATACGCTCGCCAAAACCAGAGACCTAAGTCCCTGGTTTGCCTGTGAAAACGCGGCAATGGCCGCTGGTGGGGATTTTCGACGCGTGCTTCGTCTCATTTTCTGGAACCTCTTTTTGCCTATAAATACTGCAAGGTTTGGCCGAAACTCGAGGAGATAAAGAAATAGACTAGGTTTTCTCTTTTCTAGTTGTAGATTAAGATTTTCTTCTTCTTTTATTTTATATTTTCTTTTTGTTTTTATATCGGGCTTAGAGATTCAGAGAGAGATAGAGAGGGATTGATGTAATAGATGTGACAATCTATGTAACGGTGTCTCCTTTCTTCTCCATTGTAATCTTCTGCAATTTCTACATGATGCTTAGCTAGATTTTCTCTCATGGTGACTAACTACTAACCACTAACTAGCTAACCACTTACTTGATAATCCACATGAATCTAATAGGCTCTACAAGGCCTTGCTCTTGCAAGAGCCATTGATGGCTCATGATGATGGGTTCTAACATCTAACTTGTTAACTTGCTAACCAAGCTAACTGATTGATGCAAAACCTGCAAATAAAAATAAAGAATTTCAGATTTAGAATAAAGATGTGCAAGTGCTCAATTCTTACCGCTATAGCAAGTGGCTATGCGGGTCGTGATCCACAAGGAGGGTTTGTGATGGAAGCGTTCAAAGTTTTGTATTAAAATCTTTATGAAGATAAAACGAAAGTTCTTCTTTGTTTTAAAGAAAGAAAAATGAAACACGAGTTATGTTAAAGTTAGAAAGAAAATGGTAGAATAAGAAGGTGGAGAATCAGAAAGCGACTATATACAAATGAGTTGAAAAAGAATGATTTGGAAGAGGTAGTGTTGGTGATTTAATTTACAGAAATAAAAAAAAGAAATAAAAACAATTACTTACCTTCTTTTCACCAAAAGCTTACCTTGAATCTTCAGCTACGATGTTACCTTGAATTGGAGGCAATCAGCGCATAGCCCATAAGAGTTAATTATTGCTCTCTTCCACATTACATCATCAAGACAACTCAAGTATGAAATGATACAGAGAGAGACTCAATTCCATCGTCATGAGCTATCGGTGGCACTCGCAAAGGCAAGGATCTTTCGATGCTTTTAGACTCACTTGGAAGACAATTGTACCAAAAAGAAAAGTGAAGTAGAAATGAAGAAGAAGAAGAAAACTAAAAAGAAGTACATACAAAGAAAGAACATAGATTCGATTTCATAACGATCAAAGAAATGAAAGAAACCTTACACCGGTGTCACTCTCAGCTCAAACTTCATTCTTGTTCTTCAATGAAATTCTGATCTCCTCTGAATTACATAAATTAAAAATAAAATTACATGAAAAAGAGAAACAAAAACCTAAACTAAAAAATGGAAAACTAGTCTAAATCCTATCTCTGCATGGTCGTCCCTTTTGCCTTTGAGTGCAGGTATTTATAGGAGAAATGGAGAGTGTAGAGGAGTATGAAGATAAGTAAATCTGGCAATTTTTGAACTCCCCTTATCTTCAAACTTGATTTGAGGTGGATATTCAGTTCTGATCTGCAGTTTGTTGGCGTATTGATTGCTGAATATCACTTATCAAATGACAGAATTAGAAATAATGATCAACATAAGAGTTGTAGCTCTGTAAGTCTTCTTTCTGAATCATCTTGAATCATCAGAATTGAGATTTTGTAGCAAAAGTTATGATTAGAATACTAAAATGTATCTAGTCAGAATCTGAATCAAACTTGCTTCATCTCATCCGTTGATCTTCTCTCTATCCATTTATCTCTCTGTATTTGATATTATTTTCAGTTGATCTTTAGCTAACCAAAATGGATTTATAAAAATCTGAATTTTGTCAGTTTCCATTTGGTGTTATCTTTTTATTTGCTCTAATCTTCAGCTGAATATTTGCCCCAATCCTTGATTTGTTCTAACTAGATCTGGGATCATCCTCAGCTAACCAAATAGATCCAGTTAAATCTGATTTTAACTAGTATTTATTTAGTTTAATCCTCTTTCTCTTCATTATTATCTTCTGTAAAATAAATATTTAAGATAAGAAAATTAGCAGATTTATTACACGATAAATGTAGGAGTGTAATGAAAAGAATGCAAAATATGTGTACGATCACACCCCCACACCTATCTTTTGCTCGTCCTCGAGCAAAACATCAAAACTATACTAAGGATTATTAGACCACTTTCGCAGGTCACGCGATTGCACTGAGCATGTGCAACAAGCCGTTAAACCTCAAGGTTTCCCCTAGAGGACGAGTTTTGTCTCGTGAGGGTTTTCAGCAGATTGCACCCACAAAATTCATAAAGAAAGAGAAATAAAGAGTTAGTATTTTCGAAAAGCATTTTGAAAGAGAAAAATATTTGAAATATAATTGTAAGATTTAAGTAATCTATAAGTTATAGGAAAACTGAATTTTTCATTCATAAACTTAGTCTCTAAAAAATTTGTTATCAATCAAAGTAAGGAGTCAAATTGTACTTCTCATCTAGTCTATTACTTTACCCTAAGTCATATGCACCTTGTGACTGTGAAAATTTTGACTAAGGGTTCATTAACTCTAACTCTTATGCCTTATTTATTTATATATATATACCTTTTTTTTTGTGGTATTATTCCTTAGTTCTATTAGGCTTTCTAATCTGCCCATGTAACGAGCCTTTAATCGATGACTCCCAAACCAAACGGTCTTAGGGCACCGGGTGAGAAAACACCCCAAGGACTTAAGGACTCGAGCAAATAAGGCCACAAAACTAAGGATTTTATTATATGAACCCCTTTTAGGCGTGAATACTTATGCTTTATTAGGCACAAATACCTAGCTTAATCAGAGGATTTTTATATATATATTTTTTCTTTTCAAACTTATCTAATCATCTTTCGCATAAATACTAAGGCTTGCTTAGGCCAAAGCACCTAGCTAATCAATAATTAGATTTGTTTATATATTTTTTTCTTTTTTTTATTTTTTTTAATAAGGCATAAGAATCTTTGTTTTTGAACCCTAAGTGTGTAAGTGTATGAAGTGTGCACATTTCATCAAGGTAAAGATCAAGACTAAATTATTTTGACAAATTATCTTCCTAACCCTAAAAATCAAACAAATAATCTTATTTTGACCAAGTATAAGAAATCCTAATTTGGATTTTCCTATTCCTTAAAATTGACTTAATTTCTTACAAAAAATATGTCAAAATATTGTTTCTATTTTCAAAAAGTTTTTAAAAGTAAAGAAAATGTTAATTTTTTTTAATAAAAAGAAAAAACTAAGTTATGTTAGACCCTCCCCCACACCTATCTCATGCATTGTCCTCAATGTATGAATTAATGCATAGATGCATGAAAAAGACGAAAGGGAAGGAAAATGTTACCTTAAGGTGGTGGTTCCGGTGGTGGTCTGATTGGTCCACGAAATGCGGCCCAATCAACTTTTTGTGGAGTTCGGAGGAACCCACCAGAAATTTCTTTAATATAACCCATTAGAATAATGTATCCATGAAGGATTTTTATTAAATATTTGACCCCATCTAATTTCTAAATTTCATAATTAATTTCGGAGTCAAATTTGTCAACCGCTTTGTCCCAAAATGGAGTATGAAATGATAGAATAATTGACTTGGACTCAGGAAGTATAGGAACTAATACCGACTCAGGAAGGTGACTTAAGTCAAGTAAAGTTTCAGGAGTCGAGATTGGTTCAAGAAGTGTGTCCAAGTCAAGAAGTTGAAACTCAAGTCCACATTTATTTTCCAACAATGGAATGTGACTTAATATTGGTGATTCAAGTTAAGGAATGATAGGTGTGGGAATCAAAACTGACTCTAAAATATTACCTAAGTCGGGTAACAAAACAGGAGTCAATATTGATTCGGGAATTTGAACTTGATCACAGATTTGAGAATCTAGATCACATTTCTCATTAAGTTCAATATCATAAAAATGAGAACTTGCCAATTTGTTAATAAGATTTTCAAAAGTGTAAAATTGGTCAAGTTCAATATGATCATCAAAGATGGGTGATTCAATTTCATGATGAATAGGCACAGGATTCAATGTTGACTTGGGAAAAAGATTGAAATCTGGTGAAGACATCGGAGGTCATTATTGAATTAGGAAGTAAAATTGAATCACTAAGTTGAGGTTCATGATCATATTCATTTTCAAGTTCGATTTTAGGAAAGGGATAACTTGCCAAACTATTAATATCATTTGGAGTTTGGGCAAGTTCAAATGATTGTTCTGAAATGGAACCTTGATTTCCAAAACTACATGACTCTTCGACTCTAACAGAATGGTTAGTGATATCAGAACTGGTCAAACGGTGAGAACGTAGAGATTCGACCATCATATCTATGTCACGATTACGAGCGTTTTGAGCCTGAGTCATGGCTTCAAGCATCTTTTCATAGTTGATAGGTTCATTGTCTTGTTGAAAAGATGAATTGTTGTTTTGGAATTGGTGGTGAAATTGTGAGTCCATCAGATTTTGGGATTTGTGTTTGGACTCACGCATACTCATTTCCAAAATTGATAGTTTTCTATTTTGGACTGGTGGAACTGAGTATGAATCTTGAAAATATTGTGGACTAGGTGGAGAAGGATGACAAGTTGGTTGAAAATTAGACTCGGGGGAGGTGAATCCCCACTGACTCTGTAAAGAGTTGAAATCATTCTGAAAATTATAGTTATTAGATTGGGGGCATGGGTTATATTGATTCGGATAAGTCCAATCCGGCACACTAGGTTGGTTAAAGTTATGATATGCCGGGTTGGTAATATCCGAAAATGAAGTCGGTGTGTAATATGAATTATTATTGAAGTTGAAAAAATTATTATTATAAGCCATATCACATAATAGAATACAAACAAAAAGAAAGAAAAAACAAACAAATAAGCAAACAAATAAAAGGAAAAAAAATTCTAAACTAAGTTAGGGTAGACCTATGACCTAGACGACTCCTAACTGATTAGACTGTCCACGGGAGGTTTAATGCAGACTTTGACCACAAGCTAATCGGTCAGGTCAGGGCAAGATTGGTGGGAGGTTTTCCGTCAAAGACGTTCCTTAATTAAATAACCACCAATCTTCGAGCTTTCGGCCCTTAATCCCTTTCCTAGACACTGATTTGGCAGGAGTCAAATTCCAACACTTTTCCCTCTTAGGATAATCTCCTAATTGAGTCCGAGATGTCCCTAGGGCCAACGTCTACTCATTTTTACTTAGGCTTGCGTTAGTGAGTGCTTGGAATCTGATTTTTGGGGCGAGGAAGGGTGATTAAATCCCTACCTTATCTTGTTAATGGGTGGTGCCCTTAAGATCAGTTTGTGCAAGTGTACAAGATATGTAAATAAGATTCACTCAAAGTAATGAAAATCAACCAAGAGATGAGTCCTATTCTACATGCAATGCGAACGTACCTTGCTCCAGCACTCTTCAACAGTAAAGAAAATGAATTAAAAAGACACGTGCCTAAAATGCAAACGTCTAATCAATTTTTTAACTTTTTCAACTAATGTTTTACTGTTGATTTATTAGCAGGCTTTTGGTGATGGCATATAAGAAATAAAGTTGCAAAAAACTAGAATTTTGCAAAGCAAGCAGCCCTGCAAAAAAAACCAATTAGTAGTGAACTCTTCCTTACCGCGGAAACGCGGCTAAAGTTGAGAAAACGTGGCAATTCAGAGGGTACTTAGTCTCTGTTTTCTGGAACAGAGGCCCAAGACCACTTATATGTTTCTGCAATCTTTTTTTTTCTTGCTTTGCTTGCCCTATAACCTGCAACAGAGAAGAAAATTCGTTTTAGTTCTAAAAATTAAAAAAAATCAGATTTCAATAAAAACGTTACCCTCCCCGGCAACGGCGCCAAAATTTGATTGGTGCAAAACCTGCACATAAAAATAAAGAATTTCAGATTTAGAATAAAGATGTGCAAGTGCTCAATTCTTACCGCTATAGCAAGTGGCTATGCGGGTCGTGATCCACAAGGAGGGTTTGCGATGGAAGCGTTCAAAGTTTTGTATTGAAATCTTTATGAAGATAAAACGAAAGTTCTTCTTTGTTTTAAAGAAAGAAAAATGAAACACGAGTTATGTTAAATTTAGAAAGAAAATGGTAGAATGAGAAGGTGGAGAATCAGAAAGCGACTATGTACAAATGAGTTGAAAAAGAATGATTTGGAAGAGGTAGTGTTGGTGATTTAATTTACAGAAATAAAAGAAAAGAAATAAAAACAATTACTTACCTTCTTTTCACCAAAAGCTTACCTTGAATCTTCAGCTACGATGTTACCTTGAATTGGAGGCAATCAGCGCATAGCCCATAAGAGTTGATTATTGGTCTCTTCCACATTACATCATCAAGACAACTCAAGCATGAAATGATACAGAGAGAGACTCAATTCCATCGTCATGAGCTATCGGTGGCACTCGCAAAGGCAAGGCTCTTTCGATGCTTTTAGACTCACTTGGAAGACAATTGTACCAAAAAGAAAGGTGAAGTAGAAAAGAAGAAGAAGAAGAAAACTAAAAAGAAGTACATACAAAGAAAGAACATAGATTCGATTTCATAACGATCAAAGAAATGAAAGAAACCTTCCATCGGTGTCACTCTCAGCTCAAACTTCATTCTTGTTCTTCGATGAAAGTCTGATCTCCTCTGAATTACATAAATTAAAACTAAAATTACATGAAAAAGAGAAACAAAAACCTAAACTAAAAAATGAAAAACTAGTCTAAATCCTATCTCTGCATGGTCGTCCCTTTTGCCTTTGAGTGCAGGTATTTATAGGAGAAATGGAGAGGGTAGAGGAGTATGAAGATAAGTAAATCTAGCAATTTTTGAACTCCCCTTATCTTCAAACTTGATTTGAGGTGGATATTCAGTTCTGATCTGCAGTTTGTTGGCGTATTGATTGCTGAATATCACTTATCAAATGACAGAATTAGAAATAATGATCAACATAAGAGTTGTATCTCTATAAGTCTTCTTTCTGGATCATCTTGAATCATCAGAATTGAGATTCTGTAGAAAAAGTTATGATTCGAATACTAAAATGTATCCAGTCAGAATCTGAATCAAACTTGCTTCATCTCATCCGTTGATCTTCTCTCTATCCATTTATCTCTCTGTATTTGATATTATCCTCAGTTGATCTTTAGCTAACCAAAATGGATTTATAAAAATCTGAATTTTGTCAATTTCCATTTGGTGTTATCTTTTTATTTGCTCTGATCTTCAGTTGAACATTTGCCCCAATCCTTGATTTGTTCTAACTAGATCTGGGATCATCCTCAGCTAACCAAATAGATCCAGTTAAATCTGATTTTAACTGGTATTTATTTAGTTTAATCCTCTTTCTCTTCATTATTATCTTCTGCAAAATAAATATTTAAGACAAGAAAATTAGCAGATTTATTACACGATAAATGTAGGAGTGTAATGAAAAGAATGCAAAATATGTGTACGATCACTAACTTTTTTTTATTTCATGCTTGCTTCTAATAGTTTTGATGATCTAATGTTTGTATTAACTTGCTCTTGATTCAAGTTTGAATGTGAAGAGCCATTTTATTTGCCATGCTTTGTATCGTCTCTTGAAGCCAAGGACTAGTGATGACCAAGGATCCATGTGAGACAACTATCACTAAGAGGTTAGCATATTAGTGGAGTAATTAGTAGTTAAAAATCATGAGATTAGTATTCTCCTTTCTTTTTACTTTGTTTTACAAATCGACTTCAAAACTTTTCTTTAATCTTTTCATCATTGTTTTCACCATCATCTTTGTTCACCTTTGTTTTCATTTTCTTTACCACAAGCTTCATCTTCTTTTCTATTTTGTTTTCCAAACTACTTCTCTTTCGTTTTCACATCGCCGTTTTATCGCCTTCTTCACCTATCATTTTTAGTTTTCTTTTCTTTTTCTTATTCTTTAACAAAGAAGAACCTGTTAACATAACACGTGAATAAGAACTGTTAATACTTCTATCGCCTCCCTTCCCTGTGGATTCGACCCGTTGAGCCAATGCTACAACGGAAGTATCGAGGGAACATTAGCACATATATAATTTCATTGACTTCATAAAACACACATTTCCAAGTGCTTGTTCCAACCCGATCAACAAGGTCTCTTATAGGTGGACTCTCAGAATTCTTCACAATAGAATTCGAATTGTGTGAAGAACAGAAAGTAGAAACAAGTTTTCTAAAAAACAAAATTTTTTGAACAGAGTTTGGGTAGAAAACTTATGATTTTAATTGGTGAATTCATCCTAGGACAACATCCCTATTTATAGGTGAAATCAATGGTCAGTTAGGAAAGTTATCAACTCAAATTTGAAAGTCAGAATGTTGGATAAAATACCAAAAAATCAATAACCGATTAACAGTCAGAAACTAAAGTTAGTCAATTAGGGTTAGGAGTAGTCGACTAGTATAAGAAATTTTACCTGGGTTAGTCGACTAGACAAAAGATCAAGTCGACTATATGAAGATTGATACAAAATGACAAGTCTCTGAAAACTAAACTTAGTCGACTAGCAGAGAGGGTAAGTCGACTAATGTTGGTTATAGCCAACAAATAGAGAATTGATATTTTTCTGTGGAGAGACTTAGTCGACTATATAACATAGCAAGTCGACTATAGGATATGTTAGTCGACTATACAAGGGGATAGTCGATTATAGGACTATTTTGTGTATGTGATCAAGACTTTTAATAATCTACTAAAAATACATAAAAATAGTAAATATCCTTGAATAATCTTGAGCAATTAGAACTCAGCACTAGCTTTTGAGCTAGAGCTCCAATGTAACTGCATCACAAATGTTATCATCAAAATCTAAGTTCCAACAGTACTTGTAATCCAAATGAATCCTATAGCCTCGAAACTGCCTTGCCCTTGCAAGTGCCATTGATGGCTTATGGTGATGAATAGCCATTTTTAAATTAGTTTAAACTTGCTCCTTTATTTCGTTGTTTAGAATGGGAATGAGAAAGATTTTATTGGCCCAAAGATTACAATCACCGATTTTGTGTTTTGATGATAACAAAGCATATGTAGTTATTTAATACTAATCAAGTTCAAGTGGTTTTAGTATGTTTCAGGGTTCAAAAAGATCCAACGGGTTTTTTCTTCTAAAGAAAGGTGTTGATGCTCAAGGGTACCCAAGTACGAGATTGTAGTCAAAGCATTCAACGTCGCTATTAGAGAAGCCCGCTTGAAGATTCTTATAGTCGCTTATAACCTAGTAAGAACTTAGTTTGTTAAAGAGTAGAATATAGATTTGATGCTCAAAAATATGCACACACAAAAATGCACATTTTTCGAAAAAACAGTTTATTTTGTATTGGTGTTTTTGATATGTTTAGTCTTAATACATGTTACACATTTTCTTAAATATTTTTATTGAAGTTTAGAACTTGTATCTACTTGCTATACATGTTTTTCCCCCTTCAAAATTCATACAAAAATTATTTAAAATTTTCTTTATTTTTCAAACAAACATTGGTGTTGGTTTTGGCCCAGGTTGGTCGATCGTGCCTATTCCATGTTGACCATTTGGTTGACCGAACCTCTGATAGTGAGGGTGTGCATGTTTGTGCACATTCATGGTCGACCGACCGGTCGACCGCTCTCCCCTGCTGCGACCGACGAGTCAACCGACTATAATCTATTTGGTCTCGGTTAGATCCGGTCGACCGAACGGTCGACCAAGCACTAATGGTCAGATTTTCTAAAAAGGGCCAGTCGATCGGTCGGTCGACCGACAGACTGCTAGAAAGGCAGTAACGACCATATTTCAAATTCTGTATTTTAAATATGATTTTAAAATGTGGTGATTTGAATTCTGAGGGTCAAATTTTTTCCTTTATGACCTGGTAAACTATACTAAATGTGTTTTTCTATAGCCATATAAAGGGTCATTAGGATTGAATTAACACTACAACAAATTCTCTTAAAAATTAAGTTTTGCTTTCAAAGTGAAAAAGTTTTCAAAGTTTTCTTTTGTGCTTTCAATTTCAAAGTTTTTAATTGAGTTTTCTGCTCTTAAATTATCTCTATTCTGATTTCCATTTTCACATGCATTCTTGAGCTTCAAATTTACTTTTTACTCTATAGGGATTTGTAAGAGAGTTGTAAGAGAGTGTTTGTGATCTCATGATCACCAAGAGCTTGTAATCTCAATTGGTTTTGTGCTCCCTCTGGTATAGAGAATTGAATTGGAGAGTTGTGTACTCCGAGTGCCTATAATTCCTTGTTGTAAGATCTTTTTGTGAAAGATCCATTGGTGGATAGTGAAATCCTTCAGAGTGGTGAAGGCGGGGACGTAGAACAGTGGCTCGAACCTCGAAACAAATCTTTCTTGTTTGCGATTACCTTATTGTCTCTATTTCTTTTACTTGTTTATTACTCATTCATTTTAGTCGATCAATACTCATCTCAATAAGATAGCAATTGAGTACCTCAACTCTTATCTAGAGGAATCATAAGGAGAAGTTTAGAGCCCTTCACCGGGAATTCGGCTTCAATTCTTGTTTTGAGTGATAGGTCTGCATCATATACTATAAATTGTTTAGAATTTGCATTTAATTAGCTTTACACCTATTCACCCCACTCTAAGTGTAATTTCAATTGGTAACAGAGCTTTGGTTTTTAGAGTTTGGCTTAACCACCTTAGAGAGATCTTATTTGTCAATCACTTCATTAACATCTTCATTCTCATCCACTATAGTAAAAATAGCCGAAGGTATTAAGACCCCTCCCAAGTTTAATGGCCTTAACTTTCCCATATGCAAGGTTATGATGACCGTGTTTTTGCAATCCCTAGAAAGCCGGGTTGCAAAGGCGGTAACTAAACCCATTAGTGTACCCGCTGGTGATGAGGACACATGGTCCGACATTACTGTAGGTCATCTAGAGTGAGGGTGAATAGGTGACAAGCTAATCTAATGCAAAACAAATGTGAAATTAAAAACTTAATTGCAAATACACTATGTGTAACCGAAGAGTGTAGACGAATTCCTGATGAAGGACTCTAGACTATCTCCTCAAGATTAAGAGTTGAGGTGCCACTATGGCTCTCTTGGTTGAATACAAGTGTGAGCAAACAATCCCAAGTATATATCAATTAAGCACAAAATATATCAAGCATATAAAGAGATAAACAATATAAGTATACAAGATATATAAACACAAGTGTGAGAGAGAGATGAGCAATCGCAAACAAGGTAGAATTGTTTCGAGGTTCGAGCACACTTGCTTTACGTCCCTGCCTTCAACACTATGAAGGATTTCTACTAAAATGATCCCGCAAGATCACTCGGTGCTGCAACACCTACAATGAGTTCACACTAGAACTCTTGGACTCGCAAGTCCCTCACTTATTCCCGCAAGAACAACACAATACAAACTCACAAGTTTGCCGAGGCTGCACCTCTACAACACTCTCCAATACAAGGGGGTGGAACACTTGTGATCACTTCTCTTAATCACAAAAATAACTCTCACTAACAAAGCTCCTATAAGATAGATATGACAATAAAAAGCTCAAGCTTATGTGAGAAAACAAGGTAGATATAGTGGTAAAAAACTCAAGAAATCTCTTTTGAAAACACTCTTAACATCTCTCCTTTTGATATGGAAGTTTTATCTCAAAACATGTGGGGAAAAACCCTAAGAGAGATAGGAAAAACTGACTTTAAAACTTCTCCAAAATCTTATCTAAAACTAGATAAAATAGCCTCCTTTTATAAAGCTACAAAAACTCGCCATTAGGGCAAATCCCCAGGCCAGATAACCTGTCGGTCGACCGGCTGGTCGACCGGCCAACGGTCATATTTGTGACCATTAGGGTTGCTGTTCTACCACCTAGTCGACCGCACTCAGGTCTTGACCTATCGGTTGACCGGTCGGTCGACCAGTCGGTTGACTAGTCGATCGACCAAGGCTAGAACAAGAGTAGAACCAGAGAGCAAAGCTCTCTGGCCGGTCGACCAGGGCCAGATCTAGAGAGTAAACTCTCTGGATCAGTTGACCGCCGTTTGACCGGCCCTCAAGCCAAGGCTGTGTGCACGTTCTGTGCACATCGGTCAACCGCTCGGCTGATCAACTTCTGGCTCGGTCGACCGCTCAATCGACCGCCAGAAGGCCAGGTCAGGGATAATTAGGGATTTAAAGTTGGACTTTTAACATCCTATAAAATATCATAAAATCATATAAAACCCACAAAAATCAGTTCATTGAAATATTTTGACATCCAAATATGTGTGATCAAAAATCAACACATATTACATATAAGTTGAACTATTTTTGCAATATAGAAATTCGGCCTTAAACCAGAAACCGTATTTTTCATAAATCAAACTTCAATTTGAAAAATGATTTTTTCAAAACTTGTTCAAATACAAAAATAAGATATTTTAAACACTTTTGAAGCTTAGTGCATTTGGATATGATCTAATACACGTATAAGATGAAATACCTATGTTTTTGACAATAAGCTCTAAACAAAGTTTTGATAAATACAAAACTTAAAAACCATGAATTCGAAACATCAAACTAAGTTTTTCTAAACATTTGAACCATCAATGTGTATGGATGAAACACATATAAAACATGTAAACTTGTTTTGATGAACTCTATTCATGAAACATAAAGACATCTTCTTTGAAGCTATACTAAAATCAAAACTATTTTATGAAAACACATATGAATTTTCTGTGTATATATGAGCTTAAACAATTCACAACTAATCTATCTTTTATATTTTATTTAAAACACAAAATCTTAACACTTACAAACATGACTCAAGTCTTTATGAAAATCTTCTCTTGAAAATCTTCTTCTCCTTCTTGACTTGGTCCAAACCTTGATCCAAAGAACTAAACTCCTTTTGAGTACTTGATGCGATCTTGATGCGCGAGCTCTTGAATCAACACGTGCTACGTTCAAAACTTGACTTCGAATTTTTTATTGAAGCTAAATACCGACTAAGATCTTGATTAAATATCTGAAACTAAATAAGCACAAGATCATTAGTACTATAACTATATGAGTTAATCATCATCAAAACTAGGGTGATTGGGCCAACAATTGCCACCAAGGAATTTGATGTTAATACAAAGACACACTATACATTGCTTCAAGCCTTGAACGATAACGACACAACTAGGGTTATTCATTGCAAATTTGCCTACGAGATTTGATCACACTTAGTGGTCACTCACGAGAGAACATCACAAGTCAAAAGGGCTAAAATTGATCTCTTGCGTTCCCAATATGAGAATTTCACTATGTATGAATATGATTCCATTGATGATATGGTTAAAAAATTACTAAAATCACTAATGGTCTTACTTCTTTAGGTGATGCTATTGGCAATGATCAAAAAGTAAGGAAGGTCATTCGTGCACTTTCACCCTCATGGGAAGTCAAGGCTACTACATTAAAGGAGCTAAATGCAAAGAAGAGATGAAACTCATCGGTCTTATCGGCAACCTTAAGACCCATGAGATGAAGAGAAAGGCTAGAGAAGAAACGGCGCCGCAAAAGAAAAAATCAATTGTCTTCAAGTCTACTCCCACCATCTTCGACGATGATGAAGAAGAAGAAGACGATAAAGATCTTTCCCTCCTTGTGAAAAATATAAGGAGGATGTACAACAAGGCCAAGTTCAATAATAGAAGACGGTGGCAAAGGAAGGAGGAAAAGAAAATTATTTATTTCAACTGTCAGAAACCCGGACATATCGTTACCGAATGCCCGAAAATAAAAAACAAGCCATCTTTCTCAAATAAGCCATCTACCTTAAAGAAGTCATATAAGAAGAAAGCTCTCAAAGTAACATGGGATTCAGAAAGTGAATCCAAAGAAGAGGTAACACGATAAACGTGTGTTTCATGACAAATGATAACACACCTAAGGTAACCTCTGAACCATCCTTTGATGATTGTGATTTAACTATAGATGAATTAGGTGAGGCATTTGAAGAACTTTCAAATAATTATGATTTTCTAAAGATACCTAAAAACGAAAAAGAAAAATGAAATTCTTCAAAATAAAATTATCACTCTTTTTAAAGAAAAGGATATTTTATCTTTCACACTTATATCTACACAAAAAGAAAAGATTTTGATGCATACAAGATTTCATGTAAAGCAAAATTTTCATGATTGATGAAAATGAAATTTCTATTTTAAAAACTAAAATCAATACTTTGGAAAATATTTTAAATAAATGTGAGTTTGATAAGGCTAGATTAGAGGCCATATTTTCTAAGAAAAAATACTTCAAAGAAACATACACATTCTCACACTTCTAAATCACAACACATTTATACTCATAAACATGTCACACACACTAAGCATGCTCAAGTTTCACATGATCATCATACACATCATGCATTTATGTATGGTAGAGCATATTCATGCACCTATTGTGGCCGAAATGATTACTTAGCTAAATTTTGTTTTGATAGTATAAATACTTCTAATAATCATATTTGGTTTCAAAGTACAAACGTCATAATACCCAAAAAAAATATGGGTAGCAAAATCAACAACATCATTATTTGATGTAGGAACACACCAAGTCTCCAAGATGTAGCGAGCGGTGGTATCTTGATAGCGGTTGCTCAAGGCACACGACTTAGGATATCAATAATTTGCAACCCTATCAAGGTATCATGAAGGTGGCACCGTCACCTTCGTAAATGACTCAAAGGGTAACATTATCGGTATAGGTAACATTAAAATTGGCTCATCTACATTGATTAAAAATATTGTTTTAGTTGATGACCTCAAGCATAATCTTTTGAGTATTAGCCAATTTTGTGATAGAGATTTTAAAGTTATTTTTGATGATTCGTCTTGCAATGTTTTAGATAGTAAAACTAATGCATGCATTCTTTTCGGATTTCGTGAAAATAATGTATATATTTTTGATATGTTAAATTTTAATTGCAATGCTACATGCTTAAATGCTTTCAACGAGGATTCTTGGTTATGGCATAGAAAATTAGTCAATATCTCTTTTGACCATCTATTTAGAATTAACTCTAATGAATCAGCGAAGGGTATTCCTTACTTGAAGTTTGAAAGGACCGCATTTGTGATGCGTGCCAACTTGGGAAACAAACTAAGTCCTCTTTTAAACCAAACAAGGATATCATGACATTTAAACCATTAGAGTTAATCCAGATGAATTTTTTTGGTCCTACTAAAACCAAGAGTTTAAATGTAAACTGTTTTGTTTGTGTCTTGGTTGATGATTTTTGTCATTTTACATTGGTTTTCTTTTTGGAATACAAAGATAAAACTTTTTCGTAATAAGTGTTGAAAAAGAAAAAGGTTTTTCGATTTTGGCATAAGAAGTGATAGAGGTGGTGAATTCATTAACTACTCTTTTATCACTTATTGTGAAGAAAATAGAATTAGGTATGAATTATCTTGTCTTAGAACTCCACAATAAAATGGAGTCATTGAAAGAAAGAATCATACTCTTTAAGAATTGGCTAGGACAATGATTAGTGAATAAGGACTCCCTCAATATTTATGGGCCGAGACCGTAAATACTTCATGTTACATATCAAATAGAATTTATTTTTGTAAAAATACTTCCAAAACTTCTTTTAAAATTTACTATTTGAGAAAGCCTAATTTTTCTTACTTTAAAGTTTTTTGGATGTAAATGTTTTGTTTTAAACACCAAAGATAACTTAGAAAAATTTGATGCAAAAGTTTTTGAAGCTATTCTTGTTGGTTATTCTAACACTAGTAAGGCTTTATAGAATTTTCAATAAATCTACTTTAACTATTGAAGAATCTATGCGTATTAAGTTTGAAGAATCTAATGTTTTTGTTAAGAATGTTGTAGAGATTGATTCTTTAGGTGAAGACATGAAGAAAGTAACCTTAAAGGACTCACCTATCTAAGAAGAAAAGCCAAATCTTGATGAACAAGATGAATTTCAAGAGGTTGAAGTGACACCAATACAATCACTTCTAAAAGATTGGAGATATGCTACAAGTCATCCCAAGAAACTCATCATAGGTGATGTATCAAAGGGGTAACTACTCGCTCCAAACTCCATAATTTTTATGGCCATTTTGCTTTTATTTCTCATATAGAACCAAAGAACATCCTCGAAGCCGAGGACGACTCATATTGGTTGGTTGAATGCAAGAAAAGCCCAATCAATTTGAGCGCAACCAAGTTTGGCACCTTGTCTTTAGACCCCACGATATACCAACTATTGATACTAAATGAATTTTTAGGAATAAATTGGATGAGTCAGGTAATGTTGCTAGGACTAAAGCTAGGTTAGAGGCTCAAGGTTATACCCAAATTGAAGGTATCGATTTTGAGAAAATCTTTACACCCGTAACACGGCTTGAAGCCATACAGATTATGCTTGCTTTTGCTTCTTTTAAAGATTTCAAACTTTTTCAAATAGATGTCAAAGAGCATTTTTAATGGTTTTATTGAAGATGAAGTGTATGTTGAACAACCCCCCGGCTTGTTGATCCTACATATCCAGATTTTGTTTTCAAATTAGACAAAGCTTTATATGGTTTAAAACAAGCTCCACGAGCTTGGTATGAAAGACTTTCATCTTTTCTTATTTCTAATGGTTTTGTAAAGAAAAGGTAGACCCACTTTGTTTACAAAGCATGTAGATAGTGTTATCTTTATTGTTCAAATTTATATTGATGATATAATATTTGGATCTACTAATGAAAAGCTTTGTAAAGATTTTGAATCATGCATGAAGAATGAGTTTGAGATGTCTA
This sequence comes from Agave tequilana, assembly GCA_038442645.1. Classification (NCBI taxonomy): domain Eukaryota; kingdom Viridiplantae; phylum Streptophyta; class Magnoliopsida; order Asparagales; family Asparagaceae; genus Agave; species Agave tequilana. The sequence goes on from JAVJIF010032754.1 coordinate 118,543, forward strand.
TGATAGGCGAGCTAAACTACTTCCTTGGACTCCAAATCAAGTAAAGGAGTTATGAGATTTTATAAATTAAGCCAAGTACACAAGGAAACTCATCAAGAAATTTGGGCTTGAAGGTGCAAAGTCAAGCAAAACTCCCATGACTACCACAACAAAACTTGATAAGGATGAACAAGGTATAAATGTAGACATTAAATCTTATAGAAGTATGATTGGTAGTTTACTTTATTTAACGGCTAGTAGGCCGGATATTATGTTTAGTGTATGTTTATGTGCTAGATTTCAATCTTGTTCTAAAGAGTCCCACTTGATTGTGGTAAAACGCATTATTATATATCTTAAGGGTATTATTGGAATGAGTTTGTGGTATCCGAAGACCAGACAATTTTTATGAAGAGTTTTTCGTATGCTGACTATGCTGGTTGTAGAGTGGATAGGAAGAGCACAAGTGAAACTTGTCAATTTTTAAAAAATTGTCTTGTTTCATGGTCTTTCAAAAAATAAAATTCTGTAGCCCTCTCAACTGCCGAGACGGAATATGTTGCTGATCAAGTTCAGACCTGCACACAGAAAATATAGAATTTCAGAACATTATAACAGTAGTGCAAGGTATTCAATGCAACCACAATAACAAGTGTCTATGCGGGTCGTGATCTATAAGGAGGGACTAGCGATGTAAGCTTTTTGCAAGTTCTCTTTTAAGTTACAAAAATGGTTAAAGTTTTTCTTTTAGTTCATGAAAAGAAAAAGAAAATAAGTTACGTTAAATTGTAAAAGTGGTAGATAGAAGGAGATGGTGATTTTGTACAAAGAAAGTGAAAAATAGTAGAGATTTGGTGATGGAGGTGATCTAAACTAAAGATTAAAAGAAAAAAAAGAAAACCTAAAAGAAATACTTACCTTTTTCCGGTTGATGACTTACCTGAAATCCTTGCATGTTTAGATTTACATGTGTGTTTAAGTGTGGATGGGTGTGTGTGTGTATGTGTGTGTATATGCGTATGTATGTATAAGTTTATATGTAAGTATGCATGTATATTGTGTGTATACTCGTATATATGTATGTATGTGGGTGTACCCGTGTGCGTATGCATGTGTGGCGTGCATGTATGGGTACATATGTGGGTGTATTATGTGTGCATCTTGATTCCCCTTCCTCTCTTTGTGTTTGGTTGCGTGTTACAATGATTCAAACTCGATTCGTAAGATTCGAACTCGGTAACGGGAGATTCGGATTTATGCCTGTTATGAACCCGACACATTAGCAATTCGAAGACCGATTCATGAGATGATCTGGAGATCTGCATCGGTTTGTATAGTGAAGACCAGATGGCGATTCAGATCCAAAACAGCGCATTTCATGTGAGTGTTTGCTCTTGTATCATTTCCTTATTTATCGTTGTCAGTATTATTTGTATCATTTTATGTGACCATCTGCTTTATTTTACCAATATGATTACCTGTATCACTTCATGAGATGTCAATGAGTGTAACTTTAATTATACAATTTATCTGAACGCTTATCAGCGTCATTTCATGTGATGGTTGGCTGCCTCTATTGATTCAGGACTAGTTATGGTTTGTTCTAGATTGTTACTCGATTCGATCTATTGATTGACTGGACTAGCTTGTGTTTTAGGATATATAACATATTGATCTATTTTTATGGTGGACTATCAGACATGGATTATTATTGTAACGCCCCGATCTCACCGATACGGAGACGCTACGGCGACGTACATACGCAGGGCGAAATACCCTCACGTACGTACGCTAAGCCTCAGTACAGGAAAGAGCCTCCATATACACAAGAGTTCCAGCATTAAATAAGTACAAGAATACCTGCAGAAAGAGATTAGTGATCATGATAAATATGAAAAACATGGAGAGATAAGAGAATGAAATCAAATAATAAAGATACTGATGAATAGGAAAGTGTGGCAGTCTCAGGAGCATATCTCGGGAAATCTTAGGTTCTACGAACTTCCGGATCTCCAACCTGGGCACGCAAATTAGGGTCATCAGAAAGTGACCTAATAAGTGGTAAAATGAAGGAAGCAGTAATATATACCACAGTAGTACAATCACGATAATATATAATATACATCAATACCTAGTATGTTAATATTATCTATCAGTACTATAAAATCATCATTACCTAGCATGTTGTAACAATATGCCTATCAGTATTATAACATCATCCCTCTACTTAGCATGTTATAACAGTATTACCTCCATAATACATGATTATAACTATAACAATATCAATTGGGAAGTTATATATCTGCATCAACTAACTTTATTTTATTATGTCATCAACATGTTATTCGTATGTATATAAATAATAAGATACATTATATTTACGTACCCCACTACTGATATAAAGTGTTTAATTATCATATATCAAGTCTTAGTTGTTTAACATATTATGTTTACACTAATACTAATAGTAACCTGACGGTGTTCGTGGGAAACATGAATAATCTTACTATACTGTCATGAGTGTACAAGAATAGTATGTGCACGAAGAATATATATGGAACAAAAAATATATGAAATGCAGAGTATATGTGTACATGAGTAGTATGCTACCACAGAAAGTGTAACATGTATCAGGAAGTGTAATAAAGTATACAGGTAACATGAGTAACATGATAGTGGATAAATTATCAGGAATAGTAACAAGTACAACTAAACAATAGTATACATGTATCAGGCAAGTCATGTTATTTATACAATAATAACAATCAGTACCACCTGATATGTTAATCAATTTCTTCCAGTGTCCCATACCACTAGCAGTTCATACTGGAGCCCGACTCCAGTTGAACCCATCCGGACATGGCATACGGGTACCATTATCCAAACGAGAGAGTGACCAAATAACAAGTGTTCCCGATGTCACTATTGTTTATACCATTTTATTATGTTAATTGGAAACCCAATGGTCAAGGAGCTCTTATCGGGCAGGTGTATCCCGTGCATACCCAGGATCACGGCCTTAAACAGACCCCTGGCTGCTGAGACCAGGGCCCTCCGCTAAGAGGGGAGCAGGAAACAGAAAACAGGAGCTCATGGAGCTATATATAATCGGTAGCCAGCACTACTATCTCCTATAGTGGGACTAACAATGTGGATCCAATACATCCACCGATAAGATCTAATCAACCGTCAAGTCTCCCTCATACCCAAGTTATATTATCTTTAACTACACGGTATATCAAAAATAAGTACAATACATAGTATATATAACACGATAACATGACATGAGCTCTGTTGATAACATGAAACAAGATAACGGGAAACGGGAAACAATAGAAGTAGGATTCTAGAGGTGGCCCCCGTAGCTTGGATCCACGTAGCACTTAGTTCCACACATCGCATATCAACAGCACTCATGTCTAATAACGAGAATATCAATATCAATAACGGGAAACAATCATGTAACAGGAATACAGGAATATACATGTAGCAATAATCCATGTAATATGAACAGTGATCCACATGACAAGAATATAAAAATAATAAATGCATGTATACTAGTGAATACATGTAACAGTGATATACAAACATGATAAAACTGTGTACAGACCATCCATGTAACGATGATGATGGTGTCCAGTGAATAGACGTATCTGTGTGTTAGTGGAACATGAAGAAGATAATTTGTGCATCAGTAAAACATGAAGAAGACATAAATAGTGTCACGTGTAATAGTATCTGTGTAACGGTGAGATATAATTAAAATAATAATCTCGGTGTGATACAGGATATGTGTGATATGTCCACGAGTATACACAATAACAGTGTTCAGTGTATCGGTGGGTCGGTAATGGTGACAGTGTAATAGTGACAATGTCTGGTATAATGAAGTACGCGTGTATTAGTGTACATGTAGCAGTATTGCGTAAGCGTAACCATAATAGATGTCCATGAAGTGATAATATCCAGTGATGTGATAGATGTAACTAAAACATGTGGAATAGATAATAATTCTTACAGTATTTATTAAAATGAAATTCCTCTAATTAATCATCTATCACTTATATTTTATATTAAATCATGAAGCAGATGACAGAAGTATTTTATTGTTTATGTTTACTAACATATCTTGCATATTCTTATTACAAAACATGACTTCTCTATAATTAAGTTATTAATTAACATTTCTAGTGATTTACCCATAAGCACGATTTATTAACTAAAGCAATCACTCAATTTATTAAACATGAATAAATATAATTTAGAAAAGAAAAACACTCACAAAATAGCCATAAAAAGGTAGCTCTCTTTCTTATAATTGCAATGGTTCTAAGATCATCCAAATCGGACTTCGGATGCTCCAGATATAGCCTGAACACTAAAAGTAATAGAAATGGGTTAAATATGTAATAAAGATATCTCAAATGCAAATGTTATAAATTATTAGGGGGTTTTCTGTAGTTTTACCTTTATTTCATTTGGATGCGAGTATGGGTGGCAAACAGGTTGAGTTTGGCTCCTATACCCAAACCCAATGATTTAAGTAGAAGTGGGTTATAGGGTTAATGGGTGAGGGTTTTTGGTAACGGGTTTTGGGTTCTGATCAGGTGGGATGCGGGTTTGGTTCACAACCCATTATGAGTTGTGAATCCAACATCACAACCGCAGCAGCAGCAACAATTGTTGCTGCTACACACGTTGTGGCCGGCCAGCGGCGAGAGAGGCCTGCCAGCGCTGGTCCCAGCCGCTGCCGGCCCGGTGGTGGGTCAGGCCGAGAGAGGGTGAGGGAGAGGGAGAGAGAGGAATAAAGAGATAGGGAGAGAGAGAGAGAGAGAGAGAGAGAGAGAGAGAGATTTACAGTAGAAGAAGAAGGAGAAGAAGAAAGAAAAGAAGAAGAAGAAAAAGAGGGGGGTGGCGCCCGGCTTGGGGGAGGCGCGGTGGCGCTGGCCTCCCTGGCTAATAACACACACACACACAAAGAGAGAGGGGGGAAGGGGGAGAGAGAGAAAGACATGGCTAAAGAGATAGAAGAGAAAGAGAGAGAATAGGGTGAGAGAGTTAAAGAGAGGAGAATAATATGAAGAAATTAAAGAATCACCAGCTTCTAAAGAGAAAGAAGAGAAGGGAGCGGCACCTTGGGACCGCTGATATCCAAATTTCTCTAGCCCCTTGAAAGAATCAGGGATAGAATCAGATCCACAGAGGGAGATAATAAGAGTGTGGAAAAGTTTAGAGAGGGGTAGAGTTAGAAAAAGAGTAAGAAGTTTGGAAATTAGAAAGAGAGAGAGATTATTTAAAAAATAGAAGAAGAGAGAGATGGCGGTGGGAGATAGTCGGTGGAAAGAGAGGTGGTGGAAGGCTGAAGAAGATTGGGAAAAGAAAAGGAAAAAGAAATTAAAAAGAAAATTTTATAATATTATTTAATTTGGGGCGAAATTTGACTAGTTCCGAATCGTCCCCAAAAATTTTGTAAAATAGAGAATATTATAGGAGAAGGAATGTGAAATCAGATTTTAGAAATATTATCCAGTTTGCAAGTTAAAAATCTTGGAGTGTACGCCGATACTGAGCGACACCGGTTTGACTGGATTTTAGATAAATTCAGAAAAATCACCAAAAATATCCTAATGTAGAAAATATGACTCTAAGATATATTATGAAAATAGATTCTCAAAATTCTACTCTGTTTGTGAATTAAAAATTGTAGAGTCGATTAATGGTATCGGTCGACAATGACCACGGAGATTTTTCAAAATAATTCAGAAAAATTTCAGAAAATTCTGAAAAATCTACAAAATTAGAAAATAATATTTGAAACTAGAACCGACTTAATCTGACTAGCAGAAATGTCAAATTAACTTTATACATCGTATCGAGTACAGATACTGTGATACGTATATCAAGGATTAGGGTGTTTCAATTATACCTCATTAGAGTTTAAATATATCACATATAATAGATTAGAGGTAATCATGATGTTAATATATATATATATATATATATATATATATATATATATATATATATATATATATATATATATATATATAGACTCCGTACTTTGACACTGAGACATTAGATATCTATTTTTTCATGTACAATCGTGATAAATATTAATATGACATTTAGTTAATCTTGAGAATGAGTGATTTGAATAGGGGTGTATATCTTATATGAATTATTTATCAGACCTGTATTTGAAATAAATAAGATGGGGATTCATTTTGTGTCTTGAGAATAGATTATATATGATGTTATTTTATTTAAAAAAACATATTTTCTTGGTGTATGGAACTTTACATAGACTTATTCAGAGTTGGAGTTGACCTAAGATTTACACTCTTTTATTAGATCTTGATCAGTGTTCTGATGAGATTGATTTAGTTGGATTTATAGTTAGGAGTATTTTCCGTTTTACCCCTGATATACCGTTTGAGTATTGATGATCTTGTTGATGATTGGTTATCAAACGTAGAGGTATTCTAGATTCTATATTATTTGAGGATATTTCATTCGTTATTTGTGATCTCAGTATCTCTTGTTTTAGTTGATCTCGAGGACATACTTAGTACTTTATGATTAGTCCTTGACTACTTCAGTTATTTACTTATAAAGATAGAATTATTATGAGAGTGATTTCATTAGTATCAGTGATAATATACATTCAGAGTTGATAGCAGTTATTATTGATCTCAGTTACTGGTGACCTAGAGGATTATAGTAGATTAATTATTTATTGGACTGGTGGTTTACAGTATAGAATATCCTGACACAGATCTAGTATTTGATATTCACGTTGACTTTATCAAGATTATATGTTGATGGATTCTTTATTGTTATATCTAGTATGAGTGGATGAGATGTTAATCGGTTCTAGAGGAGACTGTCTTTTGATCAGTGTCTAGACATGTTATTGTATTATTACATGTTATGAAAATTACTAGAAAAGTATTGTTAGACTGTAACATCATGTACAGTCCTATTGTTCATCGTATATACAGTTACTTATACTATTTACTGTCCTGTTACTGTTCACCATGTATACGATTACTGTTTACTGTTACTATACTATTACTGTCACGTCTGAGTATTCTAGATAATATGGAGATTGATTCTTTTTAACTGATTTAAATAATAATATAAAAGTGGACAACTTACACTGGGATTAGGGAAATTGATGGAGGAGACAACGTCTGTATTTGGGTGGACCTAGGATACAGGTTGCGTAGCCGAAATAGGGTTCTACTGTAAGGTTCCTGGGGATGGCTGACATTCCATACTGTTACTGTTTTACTGTTTTGTGGTACCTGGTGGTACGACCTGGTTTATCTCAGGCATCTGGGCCGTAGTCCCGAGTATGTATGAGACCCACCTAAAATATGGATAATGTCTTCAACCGATCAGTTTTAATAACTTAGGACCCTGATTGACACATGTAGTTGGCGTAACATGGGATACGTTTATTACAGCTGGCAATTGGAGTTTGCTGACATAATTGATAACAAAACTAAATCTTACATTGACATTGCAGACTAAACTTGATACATATTTGTTATGATAGACATCAGATTGTACTCTCATCCTGATTGTGCATATGATTCTGATATAGAGTATCATTACTGATACATGTATGCTATATTGGATACCCGGTGATACACATGACATGATTGGACATCGAGTTCTGTTATTGACTGTCTTATTTATTGTTTATTTATGTTATGCTTGTTAATTCAGTCTTATTTTAGTATATATTATCTTCATATGCTCACATATTATATGCAAATACACTTTTCTTTTTATTCTTACGCATTCACTAGGAGTTCTGACTCTCTGTATTTGCATATCCAGATCTGTGGCTATTTTTTGTTGATCAGATATTTGGAGAGGATCACAGGCAGCTCGAGGAGCCCAGAGTTCTTTTTGTTTGATTATCTGATTTGGGCATTATTTCTTGTCTTCCTTGTTTATTCATGTTGATTCTCTATATCGTCTGGACTCAGCTTGTTCTATTCCTTTATTTATCTGTTATCATTGTATTAGAGATTTATATGTTATGTTGCAGTGGTATTGATTTATCATGGTAGATTTTTATAGCTTGTTCAGGTTACTTTAAGCTTAGCGTGTGTATATGCGTCGCCGACTCGCGTCGCGACTCGGTTTTACGTATTTTAGGAAGTGGGGCGTGATAGCTTTTATAAACCCCCAAGCAGAGAAGTTATCACGATTACTTCAGACAAAATCTCCTTCTAATTTCCCAGCAAGAAATTTGATTGTTATGTTAATGATTACCTTTGACAACTGTTGGAACTTGCTTTTGATGATACATTTGTGAAGACATATCAATGGAGCTCTCTCTTACAAGCCAATTCAAGAGTTCTACATGATCAAGACTTCCCAAAGAGAGTTGCTATTGATGTGTATTGTAATGGTTAATAGTATGTTAAAAGCCTTGAAATATACACACATCATTACTCTATTAGTCGACTTATACCCTTTAGTAGTCGACTTATACATAGTATAGTCGACTTGATATATTATGTAGTCGACTAGTCTTTATTCTGAAAAACATACCAACTCTCTGTTTCTGACCTGCACTCAATATTAGTTGACTTACTAGTTTTTCCTAGTCAACTAATACCTGGCCTAGTCGACTTATAAACTCTGCTGGTCGACTAGTTTTAGTTTTTAGAAACTTGTCTTTTGATTCAATCTTGACCTAGTCGACTTGACACCTTTTGTAGTCGACTAACCCAGTAGTCGACTAACCCCCTACCCCAAGTCGACTAATGACAGTTTCTAACTGTTGGACAGTTTCTGTTTTCTGGTGTTTTATCCAACATTACCCAACATTTATATATTCAAAATGGACCTGATAACTACCCAACTGACTATGGATTTCAGTTATAAATAGGTATGTTATCCTAAGCTAAAGACACCAATCCAAATTAAAAAGTTTTCTGAACAAAAACTCTGTCAAAATTCTGGTTTTCAGAAAACTTGTTTCCACTTTCTGTTTCTTCACCAATTCCTACTCTATTGTGAAGATTTCTGAAAGTCCACCTATAAGAGCCCTTGTCCACGATCACATACAGACTCAAGGCTTATAGGATCAATTGTAATCACTCAAAGAACAACATTGTACAAGAGCATCTTCGAGTTGAAGAGAGTTTGTACAAGGTGTTGTGGTCTTCTTGGTTGTAAGAAGAGTTGTACACATTTGGCAAAGGAGATTTGTCAAGTGGTGTGTAAGGTGTTGATTTTGGGTGTACAAAGTCAAAGGATAAAGGAAAATCTCAAGCGGGTGGCTTGGGGACTGGATGTAGGTCACGAGGACCGAATCAGGATAAATTTCTTGTGTTTGCGTTTGTTTATCTTTTCTGAGATTTAATTTCCTTTTATTGTAAGTACTTTATTTCTGTAATGCTAATATCTTTGTTTGAGTGTTGACATATATTTCTAGATCCTACAATTGGCATCATTTCGGGACCAACAATTGGTATCAGAGCCCGGCCTGACATACAAGCCCTGCATACCCAGTCAACAACAATACAAGGATGGCAACGGAGTTTCCTTTGTCACAATTCAAAGAAGGACATTTTACACAACATCCACCGCTATTTGACAGATCCAACTACATTGGAAGTGTAAAATGAAGATCTACTTGTAGTCGATCAACTATGAACTATGGAACATAGTAGAAGCAGCGTACAATAAACCGAGTACCAACTACACCGCTTGGAGTGATGATCAAAAGAAGAATGAGAACCTTAATGCCAAAGCGATGAATGCTTTATTCTGTGCCTTAACCAAAGAAGAATTCAACTGTGTGTCAACAGCCACTTCTGCAAATCAAATATGGCACACTCTACAGGTAACACATGAAGGCATAAATAAAGTTAAGGAATCTAAAATTTCTATTCTTGTCCACAGGTTTAAACTTTTCAAAATGAAGGAGAATGAAACCATCTCAGAAATGGTTATAAGGTTCACCGACATAACCAATCCTTAGCATCTCTTGGAAAGAATACACCTAAGTCGAAAAAGTTCGCAAGATCCTTCGTGCACTCACATCAGATTGGGAGAAGAAGACAACTGCAATCGAAGAAGCGAATGATCTCTCAACAATGTCGTTAGAAAATCTTATGGGTAATCTAATGGCATATGAAGTGCAACTTGAAGACAAAAAGAAGGATGAATAACAATCTCTCTCAAAGAAGAAAGAACTTACCTTCCATGCATCCTCAGACACGGACAATTCAGATAACAATGAATAGGAGATGGCAATGCTTTCAAGAAAGTTCAGAAAGTTCTTGAAGTAAGGTAAGTTTAAATATTTTAATTGTAATAAAACATGCCATATGAAGAAGGATTGCCCATTGCTCAAAAACAAAGGTAAATGCAAGAGCAAAAAATTCAGAAAGAAGAAAGATTACCAAGCATCATGGGAAAATAGTGATTCCTCTTCCTCTGATGAAGAAGAAACCATTGAACATGCCAACATCTGTTACATGGCTCTAGAAGAAGATGAGGTACAATTTTCTGAACTCTTAGATGCATTTCAAGAATTATACAATAATCTTAAGAATGAAAAGATAAAAAAAGTTTTGACAAAGGAAAATAAAAACTTTTCAAAGAAAATTCTTGTTATGCTTCTCAAATTTCTTCTATAAATTCTCAAAAAGATGATTTTGAAAAAGTAATATCATCATTAAAAAAGATAATGAGAATTTATTACAAAATAATGTTTTATTGAAAAGAGAATTATGTCTTTAAATGAAAGAATTTCTGTTTAGATAAAGACATATCAATTTTCAAAATGAAGTATGAAGAGATTTTGAAAAATGTGACTAAATTTAATCAAGGAAAAGAAAAGTTAAATGATTTATTATCATATTAAAAGATGTCACATAATCATTATGGTCTTGAATTTTTTAGAAAATCTATATATGTTAGTAATCTATATAATTCTTTTGTGAAAAGAAATTATGATATTATTTCAAAAAGAATTAAGAACAAATTCATATGGATTCTGAAAAACTTAAGCATTATTGATAAAAATACTTATATTATATCATACATAAATGATATATGTAATTCATGCAAATATTGTTGGCCCAGAGGCCTTCCACTCTAGTTTTGATGATGATTAACTCATGTAGTTATGTTTACTAATAATCTTATGATGTTTAGTTTCAGATACTTAACCAAGATATTAGTAGGCGATTAGCTTCAACAAAGGTGTTTTGGAGCTTCTCACATGGTGATTCAAGAGCCCGAGCGTCAAAGATCATATCTAGCACTCGTTGGAGTCAAGCTCGGTGGATCACGTTTTGGATCAAATCAACTTGAAGACGACGCTCTACAAGAAGACTTCGGTACCTTATTTAGTTTATGTTTTTAGATCCATTTGTAAAGACTAGATAGTGTGATATGCTCAAGTTCACAACACACATACTTGTTTAAATTTCATGTTTTGGTTTTTAATTTTTAGTTTAACCGATCTTGGTTTTCATGAATAGATATAATCAAAACAAGTTTACATGGTTTAATGTATATTAGATTTGTTCTATATATATGTATGCTTCATATCTTAGACAAACTTATTTTGATATGCCTATTCATGTGTTTGGAGTTTTGTGTTTTAACAAACTTGTTTTTGGAATTATTGTCAAAAACTATGATATATATCTTTATATGTATATTGGATTATATCCATATACTATATGCCTCAAGTTGTTTCAAATATCATGTTTTTGTATTTGGATGAGTTTTGAACAAAACGAATTTTCAATTCAAAAATCTAAGTTTTGAAAAATACGGGTTTTAGTTTTCGACAAAATTTTCATAACACAAAAATGGTTCAAATTGTTTGAAATATGTGTTGAATTTTTTCCACACATGTTTGTATATCAAAGTATTATACTGAAACTATTTTTGTAAATTTTTTAGAGAATTTATGGGATTTATTTGATGATTAAAAACCAAGTTTTTCAAGTCCCTAAATGTTTCTGCCAGGCCCTGGCGGTCGACCGGACCAGGAGCCGTCGACCGGAGCGGTCGACCGTATGTGCACAAAACGTGCACAAGGCCACTTGGCTTGGCCGGTCGACCGTGCGGTCGACCGACTGTAGCATCCTTACTCTCGGGTAAGGACGGTCGATCGGAGCTTGGCAACGGTCAAATTTGACCGTTGGCCGGTCGACCGGATGGTCAAATCTGACCATAATTGGCTGCCAACGGCTATTTTTTTAAAGAGGCTATAAATTGAGTTTTCTCTTAACAGTTTTGAACAAGTTTTTGGAGAGCTTATTTTCTGATCTTACTAGTGTTTTTGCAGCAATCAAAAAGAAGTTTTTGGCTCTAAAGTTTATTTTTGATTTGGTGTTTTTCTAGGGTTTGGAAAATCAAAGAAAAGTGATTTTGGGAAAAGTGTTTTGGTTCAACTTCTTCATCCTTATTTTAGTTTTTCCCAAGGATTTTCTTTGAGTATTTATTTTCCATTCCTTTGGTTTTTCTCACACTTGAGCTCATCATTCTATCCTTTCTATAGGATCTTTATTTTTGGGAAAAGAATTTGTTTGTGGTCTTTTGATCACTAAGTTGTAAACCCTCATACTTTGTGTTATCCCTCTTGTGTAGAGGTTGATTTGTGGAGTGGTGACTTTGTGCCCTATCATTCTAGTGAGAGGTTGATTGGTTGTTGGCTTTGTGCCCATCCCTCATTTGTGAGGTTGATTGAGTTTTGTGGTGGCTTTGTGCCTAACCTCTAAGTGTAGAGGTTGTGTTTGTAAAGAGAGGAGTTGTGTACTTTCGGTTATTGTATTGCCCCAAATCCTCAGTGGAGGTTCCCTGTGTGGGAGTCCTGTGTGGACAAGTGGATTGAAAATCCTTCTGTATGAAAGTGGGGACGTAGAGCTGTGTGCTCGATCCTCGAAACATATCCGTGTGTTAGCGATTGATCCATTGACTCTCTAACTCTCTCTCTTTACTATTGTGCCTTGCATCATTTCATATTACTCATTCATATTATATGCTTGGCTTGTTGTGTGTGCCTCACTTGTGCTTAACCACATGAGCTTCATATAGCGCCTCAACTCTTATTCAGAGGAATCAAGAGGAGTTAGTCCAGAGCCCTTCACCGGGAATTCAGCTACACTCGTTGGTTGCACTAAGTGTTGTTGCAATTAAGTTTTAATTTCAAATTTAGTTCATTAGATTAGCCATACACCTATTCAACCCCCTCTAGGTGTACTTCCAATTGGTATCAGAGCCTACGCTCCTGATATTTGGTTTAACCACCTAGGAGTGTGATCTGGTTTTTGCTATCTACATTTGCATTTACATTTACACACATATAGTTTGCACTCATGGATGTCCTTCCCATGTTTGATATCTCTAGACTTGACATATGGAAGGTTATGATGAGTTGTCATTTAAAAACCCTAGGCTTGCATGTTTACCTTGCCATTACCAAGGAATCCTACCCTAATGATAGCAAGCATATAGAGGCCAATGCAATAGCCCTAAAGGCACTTAGAGCATCTCTTGATAAAAGTTATTTACATGTGTTTCTCACTATGAGTCCACTTTTGCAGTATGGAGCATTTGACTTCTCCCGAGCTATCAAAGCTTATCGATAAGAAGAGGAGATCTAGGAGAGACAAGTCCGACGAACGTTGCTGCATGGTCCAAGGGAATGACTCCCTTGAGGTACAATCGGAAACTCAACTAGATGCTAGTTCTAGTTCATATTGCAATGAGTGTATGGAGGCTCAAACCATAAATAATGAACTTGCTAAAAATTGTGAAAGTTGCTTTCAAAATATAAACTTTTGAAAAAGGATAATATTGGTTTAAAAGAAGAAAATAAAAATTTATCTTCTAGACTTGAGAATGTTTTGCAAGAAAGGGATGAGATTTCAAGTGAAAGTGACTCGCTTAAATCCCAACTTGATCTTGCACTTAATGAAAACAAAATTTTAAAAAGTAAAAATGATTGTGAATATATTTTAAAGAAAAATAAGGATTTAACTTCAAAATTTGATTTTTTATTAAAAGAGAATAATTCTTTGAAAAACAAAATTGACTTGATTTCACAAGAATTGAAAGATTGTTTAAAGAAAAATATTTCTTTGAAAAATGATTTAGATTCTCATATTTGTCATGCTAGTGTAGCTTCGCATTCTAGCACACCTATTGCATGCACCTCTTCTTCTAAAATTGAAAATGATATATCTATGCTTAAGAAGAGTATTGATTGTTTGGGCTCCACTTTGAGACAATGTGCCAAGAACCATACACGTTTGGAATCTTTATTTCGAAAGAAACAAGTTCCTCTTTCGCATGCACACATACCACGGCATACACATGCTTCACACGTTCACTCCCATAACACGATGTATGCTCATGTGTACACTTGTACACATTGTGGACGTAAGGGCCACCTTGCTAAATTTTCCTATGATAGAGTTTATGATGAAATTTAGCAACTAAATTTGTTTGGTTAGGAAAGGTGCTAACCCCCATGGACCAAAAAGAGTGTGGGTACCAAAGACCACCCCTATTGTATTTGATGTAGGTGTGGGCTCTCGCATGACGTGAGAGTGACGGTACCTTGAGGTGGATGCGTTCCGAGCTTAAAGATGACAATTAGGATGCATCACTTTCAAGGGAGTTTGGTGGGAGGACCACCTTGTTTTGGAAACATGGAGATGTGCCTTATTGGTTTGGTAACTATCTCTTACTCCTTATTATGTTTACATGCTTTCATATATTCATTTTTAGCATGTCTTGATGTTTTATGATTAGTATGTTATATGCCATGAGATTTAGATTAGTGATATACATGTTTAGTTATTTGAGACACCCATGTTTAATATGGATTTATATCTTTGTGATCTCACATTTGTTTTTAACTAATGTGTATGTCCTAGATCTATGCATGTGCATGTACATAATGATCATATGAGTTTTGTTTTGATTTCTATACTTCATGTTTTGATTACTTGTTTAGATGTTAGTTTTCATTAAAACTTGGACATATATTTGTACAACTAAGGAGCCACAAATAGATTATTACATGTTTGTACTTGAACGCTCATTTGTACTCATTAGATGTACTAGTATAGCCTAACTTTGATGATTCATGCATTTGACTTGTATCCCATATTGTACATGTTTTCATGTTTATATGTGTAGCTTCATGTATATGTTATTTTGTCTAAACTATTGTCTATACATATACATCCTTTGAGCCACTTGCCTTCATGCATATACTTTGTGGACTCGTTATATTGAATATGTATGTATACTTTAGTTTGTACATGAAATACATATACCTTGAAGAATTCTAGTTTTGATGATTTTCATGTTTTAAGGAATTTCATAATTGAGCTAAATTGACTATTTCATGATTATGTGTTTCACATTATACGTATACACTCACTTCATTTTTGTTTACTCATGATTTATTTTCTTGAGACTATATATGCTTTATAGACCTTGAGTGTTAATGATCATGTGATTTTCATGTTTCATGAAATTATTTTTATTTATTCCTTGCTTGAAGGATTTCGACTAGTTTACAAATTTTTCTTTTAACTAGTTCGTATTCTTCATTTTGAAGAGTTTTCAATTATGCTATTCTATTTTCAAACCTATTTTTGAAAACCCCTTCCATCGATGGGCGGTTGGTTGGGCGAGCATGCCTTGTATGCTTATTATTGAAAATTCTTTTAACATGTGCATGAAATGGGTGGTAGGAAATATGAGTTATACACTTGATCTTATTTGTTTTCAATTGGTATCATTAGATTTTTCAATTGGTATCACTATTGATATTCTTCTTATATACTCATATATGTTTTTATATATGTATGCTTCAACTTCAAATAGTATCAATTTCGATTGATATTTAATTTTCCATACATATATATATGCTTTATTGTGCTTACTATATCTCTATATCTTTGAGCACAAATTTTAGCTATGCTAAGCTGATTCTTAAATGACTATTTTATTGTAATTTATTATGTTTCAATTGGTATCATATACAAACTTATGCATCATTTTATTTAATATTTCATAAAGGGGGAGAAAATTCATATTTCACCTTTCAATTGGTTTTGGTATTCTACTCCCACACTTTATGTTGAAAAATGATTGAAAAAAGATATTGATTATTTTGGTATCATATGCTTTTAATGAGAAATTACTTTCAATTGGTACTATTTTTTCAAATTGATATCAAAATTACCTATAAGTTTTACTTTCAATTGGTATGTTTTATTGATATCAAACTTTTTGGTTGAATTGTTCAAAATAATTTATTTATTTAAAATTGGTATTTAATTGGTATTTACTTACAATTGGTATCAATTAGTATTTAAATTTATATTAAAATATTTGTTTTATGTACCACATTATGTACTTTAATTGGTATATTTCATTGATATCATGATGCACTAAATTGATATATTTTTTCTTACAATTGGTATCGAGAAAATTTTGTTTTGATTTCACCCCTTATTGATATTTTTTTTGTTTAAGACAAAAAGGGGAGAATATTGTTTTTCTTTGACCCCTTTGTTGATGATTGACAAAAAGGGGAGAAGTATTTGAGTTTATATATGCATATTTATGTTTTTACATATATTGAGTTTATGTATATGAGAAAAATGTTTTGAGAGTTTAAACAAAAAGGGGGAGAAGGTTTTTGAAACATATGTTTGTTTTATGCATGTTTTCTCTCCTAGTTGTTGCATACATTTGTTTATGCATATTCATGTTTAAAATTCATTGAATATCTTATGTTTATTGCTATGCATGAGTTAAGGGTGAGCTTCTTTAAAGCTTAACTTTAATCCATGCATATATAACTCCATGAGTTTTGTCATCATCAAAAAGGGGGAGATTGTTGGCCCAGAGGCCTTCCACTCTAGTTTTGATGATGATTAACTCATATAGTTATGTTACTAATAATCTTGTGATGTTTAGTTTCAGATACTTAACCAAGATATTAGTAGGTGATTAGCTTCAACAAAGGTGTTTGGAGCTTCTCACATGGTGATTCAAGAGCCGAGCGTCAAAGATCATATCTAGCACTCGTTGGAGTCAAGCTCGGTGGATCACGTTTTGGATCGAGTCAACTTGGAGACGGCGCTCTACAAGAAGACTTCGGTACCTTATTTAGTTTATGTTTTTAGATCCATTTGTAAAGACTAGATAGTGTGATATGCTCAAGTTCACAAACACACACTTGTTTAAGTTTCATGTTTTGGTTTTCGATTTTTGGTTTAATCGATCTTGGTTTCATGAATAGATAGAATCAAAACAAGTTTACATGATTTAATATATATTAGATTTGTTCTATATACATGTATGCTTCATATCTTAGACAAACTTATTTTGATATGCCTATTCATGTGTTTGGAGTTTGTGTTTTAACAAAACTTGTTTTGGAATTATTGTCAAAAACTATGATATATATCTTTATATGTATATTGGATTATTCCATATACTATATGCCCCAAGTTGTTCAAATATCATGTTTTTGTATTTGGATGAGTTTTGAACAAAACGAATTTTCAATTCAAAAATCCAAGTTTTGGAAAATACGGATTTGGTTTTCGACAAAATTTTCATAACACAAAAATGGTTCAAATTGTTTGAAATATGTGTTGAATTTTTTCACACATGTTTGTATATCAAAGTATTATACTGAACTAATTTTTTTGTGGATTTTTAGAGAATTTATGGGATTTATTTGATGATTAAAAATCAAGTTTTTCAAGTCCCTAAATGTTTCTGCCAGGCCCTAGCGGTCGACCGGTTGACCGCCCGGACGAGGAGCCGGTCGACCGGAGCGGTCGACCATATGTGCACAAAACGTGCACACAAGGCCACTTGGTTTGACGGTTGACCGTGCGGTCGACCGACTGTAGCATCCTTGTTGGCCCAATGGCCTTCCACTCTAGTTTTGATGATGATCAACACTCATGTAGTTATGTTTACTAATATTCTTGTGTTTAAGTTTCAGATCATTAACCAAGATATTAGTTGGTGATTAGCTTCAACAAGATGATTAGAAGCTTATCATGGTGATTCGGTGCCAAAGCTTAAAGATCATACCTTTGCACTTGGAGAATCAAGGAGTTTTGGAGCAAGTCTACTTGAAGATGAAGATCGTCAAGAAGACTTAGGTATCCTAGTTTAGATAGAGTTTTAGATCCATTTGTAAAGCTTAGTTAGTTGATATGCTCAAGTGCACAAATCACACACGTTTTATGATTGAGTTTTGGTTTCATGAATAGTTATCAAAACAAGTTAAATTGATATATGTATAGTTGCTTCATTCTATACATGCATGCTTAATTTTTTAAACAAACTTATTTTGACTATCCTATTCATGTTTTGGAAAATTCTAGTTTGATAAAATACAAGTTTTGTTTTTGATAAAATTGGCAAGACACAAAAATGAATTAATATGTTGATATATTGTCTTGAAATTTTTATCACATGTTTATGTTTCAACATAAAATGATAAAAACAATTTTTATGATATTTTTAAAAGAGATAAAAGATTTTTAGAAAATATTTTTCCAAAAATTTTCTGACCTGGTTTGTGCTGACAGGCTGGTCGGCGACCGGGACGGTCGACCGCACCAAGGGCCGGTCGACCGATCCGGTCGACCGACGTGCACAGACGTGCCGTCTGTTAGGCACAGTGGACGGTCGACCGATCCGGTCGACCGGGTCTGAGAGCTCTGCTCTCGGTTTGTTTCAGTCGACGGGGCCGGTCGACCGCTATTGCCCAACGGTCACATTTCTGACGTTGGCGGTCGACCGGACCGGTCGACCGGTGGCCTGTCAGGCTGCCACATCAGCCTAACGGCTAGTTTTGTATAGGGGCTATATAAACCCCATCTCTTTGGGGATTTTGGCCAAGTTTTTAAGGAGGAAAAATTTCTGGTTTCTAGAGGTTTTAAAACAAGTTTTCAAAAGTGTTGGGGGCTTTAATTCTTCAATCTTTATTGTTTTAGTTTTTGGAAAAATCAAAGAAAAGAATATTTTGGGAGATTTGTCTTGGTTTTCATTCTATATCTTTTGGAAGGATTTTCCCAAGTGATTTTCTTTGTTGCTAGTTTTCCAAACACCTAGTTTTCCACACTTGAGCTATCTTCTATCCTAAACTATTAGGATCTTGTTTTTTGTGGAAAAAGATAAGAGAAAAAGAAAGAGAAGAGTTTGAGGTTGTTTGTTGTAAACCTCTTTGTTGTAAACACCCTTTTATTTGTGAATCCCTCTTCGGTAGAGGTGATCGGGTGATTGAGTTGTATCCCTCAAGTGTGAGGTGATAGTGTGGTTGTGAGCCTCTCGGTAGAGGTGTTGTGGTTTGGGGTGTTGTAGCCTCGGTGGCTTTGTAAGTTGAGAGAGGAGTTAGGTACTCCTTATAGTGGATTGGGAAAATCCTACACGGTGGTGTAGGGGGGATGTAGAGCAAGGTGCTCGAACCTCGAAACAAATCTTGGTGTTTGCGTTTTGATCCATTGTCTCTCTAACTCTCTCTCTTTACATTTGTGCAAAGCATCATTTCATACAAGCATCATATTTCATAGCATTCATATTATATACATTGTTGTGTTGCCTTGCATCTTTCATATTGTAATTTATCCTTGATTGCTTGGCTTGATTGTGTGTGCACATATTTCTTATTGCTTGGATTGCTTGTGTGTGTGCCTAACTTGTACTCATCCAACAAGAGCTTCACATAGCGCCTCAACCCATTTCAAGGGGAATCAAGGGGAGTTAGTCCAGAGCCTCGCAAGGGGAATTCGGCTACACTTGTTGTATTTGTTTAGTTTGTGCATAATTTGCATTAGCTTCCGCATTTAGCGCACTTAGTGTGCAATAAGTTTCTTAGATTAGCACTTACACCTATTCACCCCCCCTCTAGGTGTTTTTCAATTGGTATCAGAGCTAGTGCTCCTGATACTTAGGCTTAACATCCTAGGAGTGATCCATTTGCTTGCTAATCATTTGCATTTGCTTGTTTGCACACATCTAGTTTATACCATGGACTTCATGACCCCACCTAGTTATGATCTTCCAACATTGATGTTTGGAAGTATAGGATGTCCATGTACCTAAAGACCCTAGGTTTGCATGTTTCCTTGCCGCCACAAGAGATGTTATCTTGGTGATGGTAATCATATAGGGCCAATGCACAAGCCCTAGAGGCCATTAGAAGCACTTTATCTAAAGATTATCTTTTACGTGTTTCTAATCTTGATTCGCCTTTGCAGTGTGGAACAAATTGACAACAACCACCAACACCTCGAGCTTCAAGTACAAATTCAAGAGAGGAATCTAGTGGAGAATCCGATCCACAATGCTTCATGGTCCAAGGGAATGACTCCTTGAGGTACATTCGGAATCCACCTAGATAGTGATTATGATGCTAGTTCTTCAAGTGATGATATCGTTGATCCCATGTTTTGAATGAAGAACTATCTATTGTTTGTGAAAAGTTAATGAAAAATATAAGATTTGAAAAGAAGAGTCTAGGCATTAATAATGAAAATAAAAATTTGATTGCTAGACTTGATGTTGTTTGCAAGAGAAAGAGGAGATGCTAATGAAAGGGATTCATTAAAATCTCAACTTGATCTTGCACTTAAAGAAAATAAATTTTTGAAAAAATAAAAATGATTGCCATGTTCTTTTGAAGAAAATGGAAAACTTGTCTTCAAAAGTTGATTTTGTTTTAAAGAAAATGATTCTTTGAAAATTAAGATTGCTTCAATTTCTAAAGATTTGGATGCATGTTTAAAGAAAAATGAATTTTTACAAAATAGATTGATGCACATGTTTGCCATGCTAGTGTAGCTTCTTCATCTAGTCAACCTAATGCATGTACCTCTTCTTCTAGGATTAATGATGATATTTGTATGTTAAAGAAGAGAGTAGATTGTTTGGGCTACACTATGAGCCAATGTGCCATGAACCACACTCGCTAGGAAACCTGGTTCGAAAGAAACAAGTTCCATCTTTATGCATGCACACCCATCACGGCATACACATGCTTCACACGGACACCATCAACACAAGTATGCTCATGTGTACAATGTACACATTGTGGCCGAAAAGGCCATCTTGCTAAATTTTGCTATGATCGTTTACATGTTGAAAATTTAGCCAAGAAGTTTGTTTGGGTTAGAGAAGGTACTAACCCCCATGGACCCAAAAGAGTATGGGTACCAAAGACCACCCCTCCTATTGTTTTGATGTAGGTGTGGGCTCTCACATGACGTGAGAGTGATGACACCTTGAGTGGATGCGTTCCGGACTTCATGGAAATCAAATTGGATGCATCACTTTCAAGGGAAGATTTGGTGGAGATGACCACCATGTTTGGAGACAAGAGAGTTGCTTCTTCGGTTTGGTAACAATCCTTTACTCCCATTTATTGTTTACATGCTTTCCATGTTTTAATGTTTATAGCATGTTTTTTGATGTCTATGGATTAGTATGTTCATTCCATGTTTATTAGATCCTTGACATACATGTATAGAATTTGAGACACATATGATTCTATGAACCCATACTAGTGTTCTCACTTTTGTTTAAGCTATAATGTACATCATGAATTAATACATGTGAATTCACATAATAATCATGTTTTAGTTTTCCATGATGACTTTATCATGATGATTTTTTTATTTGTGTTTTTGATGCTCATATTTGAATATATGTTTAAGTGTTAGTTTTCATTAAGACTAGTTATATACTTGTACATAGAGTGGGCTACAAATAAATCTATATATAGTTGGAATTGAATGCTTATTTGAACCCATTAGATGTGCTAGTATAGTCTAGTTTTGATGATTCATACATATTAAACTTGTATTCTCATTTTTGAATTTGTTTTATGATTGTGTGTTTCACTTCATGTATATGTTTGTATTGCCAAACTTTAAGATATACATGTATACCCTTGAGTCATTTGCCTTTCATGCAAATCTATATTTGGACTCAATTGTGTTTAGGGATATGTATGTATACTTCATGTTTGACAATTCATACATATACCTTGAAATGAAATTTGTTGTGATGAAAATTTAGTTTTTCATGTTTCATTTATTTATGTTTAACTTCATGTATATGTCTATCTAGTTCAAACTAATCTTATACATTATACATCTTTTTGAGCCACGTGCCTTCATGAATATACATTTAGTGGACTCATGAGTTTTGGATATGTATGTATATTTTAGCTTGTATTAGACATACATATGCCTTGAAGATTAATAAGTAGTTTTTATGATTTTTCATGTTTTTGATGGAATTATGTTTTAAAGGAATAATTGAGCTCAATGAAATATTTTTCATGATTATGATCTACACATATTATTTGTACACTCATATCTATTGCTCATGTTTTGTTTCTCATGAGTTATGCTTTATTGGTTAGAGTGATGATTATCATGTGAATTTCATTTTTTTGTTTTATTCCTTGCTTGAAGGATTTCGTGCTAGTTAACAAGTTTTCCATTTAACTAGTTGCGGTGTTCTTCATTTTGGTAGTGATTTTCAAACAAAACTACATTTTCAAATCTATCTTTGAAAACCCCTACCTTAAAGGGCGGTAGGATGGGAGATCATGTTCATGTATGCCCTAAATTGAAAATCTTTAAAACTTGAATTATGATTGGGTGGTAGATAATATGATGTATACACTTGAACTTATTGTTATGTCAATTGGTATCATTGAACTCTTTCAATTGGTATCATTTTGATCTTCTTGTATACTCATATATGTTTTGTATGTATGTATGCTTTAAATTCCAAGTATATCAATTTCTATTGGTATCTATCTTTCATACATATATATGTTTGTGCTTATGCTAGTGCTTGAGTTTCAATTTGTTTAAATTGATTACTTTTAATTGTTATCAAGACTATGCATGTCTTTAGTTTGTATTTCATAAAGGGGGAGAAAATTTGATTTTGTATTTCAATTGGTATTTGTACTCCCACACTTTATGATTAAAAGTTGTTATTTTAAACATATGATATCAACATCAAATTGGTAAAATATTTACAATTGGTATCATATTTAAGAAATTCAAAATTTGTTTTGATTTGTATTTCCTATATGCAAGGAGAGCTTAACATCTCTCTTACATATAGATTCATGTTGAGTATATTATAATTGAGGAGCTTGACAACTCTTCTTTATATGATATCTGTGTAGGGGGAGCTTCACATCTCCTCTTATGCATTACATAATATGTGTTATGTGAATTGGGGCTTGTCATCCCTTCTTCATGTAAATGCATATGTGTAGGGAAGCTAACTTAGCGTCTTCCTCTTCATGAATGTATATAGCATATAAAATATATTGATTCTTGTTTATTGGTATCAGATGCTTCATTGACATATTTTTTAATTGATATCATGTTTGTAGTCACCCCTTATTGATTTTGTTTTTTGTTTTAGACAAAAGGGGGAGAACATTGTTTGTATTATTTTGTTGACAAAAAGGAAGAAAGATTTTTACCCCTCATTTTATCTATGGTTTTGATTGTTTACCCCTTTGTTGATGATTGACAAAAGGGGGAGAAGTATTTGAGTTTTATATGCATGCTTATGTTTTATATGCATATATTATGTTTTTAATCTCAAGAATATTAAGTTTAATTGATATATAGAGTTTGCTTTGTAATTGGTATCTAGAGCTTATTTGTTTTGAATTTCCATTTGATATCTAGAACCTTTTATTGTTTATGCATATGCATGTTTCATGTTTAATATTCTTGCATATATTTATTTGTTTATCCCTATGCATGAGTTAAGGGGGAGCTTCTTTGAAGCTTATCTTTAATCCATGCATATATAACTCCATGAGTTTTGTCATCATCAAAAAGGGGGGAGATTGTTGGCCCAATGGCCTTCACTCTAGTTTTGATGATGATCAACACTCATGTAGTTATGTTTACTAATATTCTTGTGTTTATTTTCAGATCATTAACCAATATATTAGTTGGTGATTAGCTTCAATAAGATGATTAGAAGCTTATCATGGTGATTCCGGTGCCAAAGCTTAA
>JAVJIF010032755.1:0-279515 GCA_038442645.1 Agave tequilana
ACAACACATGATAGAGTCTAAGTTACTTATACTAGCATATAAACATTTAAAAAAATTCAAAGAGGAGGAAGAAATGGTTACCAAAACCGATGTAGCCAATTCATTTCTCCAAAAAAAGGTGGTCCTCCCACCATGCTTTCTTGATAGTGATACATCAAATGGGTGTATTCTTCAAGCTCCAATCCATTCACCACCAAGGCACCAACCCTCTCACGTTTGTGAGAGAGAGCCCACACCCACATCAAACACAAGAGGTGGGGATTTGGTACCCATTTCTTTAGGATCTATAGGGGTTAGCATCATAAGGAACCCAAACATTTTTAGGTGCAAAATTTACAGAATTTAATCTATCAAAATAAAATTTAACAAAATGGCCTTTGCGATCACAATGTGTCATTTGTATACTCTAGCATGCATATGTGTGGTGTGAGTGCGAGCATAGTGTATATGGGGTATGTCGTGTAGGATGTGCATGCATGTGGTGAATTTGTTTCTTGTGAAATATAGATTCCAATCTATTATGTTTAAATACACATTGGCTCAAAGTGAAGCTCAAACAATCAATGTTCTTCTTCAATGAATAAATATCTTTTCAATCTTGGAAGAAGCAACATGAGAAACATGAGAAGCAAAATCATTTTCTTTTTAGAAAAATTTTTTTTTTCTTTCAAAATTATTTTCTTTTTCAAAGAATTGTTTCCTTCACAAATATTATTTAATTTTGAAGACAAGGAAACATTTTCCTTTTCAAAAGTTTATTTTCTTTTGAAATAATATCAAATTTATTTTAAAAAGAGTCTTTTTCTTTTAAAACAAAATTATTTTCATTTTTCAAAACTTTTATTTTCTATTTTTAACAATTTTATATTTTTAAGAAGTTGTAGACAAAACATAACAAGTTCATCATATGGCATGTCAACATCTTCATCAATCTCGAATTCAAAATTTACCTTAAAGGTCATCCCCTTAGACCATGTAGCACATTTGGAAGTAGCACTTCCATCATCCGAGTCACTCTCTTTTCATTTGGCGTTTGTTCCTCAAGAGAGTAAAGAGTGTTCCAAACTACAAAAGCCGAATCAATGTTAGATACCCTAGATAAATAATTATCATTTAGGGTACTCTTTGTAACGCCCCGATCCCAAGGATACGGAGACGTTATGGCGACGTATATATACGTGAGGTGAAAACACACTCACGCCGTACGTTAAGCCTCAGTACAGGACATAACCTCCATATAGACAAGGGGTCCAGCAGAAAATAAGTACAAGAATACCTGCAGAAAGAGATTAGTTATCATAACAGATATGAAACAGGGATAAATAAGATAACAGAAATAAAACACTAAAATACCTATGAACAGTCCTGATGAGGAATCTCCCATATGACTCCAAGGCACTCTCTGAAGCTATGGTAACTCGGATCTCCAATCTGGGCATGCAAACCCAGGGTCGTCAGAAAGCGACCTAGTGAGTGGTAAAATGAAGAAGGCAGGAATATACTATAATAATACAAGCACGATAATAAGATATAAGATATGATGTGGTAACAGTAATAAGCAGTAGACAAATATAAATATGTAATCATCGGGTCATGTCTCTAATCGTGCCAAGTTATATCATAAATAATATTGTCTAGTGGTGACGTAATAGATATGAATGTGCTAGTGATGACGTGACCGAAGTGAACATGCAGATGAGCATATGCAATATGAACATGCAAGTGGGCATATACAATATAACCTCACTACTGTGTTATACATATACAGTAAGGATGTCTACAAGGTATACCGAAAACAGAATATATGCACATCTGTAGAAATAGTATGCCACTACAGAAAGAGTAACATGTATCGGTTAGAGTAACAAGTATACATGTATGATATCGGATAAATGATCAGGTACAATAATAAGTACAACAATACAACATGTATCAGGCAAGGAACAGTAAACAAGTAGTAAACATGTATCAGGCAAGTGACATGTTATTTATACAATAGTAGCAATCAGTACCGCCTGCTATTTTAATTACTCTCTTCCAGTATCCCATACCACTGGCAGTTCATACTGGAGCCCGCACTCCAGTCGAACCCATCCGGACATGGCCTACGGGTACCATTATCCAAACGAGAGAGTAACCAAATAACAAGTGTTCCCGACGTCACTATTGTGTATACTGATTTTATTATGTTAATTGGAAACTCATGGTCGAGGAGTTCTTATCGGGTGGATGTATCCCGTGCATACCCGGGATCACGACCTTAAACAAGCCCTGGCTGCCAGGACCAGGGCCCTCCGCTAAGAGGGGAGCATGAATCAAGTAACAAGAGCTCATGGATCAATTGGTAGTAGCACTACCGTCCCCTGCAGTGGGAAAACAATATGGATCCAGTACATCACCCGATAAGAAATCAACCGTCAAGTCTCCCCCATACCCAAGTTAGCTTTATGATCTGATATGTCAAGTATACAATGTCACAAGAACAAATACATGATACGGGTAACATGATAACTGGACCTAAGCTCTGTGATAGCATAGAACAATATAACGGGAACAATATACCCGAAAACGGAACAAATCACGGGAACAATATAACGGAACAATATAACATGAACAATAGATGTGGATTCCACATATAGCATATCAACAACTCTCATGTCCAGTATCGGGAATATCCATATCAGTAACAGGAAACAATCATATAACATGAATACGGTAACATGACACAATAATCGATGTAATATGCACAGTGAGTCATATGACAAGAAGATAGAAACAATACAAGCATGTATACTCATGTGGTAAGTATATGTAACCATATTGTCTGTAACGAGTATCCGTGAAGTGGTGCATGTATATATATATCGGTGGGACATGACTATGACATAAGAGTGTAACGGGTCATAGTATCGATGCAACATATATATGTCATAACAATGGTCAGCGTTTAATATCATGTATGGTGAACTACAGTATCCGTGTAATGATGATAACAATAATATGACATGCGGTACTTATCCGTGTACTAGTGGATCATAGTTGTGTAGCCGTAATCCGTGTAACATACATAAACGGTATCTAGCATGTATGTCTAGTGACCGTGTAGTGTTATGGCCTACCGTGGATCAATATATATGTGACGATAGTTATCTAACGTGATAAACTATATGAAATAATAGTGTCTTCGAATATGGTAAACTAGTGGCTGAGTGTCAGTGGTCCATGAACATGACCTAATAGGCATCCAGTGTCACACTCTATGTCTATTAGGTATTAGGCATGTTCTACGTACAGTGGTGATGACAGTGTTGTAATATTATCTACAGCTTACTTTACTGGGTTTGGATGTTTTATTTAAATAAAGAACCAAGCTTAATCAATATGATAAAAGACAATTATAAAATAAAAACACTCACAAACTGGCTACAGGACTGTAGCTCTCTTCTCCACGATCGCAACGGATCCAGAATCGTCCCAATCGGAGTCCGGATGCTCCCGATATCGCCCGAATACTAAATCATACAATAAGAGTTAAATATGTAAATAATAATATAATATTAAAATGCAAATACAAAAAGTGACAGGGGGTTTTCTGCAAATAACCTTTACTGGGTTTGATGTTGGTATGGATGGCAAACGGGTTGGGTTTAGATCCAATAACCCATACCCAAAACTTAACTTAATGGGTATTGGGTTAACGGGTGTTTAACCTAATGGGTTGGGTTTCATATATATCCAAATGAGTTATTGGGTTTGGGTAAACCCAAACCCAATAAGGAAAGACTAGCAGCAGCAATATTGCTGCTGCTCTGTCTGCGCACAGACCCGGCCAGCTGGGCTGGCCGGTGGCGAGGGTGGCCCGCCGGCGGCGGCCCCGGCCGCGGCGGTGCGGCGGCGCTTCCGGCCGTGAGGGAGGATGATGGGAAGAGAGAGAGAGAGAGAGAGATTACCAGTGAGAGAGAGAAAAGGGGACGCACGGCCATGGTGGTCTCGCCGGAGGGGAGTCGCCTCGCCGGGGGAGCAGCGGCCGGAGGAGAGGCGCCGGCCGGGCAGAGGCGCGGCCGGGGGGTCGCGACGCGGCGGCGCCGGCCGCGCTTGGCCGGCCGCGTGCATGGGTTTGAATGCCCTGGCCATGGACAGGGAGAGGGGGAAGAGAGTTTAGTGTGGGGAGAGATGATTAAGGAGCTTAATTAGAGAGAGAGTGAGAGAAATAGAGAGAGAGAGATTGGAGAGAGATAATTAAGAGAGATTTGAAGGAGAGAGAGAGGGATTTGGTTTAAAGAGAGAGAGATGGCGGTGGGGCTACAGGATGGCGGTGGAAGAAAGAATTCTCTGGAAAGAAGAGAAGAGAAAGGAAAAGAAAAGAAAAAGAAAAGAGTTCTAAAATAATAATTTAATTAATATTTTAATATGTTCAAAATTGACTAGCTCCGAATGTTGCCCAAAAATTATAGAAAATAGAGAATATTATCCTGAGACGTAATATGAAGACGGTTTGACGAAACTCAATCCGGTTTGCCAATTAAAAATCTCGGAGTGTCTCGCCGATACGGGCGACACCAGTTTGGCCGGATTTTCGATAAATTCAGAAAAATCCCCAAAAATACCCAAACGTAGAGAAATATAATTCTAAGACATACGGTGAAGGCCGATTCTCAAAATTCTACTCCGTTTGTGAAATAAAAATCGGAAGGCTAGTTACCGGTATCGGTGACAACTGAAATCAACTCAATCGGACTACCACGGAGGTCAAATCAATTTTGTACGTCGTATCGCGTACCGATACGGTAATACGTACATCAGGGATCAGGGGGTTACATTTCTCCCCACCTTACAAAAATTGCGTCCTCGCAATTTCCATTCAGGTGTGAGAACAATATTTTCAACCCCAAAGCCGAAATGTTACGGGTCCACGACACTTCAGCTGCGCACTCTGAGGTCTATAAGGAACTCGGAATGGAGAAGTAATTGAGTGAACGAATACTAACGAATTGGAAGCAAGATAATGCAAGGAAAGCGAGAAGGAAATCGGATGTTCTGGGGGACAACAGAAAGGAAGGAAGGAATACAAACGAGTCAAGGAATGAATTGTCAAGATTGTGTGTATTCTTGTACTCGTTGCTGGAATCCCCAAATTCAGATACAGATAGGTTAATCTGTACCCGATTGTACTGGTGGTAAGAGCCCGAGTATTGACCCAGATGGTTACCCACACCAGGTGTGAACCTAGGCTCTGATACCACTATGTAACGCCCCGATCCCAAGGATACGGAGACGTTATGGCGACGTATATACGTGAGGTGAAAACACACTCACGCGTACGTTAAGCCTCAGTACAGGACATAGCCTCCATATAGACAAGGGTCCAGCAGGAAATAAGTACAAGAATACCTGCAGAAAGAGATTAGTTATCATAACAGATATGAAACAGGGATAAATAAGATAACAGAAATAAAGCACTAAAATACCTATGAATAGTCCTGATGAGGAATCTCCCATGTGACTCCAAGGCACTCTCTGAAGCTATGGTAACTCGGATCTCCAATCTGGGCATGCAAACCCAGGGTCGTCAGTCAGAAAGCGACCTAGTGAGTGGTAAAATGAAGAAGGAGGAATATACTATAATAATACAAGCACGATAATAAGATATAAGATATGATGTGGTAACAGTAATAAGCAGTAGACAAATATAAATATGTAATCATCGGTCATGTCTCTAATCGTGTCCAAGTTATATCATAAAAATATTGTCTAGTGGTGACGTAATAGATATGAATGTGCTAGTGATGACGTGACCGAAGTGAACATGCAGATGAGCATATGCAATATGAACATGCAAGTGGGCATATACAATATAACCTCACTACTGTGTTATACATATACAGTAAGGATGTCTACAAGGTATACCGAAAACAGAATATATGCACATCTGTAGAAATAGTATGCCACTACAGAAAGAGTAACATGTATCGGTTAGAGTAACAAGTATACATGTATGATATCGGATAAATGATCAGGTACAATAATAAGTACAACAATACAACATGTATCAGGCAAGGAACAGTAACAAGTAGTAAACATGTATCAGGCAAGTGACATGTTATTTATACAATAGTAGCAATCAGTACCGCCTGCTATTTTAATTACTCTCTTCCAGTATCCCATACCACTGGCAGTTCATACTGGAGCCCGCACTCCAGTCGAACCCATCCGGACATGGCCTACGGGTACCATTATCCAAACGAGAGAGTAACCAAATAACAAGTGTTCCCGACGTCACTATTGTGTATACTGATTTATTATGTTAATTGGAAACTCATGGTCGAGGAGTTCTTATCGGGTGGATGTATCCCGTGCATACCCGGGATCACGACCTTAAACAAGCCCCTGGCTCCCAGGACCAGGGCCCCGCTAAGAGGGGAGCATGAATCAAGTAACAAGAGCTCATGGAGCAATTGGTAGTAGCACTACCATCCCCTGCAGTGGGAAAACAATATGGATCCAGTACATCACCCGATAAGATCTAATCAACCGTCAAGTCTCCCCCATACCCAAGTTAGCTTTATGATGATATGTCAAGTATACAATGTCACAAGAACAAATACATGATACGGGTAACATGATAACTGGACCTAAGCTCTGTTGATAGCATAGAACAATATAACGAGAACAATATACCCGAAAAATGGGAACAATATCACGGGAACAATATAACGGAACAATATAACATGAACAATAGATGTGGATTCCACATATAGCATATCAACAGCTCTCATGTCCAGTATCGGGAATATCCATATCAGTAACAGGAAACAATCATATAACATGAATACGGTAACATGACACAATAATCGATGTAATATGCACAGTGAGTCATATGACAAGAAGATAGAAACAATATAAGCATGTATACTCATGTGGTAAGTATATGTAACCATATTGTCTGTAACGAGTATCCGTGAAGTGGTGCATGTATATATATATCGGTGGGACATGACTATGACATAAGAGTGTAACGGGTCATAGTATCGATGCAACATATATATGTCATAACAATGGTCAGCGTCTAATATCATGTATGGTGAACTACAGTATCCGTGTAATGATGATAACAATAATATGACATGCGGTACTTATCCGTGTACTAGTGGATCATAGTTGTGTAGCCGTAATCCGTGTAACATACATAAACGGTATCTAGCATGTATGTCTAGTGACCGTGTAGTGTTATGGCCTACGTGGATCAATATACATGTGACAATAGTTATCTAAACGTGATAAACTATATGAAATAATAGTGTCTTCGAATATGGTAAACTAGTGGCTGAGTGTCAGTGGTCCATGAACATGACCTAATAGGCATCCAGTGTCACACTCTACGTCTATTAGGTATTAGGCATGTTCTACGTACAGTGGTGATGACAGTGTTGTAATATTGTCTACAGCTTACTTTACTGGGTTTGGATGTTTTATTTAAATAAAGCAACCAAGCTTAATCAATATGATAAAAGACAATTTATAAAATAAAAACACTCACAAACTGGCTACAGGACTGTAGCTCTCTTCTCCACGATCGCAACGGATCCAGAATCGTCCCAATCGGAGTCCGGATGCTCCCGATATCGCCCGAATACTAAATCATACAATAAGAGTTAAATATGTAAATAATAATATTTAAAATGCAAATACAGAAAAGTGACAGGGGGTTTTATGCAAATATACCTTTACTGGGTTTGGATGTTGGTATGGATGGCAAACGGGTTGGGTTTAGATCCAATAACCCATACCCAAAACTTAACTTAATGGGTATTGGGTTAACGGGTGTTTAACCTAATGAGTTTGGGTTTCATATATATCCAAATGAGTTATTGGGTTTGGGTAAACCCAAACCCAATAAGGAAAGACTAGCAGAAGCAATATTGCTGCTGCTCTGTCTGCGCACAGACCGGCCAGCTGGGCTGGCCGGTGGGGAGGGGGCCCGCCGGCGGCGGCCCCGGCCGCCGGCGGTGCGGCGGCGCTTCCGGCCGCGAGGGAGGATGATGGGGGAGAGAGAGAGAGAGAGAGAAGAGAGAGAGAGAGAGAGAGAGAGAGATTACTAGTGAGAGAGAGAAAAGGGGACGCACGGCCATGGTGGTCTCGCCGGAGGGGAGTCGCCTCGCCGGGGAGCAGCGGCCGGAGGAGAGGCGCGGCCGGGCAGAGGCGCGGCCGGGGGGTCGCGACGCGGCGGCGCCGGCCGCGCTTGGCCGGCCGCGTGCATGGGTTGAACGCCCTGGCCATGGATAGGGAGAGGGGGAAGAGAGTTTAGTGTGGGGAGAGATGATTAAGGAGCTTAATTAGAGAGAGTGAGAGAGAAATAGAGAGAGAGAGAGAGATTGGAGAGAGAGATAATTAAGAGAGATTTGAAGGAGAGAGACAGGGATTGGTTTAAAAAAGAGAGAGATGGCGGTGGGGCTACAGGATGGCGGTGGAAGAAAGAATTCTCTGGAAAGAAGAGAAGAGAAAGGAAAAGAAAAGAAAAAGAAAAGAGTTCTAAAATAATAATTTAATTAATATTTTAATATGTTCAAAAATTGACTAGCTCCGAATGTTACCCAAAAATTACAGAAAATAGAGAATATTATCTTGAGACGTAATATGAAGACGGTTTGACGAAACTCAATCCGGTTTGCCAATTAAAAATCCCAGAGTGTCTCGCCGATACGGGCGACACCAGTTTGGCCGGATTTTCGATAAATTCAGAAAAATCCCCAAAAATACCCAAACGTAGAGAATATAATTCTAAGACATACGGTGAAGGCCGATTCTCAAAATTCTACTCTGTTTGTGAAATAAAAATCGGAAGGCTAGTTACCGGTATCGGTCGACACCGACAACGGAGATTTTCCAAATACTCCAGAAAAATTCCAGAAAATCCTGAAAAATCTAAAATATTAGAAAAATAATTTTTAAACTGAAATCAACTCAATCGGACTACCACGGAGGTCAAATCAATTTTGTACGCCGTATCGCGTACCGATACGGTAATACGTACATCAGGGATCAGGGGGTTACATCTTTAAAGTATGGATGGCTTTTGCATTAGCCTCTAGATTTTTGCCATTAATAAAATAAGAATTCTTAATGATGGCAAAATAAATATGAATTCCTAGGGCTTTAAGATACATAGACATCTTAACTTTTCAGGTTTGGATGTTAAGAATGTCAAACAAGGGAGGTGACATGAAATCCATGAGTGTGTGTACAAATATTGTGATTAGCTAAAAATGAGAATCTTTAACTCAAGGTTGTTAGACCCAAATCAAAAGCGCCAAGCTCTAATACCAATTGTAAGTCATCTAGAGGGGGTGAATAGGTGACAAGCTAATCTAATGCAAAACTAATGCGGAATTAAAACTTATTATGCAACCTAAAACTATTAGGCTAACATACAACGTATAACACAAAAGTGTAGCCGAATTTTCGGTGAAGGGCTCTGAACTATCTCCTCAAGATTTCTCTAGATTAAGAGTTGAGGTGTCATTATGGCTCTCTTGGTTGGACACTAGTGTGAACAAACAATTCCAAGCAAATATATAAGTGAAGTACAAGGGAATATCAAACATGTAAAAGATATAAACAATAATAGCATGCAAGATATAAAATACAAATGAGAGAAAGAGAGATGAGCAATCGCAAACATGGGATATTTATTTCGAGGTCGAGCACACTTGCTCTACGTCCCCGCCTTCAACACTATGAAGGATTTCCACTTAATGATCCCGCAAGATCATTCGGTGCCGCAATACCTACAACGTACTCCCTCAAGAACTCTTAGACTCGCAAATCCGTTACTTGTTCCCGCAAGACAACACGCAAGCATACTTGCTTGCCGAGGCCGCACCTCTACAACTTCCCAATTCAAGGGGGTGAACACTTGGTGATCTCCTTCTCTTGATCACCAAAAACTCTCTCACAACAAATGATCCCTAGAGTATGTATATAACAATAAAAAACTCAAGTTTGTGTGAGAAAATAATGTAGATTGAGAGGTGAAAAAACTTAAGAAATCTCTTTGAAAACTCAAGATAAACACTTTTTAAAAAACTCTCCTTTTGATATGGAAGTTTTAGCCCAAAAACATGTGAAGAAAAACTCTGAGGAAGGTGGGAAAAACTGGCTCAAAACCCCTCTTAAAATCTTGTTAAAAACTTGCCAAAATAGCCCCCTTTATAGAGTTACAAAAACTAGTCGTTGGGGCTAAAACCCACGCCAGATGACCTGTCGGTCGACCATTCAACAGTCATATTTCAAACCGTTTGGGCTGCCGGTTGACCGCCCGGTCGATCGCACCAGGTCTTGACCTGTCGGTCAATCGCTCAGTCGACCGAGGCAAGAACCCGAGAGCACTGCTCTCTAGCTAGTCGACCTCGGTTGACTGAGACCAGATTCAGAGAGCAAGCTCTCTAGACCGGTCGACCATCCGGTCGACGGGGCCCTCAAGCCAGGGCTATGGTCGACCGGGCCCTCAAGCCAGGGTTATGTGCACATCCTGTGTACATTGGTCGACCACTCGGTCGATGGACCTCTGGTTCGGTCGATGATCGGTCGACCGCCAAAAGCTTAGGTCAGGGTTTAAGGGATTTGAAACTTGGACTTTTGAAATCCTATAAATTCTAATAAAATATCATAAAATCCACAAAATAAGTTCTTATCAATACTTTGAAATTCAAATATGTGTGATCAAAAACCAACACATTTTACAAATAATATGAACTATTTTTGTGATAAAGAAATTTAGCCTTAAATCAAAAATAGTATTTTTCAAAATCAAACTTTTAAAATGAAACCGGATTTTTTCAGAACTTGTTCAAATGCAAAAACAAGATATAAAAACACGTTTGAAGTATAGTGTGTATATATGATCCAATACACATATAAGATGAAATATCTATATTCTTGACAATGAGCTCTAAACAAAGTTTTGACTTTAACAAAACTTAAACATATGATATAAAAATATAAAATCAGTTTTCTAAAAAATATGAAGCATGAATGTGTATGGATACACATATAAATCATGTAAACTTGTTTTGATAAAATCTAATCATAAAACCAATAGATGTATGCTTTGAAGCTCAAAACCAAAACATACGTTTTCTAAAATCAAAACTATTTAACATGAAATGTTTTGAAATCTTTTGTGTATGTATAATGAGCTTGGGCAATCCACAACTAATCTATCCTTTACATTTTATCTAAAATAAAATATTAAAACCTACAAATGCGACTCAAATCTTGAAAATCTTCTTCTTGAAAAACTTCTCTCCATCTTGACTTGGTCCAAAATTTTGATCCAAGAGCTAGACTCCTATTGAGTACTTGATGCGATCTTAGAAGCACGAGCTCTTGAATCAACACGTGCTAGTTTTAAATTTTGACTTTCAATTTTTTGTTGAAGCTAAACACGACTAAGATCGTGATTGAATATCTGAAACCTATTTAACACAAGATCATTAGTACTATAACTACATGAGTTTATCATCATCAAAACTAGAGTGATGGGCCTTTGGGCCAACATATAGACACACACACACACACACATGTATGTATATTAATATACGTATGTGTATGCGTGGGATATTTTATATATATGTGTGTGTGTGTGTGTGTGTGTGTGTGTGTGTGTGTGTGTGTACACACACACACACACACACTAACGCTCACAATAATATATATATACTCAGACACACTTACATAATTACACACTCACTACACAAACACACATTAACAAACACACCCATATATATATATACACACACACATATATATTATATATACATATATATATATAGACATATATATATTGGTGTGTGTGTGTGTGTGTGTGTGTGTGTGTGTGTGTGTGTATATGGGTGTGTTTGTTAATGTGTGTTTGTGTAGTGAGTGTGTAATTATGTAAGTGTGTCTGAGTATATATATATTATTGTGAGCGTTCGATTGCGTGTTGCAGCGATACGGACCCATTTGGTGAGATCCGAACCTGTTACGGGGATTCAGAGTTATGCCCGCTATGAACCCGATAGTCAGGCAATTCGAAGACCGACTTATGGGATAATCCGAAGATTCGTACTGGTTCGTGCAGTGATGACCAGATGGCGATTCAGTTTCAAAACTGTGTCATTTCATGTGAGGTTTGCTCTTGTACTATTTTCGTATTTACCGTTGTCACTGGATATTTGTGTCTTATTCGTATTATTTCATGTGATCGTCTGATATACTTCACTAGTATAACTGCATGTATCATCTCAGTGATGTCAGTGAGTGCTCACTTTATTTGTACAGTTGATTCGAGTGGTAGTTGGTCACTCCTATTGATTCAGGACTATTTGTGGCATGCAATAGACTGTGACTTATTTTGATCTATTGATAGTTGGCCTACTTCATATTTGAGGATAGATGACATACTTATATATATTATTTATTGACAGTTGTTGGTGATTATTCCGAATGGAACTCTTTTGAATATTGTGGATAGGTAGAGATGACATTGCTATACCGATAGACTGATTTACCGATACTTGAATTGGTATTGACTTAGTTAGAATTGAAGTTGTCTTGAGATTGATATTCTTTACATTAAATTTGATCAGTATACTCGATTGTGATGAACTTGATCTGGGTTGAGGAGTAGGCGTCGATTGGGTTGACCTGACCTGGTGCACGTATATACATATTGATTAGTTACTTGGATTTCTGGATCTTGTGATTGAGCTTAATGGAAGTGAGAATGTATGATGATTTTAATCAGATTGGATAGTGATGATTGGTTAGATATAGATGATTATGTATTTTATAAGTTGGGACCTAGATATATCAATGACTTAAAAGATGAATATACTGATCATGTAGAGAAGGGATATACTGCTGAGTTGATTGACATGAGCTTGGTGTTTGTTTCAGAGGATTTTGATTAGTATTCTGATGATTGATGTAGTTGGATAGATATTTGTGAGTATTCCCAGTTTTACCCTGATTATACTGTTTGAGCATTGATGATCTTTTGATGTTGATTATCAAATATAGACCATTCTGGATTTCATGTCGCTTGAGAACGTTTTATTATTTGGATATGATTTTCGGTATCTGTTGATCTAGTTCACTTTGAAGATATTTAGTAGACTTCTCTTCATGATTCGTTCTTGACTATTTCAGTTATTCAATTATAGAGATAGAGTCATTATGAGAGTGATTTTATTGATATCAGTGATAATATATATTTAGAGTTTGACAGCAGTTATTAATCAACTTGGCTTATTGGTAACTTGGAGGATCAAAGTTGATTGATAGGAGGAGAGAACTGGTTATTGATTTATTGGGCTTAGGTTTACAGTATCGGATACAGATTAATGTTGGCCCAGAGGCCCTTGACCGTAGTTTTGATAATGACTAACTTGTAAAGGTAGTTTGCTAATGATCTTGCGTTTATATAATTTCAGTTATTGATCAAGATCTTAGTAGAGATATGACTTCAACAAGAGATTCACAGTCAAAGTGTTGAAGCAAACAAGTGTTGATTCAAGAGCTCACATCACAACGATCACATTTAGCTCCTTTGGATCAAGTTTGGATCTAGTCGTCTTGGAGATGAAGATCGACGAGAAGACCTCAGTTTATTTAGTATGTATAGTTTAAATCTTGTGTAAGGATAGCTTAGTTTTGATATGATCAAGTATACACACAAGTTCAAAAGTTTTGATTTCGGTTTAACCAGTTTTGAATTTTCAAGAATACATATATGATTTTCATGAATAGATAGAATCAAAACAAGTTTTATATGTTTAAATGTGTATTAGATTTCATCCATATATATTTCATATTATAAAAAATTTATTTTGATGATTCTAATTCATGTGTTCAAGTTTTGTTTAAACAAAACTTAGTTTTGGATTTAATGTCAAAAACATAGATATATCTCTTTTTATGTGTATTGGATTTTATTCATACACACTATATCTCAAATGTGTTCCAATATTTTGTTTTTGTATTTGAATAAATTTTTGAGAAATAGTTTTTCATTTTGAAGTCTTCTCAAAAACTCTTGAAGACAAAAATAAAACGAGTTTTGAAAATACAATTTTTTGTTTCAAGCTTTATTTCTAATGCCTCAAAAATAGTTCAAATTGTTTGTAATATGGCTTGATCTTTGATCAAACATATTTATATTTAAGTGCTAACATGAACTTATTTTTGTGAATTTTATGTGATTTTATGGGTATTTAAAAGACTAAGTTTTCAAACCCTTAAACCCAACCTCAGACTACTAGCGGTCCACCGATCGGTCAACCGGACCAGATCTCGGTCGACCGGGTGGTCGACCGATGTGCACAGGACGTGCACAAGGCTCTGGCCATTAGGTCGGTTGACCGCACGGTCGACCGACCAGAGAGTTCACTCTCTAGTTCTGGCCTCAGGCTCGACCGACAGGCAAATTGCCTTTGGGCGATCAACCCGTGGTCGACCGACAACCCCAAAGGTCAGAAATCTGACGGTTGGGCGGTCGATCGGGCGGTCGACCGACAGGCCATTCTAGGCCTGTTCTAGACCCCAACAGCTATATTTGGGAATCCTACAAATATGGGTTTCCTTAGCCTGTTTCTTCTAAAGGTTTTTGAGAGCAATTTTATCCACCTTCCCAAGTGTTTTTAATAAAGTTTTCAAAGGAGTTTTGTGCCAAAAATTTATATCTTTATTTGCTTTCAAAGTTTTGAAAAATCAAAGAAAATCAAGTATTTGGGAATTCTATTTTGTTCTTTATTTTATATCTCCATCAAGAAGTTTTCCCCATTAGTTTCTTTGTTATTTTATTTTAAAATACTTTGTTTTCTCACATTGAGCTATCATCTAAATCTATGTTTAGGATCTTTGTATTGTGAGAAAAATTGTTTGTAATTTTTTTAGATCACCAAGAGAGAGTTTGTGATCATTGGATCACCAAGTTTTAGTTTCTTCTTTGCTTTGTGCTAGACTTGTGTCTTCCCTCTTATGTAGAGGTGATTGTGTAGAGAGAAAAGTTGTGTAGTCCCGATGTTGAGTTGTAATTCCTCAATGGAGGTCCCTTTGTGGAAGGTCCTATGTGGACATAGTGTAAATCTTTCTATGTGAAGGCGAGAACATAGAGCAGTGGCTCAAATCTCAAAACATATTCTTGTGTTTGCATTTGGATCTTTCTCTCCCAACTCTATCTCTCTTTATATCTTACATTGCCTTACATTATTCATATCATATACATGCTTGGTATTGTTTGTGTGCCCATACTTGTGTTGAACCAAGAGAGCTTCAAATAGCACCTCAACTCTTAATTTAGAAGAATTTAGAGGAGTAGTTCCAGAGCTCTTGACGGAAAATTTGGGTTCACTCTTGGTTACACATAGTGTGTTAGCAATTAAGTTTTAAATTCTGTATTATTTGTCCTAAATTAGCTTGTACACCTATTCACCCCCCTCTAGGTGTACCTACACTTAATAGTTGATGTTCATGATCACTATTGAGATTCAGAGTTGATGAATCAGTTACAGATATAATATCGGTGGATGAGATTTTGATCTGTTATATATGAGATTGTACATCATTAGACGGTATATGACTTGTTATTGTACTACTTTATGTTACTAAAATTATTGGGAAAATATTGTCAAACCGTAACACATGCATTGTTCCATTGTTCTATCGTTTATACGGTGATATTGTTCTCATCGTTATTGTTAACATCATTGACATAGTAACTGTCATCGTATCGTCCCAGTAATCGAAATAACATGGATATTGATTGTTCTAAATAATACTGTAAGTAGATAACTCATACTAGGATTGGAAAAATTGATGGAAGAGACAACGTCTGTATTTTGGGCGGACCTAGGATACAGGTTGCGCAGCTGAGATACGGTTCCACTGCAGGGTTCTAGGGATGACTGACATCACATATTATTCATATTGTTATTATTATTGACTACTTAGCGGTGGACCTGGTTCAACGCCAGGTGATTATTGAACCAGGTGATTGGGCCGTGGTTCCGTGCATGTACGGAACTAATCTAAAGTATGGACAATGTCTCCAACCAATCAGTTTCAATAACATAAGATCACGATTGGCATGTGTAGTAGACGTAGTATGGGACGCGTCTATTACATGTGGCAAATGGTGTTCGCTGATATAATAAATAATAATGTACTATAACTGATTGTCTTTGCATGATACATGTATGTATGTTGGACACCCGATGATACATCTGACCTGATTGGACATTTGACTCTAGTACTGACTTATTCTACCAACATGATATATAGATTGCGATGGACACCTAACATTTGATCTTATCACTGACTACCTTATTTACTGTCTATTTATGTTTGTATATTACTGCAGTCTTATTTCAGTTTATAGTTTCATTTCATATGCTCACACATTATATGCATGTGCATTTTCCTTTTATTTTACACACTCATTGGGTCGCTTTCTGACGATCCTAGATTTGCACGTCAAGATATTGGATGTTTCTTCTATTGATCAGGTACTTGGAGAGGATCATACACTTTTTGAGAAGCTAGAGTTCTCTTACTTGATCATCTCTTTTTGATATTTTCTTGCTTTTCTTTATTCCTATTGCTTCTATGATTCTGTGCATTAGACTCATGCTTATTCTATTCTTTTATTTACTTGTTATCATGAATGGTTATTCATACGTTATATTGCAGTGTTATCATGTTACCATAATTGATTATATAGATTGTTCAAGTTACTTTAAGTTTAGCGTGTATACGTGGGGTATTCTCCTCGCGTATATACGTTGCCGACTCTCGTCACGACTTTATTTTCACGTATTTTGAGAAGTAGGGCGTGACATCGTCGGAGCAATCGGCGACAACGTGGGAGGAGGAGCAGTCGGCGGTGACGCGAGAGGGAGCAGTGCAGTGGGAGATTGGGCAGTGGGATCACGAGGGATTTGATTAATTTTTTTTTTGTCTGTTAAACTTCTATGAAATGTAACTGAGACTAGGGATGAGAATGAGCACGCCTATAGGCCCCCATTGAACATGCTCAATAGAAATTTTTTTATAAAAATATGAAAAAATCATATTATTATAAAAAAAAATTCTATTGGAGATGTCCAATGAGGACTCATAATCATGTGCTCGTTCTCATCCTTAACAGAGACGGAGAAAAATGACAGAGTGCAGCTCCTTTGCGAATCCTAACGTAACAGCAATTCAACGGATCGCAACGCGCGAGCAAAGGAGCTAACCCGAGCCAAATTAATTAATGGGGGGCG
Source organism: Agave tequilana (assembly GCA_038442645.1). Classification (NCBI taxonomy): domain Eukaryota; kingdom Viridiplantae; phylum Streptophyta; class Magnoliopsida; order Asparagales; family Asparagaceae; genus Agave; species Agave tequilana. The sequence continues at coordinate 17,307 of JAVJIF010032755.1, forward strand.
GGGGGTTGACGATTTGATTTACGTGCTGCTTTAACATTTCTCCATTTTTCCTGTTTCGTTTCTCATCGAATCTTCTACTAATCCCGAAACAGTCGACTCAGTGGTTCTCAGACTCCCACCCCTGTGGAAGAAGAGGAAGTGAGCACCGAACCCCTAAAACAATGGAATCCCTCGGCGTTCTGCTGACCTTCCCCATGAACTCGTACCTGGAAGAGGAGCTGGACAAGCGCTGCAAGGTCTTCCGCCTCTGGGAGTTGCCACCGGAGGCCCGCAAGGACTTCATACGGTCCCACGCCCAGTCCATCCGAGCGATCGTCGGCAACGTTGCCGTCGGGGCCGACGCCGAGACCATCGACGCCCTGCCCAATCTCGAGATCGTCGCCTCCTTCAGCGTGGGGCTGGACAAGGTGGATCTGGCCAAGTGCAAGGAGAAGGGGATCAGGGTCACTAACACCCCCGATGTGCTCACCGAGGACGTCGCCGATCTCGCCATCGACCTCGCCATCACCGTCATGAGGGGGATCTGCGATGCCGATCGATATGTGAGGAGCGGCAGCTGGAAGGTCAAAGGGGATTACAAGCTTACCACCAAGGTTTGACTTTTCTCATTAGTTTTTTTTAATGTTTTATTAAATATATTATTTGTTACTGTTTTTTACTGCTGTTGTGAGCAGTGTTCTAAATAGCGGCCACAGCGGCTACATCGGCCGGGAAAATTTATCGGGGATGGGGATATATCGGGGACATATCGGGGATATTTTCAAAAATCGGATGTCAAAATCGGACTGTAAATATACATATCTTTTTGTCTTAAATTGCATCTCAATAAGACAATATATGCATAAATTATATAAAGCTATATAAAACATCATACTTATATGTTTAAGATATACTTAACTCGATAACTTGCATTAAACTTATAAATGCATAATCACTATCCAAGTGTAGAATCTTCACAAATGCCACATTGCCACATCGCTCGATTTACCCAAATACCTAACCTAGAAATTGAGTGTAAAACGCTATATCGGGTCCAAAATCGCCGAAATTGCGGCCGATATATCGGGTCCATGCCGATTTATCGGCGATTTTGAGTGAAAATCGCTATATCGGTTTGGATGTGCCAAATCATTGCGGCTAGGTGCCGTAAACGCAATATCGGCACAATATCGGGGTTATATCGGGGATATTTAGAACACTGGTTGTGAGATGCATGGTTGTCTTCTTTGTAATTTGGATGTCCAATGCATTAAATGTCCTCATCCGATTACAAGTTTTAGAATACTATCTTACTAATCCAAAATATGCTCTTTTATCATGAGTTTATATAATTTTATTTTTTCTGATGCACAAAATGCGTGTCATATCACAATTAAAGGCTGAATTAATTCTCTCTAACTTATTATTAGTACAACTAGTGGTATCTAATTATTGATCACATTCAGTGTGAGTGAGCCCCAATCTATTTTTTTTAAATCAAATATAGTTTTTGAGATGAATTTTGAACAATATCCATATTCGTATCTATACCCTCTAAGTAGAAACAAATGCCAATTTTTGTACTGGTATTTATATTCGAGTAGAAGAGTAAATGATATTATGGATGCTCTAATCGAAGAAGTAAGAAGAGAAAACATGAAAAGATAAAGCAATGAAAGTAGGTACCCTCTCTTCAGAAGCAATTAAGCAAATGATTTTGGATTACAAGGTGACACTTATAAAAGCAACTATTTTCTATAGGTTGTTGATAATATAGCAAAATCACTTTTTTCCCTAGGACTTGGGGTGTTTGGAAAGTGCCCTACACTCTTTCCCACCCCTCATTTGGCTGGCAAATACAGTGAAATCTATAGGAATTAGTATTATCAGGCAGGCCTTTCCAAAGGGACCACGAGAATGAAGGCTGCACTACTAAAAGTGCCAATGCAGAGAAGCAGTTCAGATTCCTTAGCTGAAGATTTGCAACAAAAGCAACTTATTTAATGTTGGACATTCAAAATTTTGAAATTGGAATATGTGTTTCTTTATGTGCATTGATTTTGTTTTGATACTTTCCTTACTAAGGACTGATAGAGGTTGGAAGTGTAAAGTGACTTGAAATTGTTCTTGCTTATTCTTTGTGTATAGTTTGAGAGTTCTAGGAAACAGAAATTGGGGTTCATGGACGAACGCTGCTTTCCTGAAATTTAGGCAATTATGATATTATATTCTAGTGTAACTGATGCGGTGATGGAACACTCGTCTTTCATGATCTGAAATGAGATCTCAATGGTTTATAACTTTATATGTGGTACAAGAGTGTTCTTCAATGCAAGATGATAATAGCAGGGAGAAAAGATCGAGCGAGATAAAGAGAATGAAGATATTATTGATGGTTGAAGCAACACATGGAGCTTTCTTGATAGTGGAAGAGATCTGTATTCATGAGAGTGAAAAACTGCATTCACTTGAAATAATTTCTAGCGACGTCACTGGATTTCTACTTACCGATATGGCAGCCTTGCATACATATCATTAGATTATGTGTTCTGCAATATATAAGAGCTCTTACTCCATGATGTTCTTCCGTGCAGTTTAGTGGTAAAACAATGGGTATTGTTGGACTTGGAAGAATTGGTTCAGCTATAGCTAAGAGAGCTAAAGCATTTGGCTGCTTCATCAGTTACTACTCAAGACCAGAAAAGCCAAACACAATTACAAGTACTTTGCGAATATTGTAGACTTGGCAGCCAACTGCTAGGTGCTTGTGGTGGTCTGCTCGCTGACTGAGGAGACCTGTCACATAATTAACGGTAAGGTCATTGATGCGCTGGGGACAATTGGTGTACTCGTAATATGGTGGGGGGCCCTCATGTTGATCAGCACGAGCTTGTGTCAGCATTGCTTGAGGGTCGGCTTGGAGGGCTGGTCTTGATGTATTTGAGCATGAGCCAGACGTTCCTAAGGAACTGTTTGGGCTTGGCAATGTGGTTTTGCAGCCCCATGTTGGGAGTGACACTTGGGTGCTTGCATGGCAATGGCTGACCTTGTTCTTGGGAATTTAGAGGCGCATGCGCTAAATAAGCCATTAGTAACTCCTGTGGTGTGATTGGGTTTGCCGGAATTTTGTGCTATTTGATTGTTTTAGGGCGTTAATGCTGGTTGGTTCAGTTTAGTTATCATTAACTTGTACCAGATGAATGTCAACTTGCATTAAAATTAGCAATCTGTCGTCATGATATTCTTTTCCCTCCTAAGAAGTTCTTTTTATAACTTTTATCATAGTCTCTAATTGTTTCCTTGAAGGATGGTTATATTCAGTATAATTAAAGGTAGATCTCCTGCAAATTTGCCATTTAACGGTCAATATTGAGAATCTGCATCATTAATCTTGGATCTCCTATACACTCACACACATGCATATGGACACACACAAACATATATTGTAAACTGGAACTATTACAGTTTACTTTATTATACTGATCTTTTGGCTTCACAAGTTTGAAACTAATAGTTCAAAGAAGCAATTTGTTTCTAATAGGGGATGGATTTAAGATAGTAGGGAAGAAGGTTAAACACATTCTTAATTAGGGTGTCACACCAAGGTTGCATCACAAGATCCAAGCAGAGTGCAATCTCTTGAAAGAAATCAGAACTTCATAAATGTCCCCACCTTTTCAAAATAAAGTCAAAAGCCCTTTTATAAACTTAAATAACTTGAGCCCTACTTAAAAAATTTAATCCTACATTATAAGGAAGACTTCTAACCATACTAGACTAAAATATCTTATTTTATTATTTGGCTTACAAGATATTGTCAAATATTCAAAGTCCTAATAATACTATTTCTCTCACATGGTCCTACTAAAAAGGCAATCACCTTCGTGATGGAATCTTTTTTAGTGTACATCACATTCTAAATAAACAAATAAATAAACAAAGTAACTTGAGGGATATGTTACCAAATGACATGGCATCCACAACATATATATTCTCTCTAACTCTTCAAGGGCTGCAACTAGACTTGATCAAAAACATATTAGGTTGGGCTTGGACCACTCAAAATTATATTAGGCTTCTATTGTCTTGCTATTCGTAAAGTAGAGGTAAACTAGAGTTTTCTATTTTGATGCTGAAACAATATGCTTCAAAATTGTGTTGAAACTTTATTTAATTTGTAAAGTACATGGTGTAAATACCATGCTCATGCTTTAGACTGCAGCAAACTTGAACCATGATCTGAAATATTCCTTGAACTTTATTAATTATTAGCTCAAACTCATTGCTAATAATAAATCTCAAACAATCAATATGTAGCACTTGTGATGGGGATCAGTATAGCTTAGTTTTTATGTATTTTTTATTTTTGTCATTTGTTTTAGCTTTTATTTTAGTCCCACATCGGTTATGATGAGGAAAGTCTTAGAGTGTGGGCTTATATAGAGTTGAAGTGGATTAGGTCAATCTAGATATTGAAAAATCTAAACTCTTTTTGTTTAGCATGGTGATTTGCTAATCATTTTGAGTCTCTTTGCATGCTGATGTGCGAGAATCGGTGAGAGATCACCTTGGCGCCGAGGCCTGAATTGATCTTTATTTTTCTTTTTTTCCATATTAGTTCTGCATTAAATTGATATTAGAGCTAAAATACTGAATTTTTTCTTCCTCTACAAAAATTTCCCCGCCACAAAAACCCTAGCATTTTCCTCTACAAACCCTAAATCCTATTTTCCTATTTTTCCTGCTCATTATTTGCAAAAAAATAAAAAAATCAAAATAAAAAATAAAAAAACTTTCTGTCTGTCCTCTAGTTCATCTTCCCCATGAGGCTACCCCACCCTGCCGCTTTTTCAACTCCCCTGCCCCTTCCGACCACTTCATCGACATCGTCCGTCGCCTCCGGCGTCCTGAGCTTGCTGCCTCGTCAACTCCACCTCATCTTCCTCGCAGATCCAGCGCTGTCACGTCACTCGTCGTCAATTGCCGCCACAACCTCTTTGTCCTCCTCCATTGCCCTCGTCGTCGCCATCACGCCACCATATCCTCGTCACCGCCGCCGTTGAGTACTCGCAGATCTTCATGATCTTCTCGCCTCACTGTCTCAACGCCACCAAATCCCAATCTCGTCATCGCCACTTTCAAACCACCGCTGGCCTCCTTCCTCGCTAGAGCGCCGCATCATCATCGGTGACCACTGCTGCCCCAGCCAGGGTCTCAAACTCTAACCGTGATTAGGGAGAAGAGAAGATGAGGAATGGGTGTGGACTTAACTTTCAAACCCGAGTTCAAATTGTTATTGGGGCTAAGTTATCAAACCCGCGAAGGACCCGACATGTTTCGCAGCCAAACCTGACCCGCGAGCCGTTGCTGAAGTCATCGGCTCCACCGGAGCCTACCCTGAGCCGCCCCTGACGTCATCCGAGCCGTCGAGCCAAGCTGACGTCATCGACTCTGTCTGAGCCGTTGTTGTACATACAATAACACATCAGTAATTCGAAGCCCGTTTCAAGTCCTTTCGGAGTCCGATTCGAGTTTCATATGAAGCGTTGGATTCGTAGCTGAGTCCCAGAGATACTGAATTTTTTTTGCAGCTTTTGGGTAGCAGATCTAGCCTCTACAAGCCACTATCTGGTGTCGATATAGTTTCTTACAGCAGCTCCGCAGCGCTTCAGGCCCCGTTTACAGGCTGACTTAAGCCATATTTGAGTCATTTAGATCTTTGGGGTAGCTTCTGAGCATATGCACTAAATTTTCTTCATGGGCTTTTACTTTTGTGGTATATATATACATACATATACACACTGATGGTGATGACGAGGTAGTCGAACGAGATATGTATGCGGTTATTCCGTATTTTTGGGATTCTTATGATCGTTACGGATATGGATATTGGGAAAGTCAACTTGAGAATTTTTTAGTTATTTTGAACCGACAACTGAGGAGAAATACCATTATGCCCAAAAGTTGGATGAAGAAGCATATTATTGGTGGAGAGACAACCATAGGTTATGTTGACCTTTGTTTCTCTTGCAAAGTCTTATTCGTGCTCGATATGCTCTACACCTTCATAATATATGAGCCAAGTTTGAACAAGAGCCCGAGTCTGAGAGCCAACATATCACAGATCTCTTCGCTGAGTTTTAGAGATCATAGATTACATCCGGAAGTTTCTAACAAGTCAGGTTGCAAAGAATGACACAAGTCCAGTACAGTCCTTGTCGAGCTTGACGTTCTTGATGAGCCAAAAATTGTTGCTGAGTTGGAGTCATTGCAAGAAATAACTCCTCGGCCCATAGAAGTGGAAGTCTTATTGAGATTGTTGTAGATCCCCGAGCGGAGCCTATCATGGAGCTATTGCCATCTTCGTCAGCTATGAGAGTTTTATTGTCCTTGAGATTGCTCGACACATCGACCTCTTGTGGATCTTTCTACAGCAGACAAGTTCACAGGAGATCAAGCCTCTTATGGTGTAGAGTACAATTGGTTCATTCTTCAGTAGAGATGACTTGTCTCGGCATGCTACATGTATCTTTCTCGGGTTACCATCGATTGCAGCCGGTTTGTCACAGAAGCTAGTTTCACCATCAACGTGGTTCAGGCATGATGCATCAGTGCTGATTCCATGACTACCACCTTGGCCTGGTTGAGAATTCGTTGAGAATTCATGATGCAGTTCAGTTCCACCCGATCGTGCTTACCTTGTACCTACCACTGATTAGTGTTCCATTTTGCATCATTTTGCATCACATTGCCATGCATTTATCAATAAAAATAAGCTTTTTAATGGCTACTTCTCTTAAATTTTAGGTCCACTCTTTACTGGAGAAGGCCCAAATCCAAGTTAATTCAAGGATTTAAGGAGATTAAAAGAGCCCAAATCAAAGAAGCCTATATCTGTAACGAACCAAGGAATATCCTCGTGGTTATAGAAGCTCTCGCAGTACACCTGAGCAATAACAGAATGTCAGTGCAATCGCCGGCATAACGACCTAAATTCTGTCATGGAAATGCGACCACCTAGATTCTGCCATGGAAACGCGGCTTTCGCCGCGTTTCCGCTACAATTCTGAGGCCGTTGATGCAGCGATTGATCCTACGACTGCGATTGAAAGCGATTAGCTCCTGGTGCCTATATAAAGACCCCTAGAGCCTCTGTTGAGAGGAGAGAAGAGGATAGCCATCATTTTAGGAGAAGTTTTAGGATTTCTTTAGGTTTCTCTTTAGTTTTCGCTTGTAATTTTCTTTTCTCTTTTTAGATCCAGAAAAGAGAGGGTGAAAGTGAGGTTTCTGTAATTGAGAGTGACAATCAAATACAAAGCTCATGTTCTCCTTACTCTAATTTTCTTGCTCTTTTAATTCTTGCCAATTACTTTCAAGTTTTTATTTCCTTGCACTTTATTTTATTATGTCTTCTTCCTTGCTTTACTTCTCCATGGATAACTAATCTCTTAACATGACTAACTAACCTCTAACACTACTAACTACTAACTCTTGGGTGATGCTAACTCATATGACTCATTAGATATTTATAATTTCTAGTTTTGTGCCTAACAAGTCTCTTTAATTCCCAATGAAGATGAGTGTTATTTTTGATCTTAGTAAAGGTTTTGTTTCTCCCTCTATATGATTCATGTGTGCCTCAATTAGAGCCTTGTTTTTTTTTTTTAATAAAAGCCTTGATGGAACATGATGGTGTGATTACTTTAGTATGCTAGCAACTTATTGTACTAGTTTCTTATTTCATGCTAGCTAATCATGGCTTTGATTAACTAATGAATCTAACATTCTTGTTATGCATATCTAAATTATGAATATCAAATTCTTAAGTTCCATTCTTGTGAACCTATTGGGAGCCCATGATCCAAGGAGGTCACCTAGCCAAATTAAGATGAGAACATCTTCACAAATTGGGACAACACATTGACTTGATGAAGCAAGATGGACAATATGCCAATGAATCTATATGAGCCACAAATCATCCAAGAGATTAGTAAGTTAGTAGTGTAGAGTTGTTAGTTAGTCATGATTTTCTTTCTATCTGATTAAAACTCTTTTCTAAGAATTTTTCTTTCTCATACAAAATTCATTTCTCTTTTTTTTACTTTTCCAAATTCACTAATTTCATTCTTCCTTTCTCGTTTTCATTTTTCTTCTCTTAACACAACAAGATTCATCACTTTCTTTTTACTTTGTTTTCTTTTTTAATTCTTGAACAGAGAAGAACTTTCATTCTCTTCTCAAAAACTAGAACAAAAAGAACTGTGAAAGCTTCCATCGCAAGCCCTCTCTGCGGGTACGACCCGTTATAGCTTTTGTTACAAATGGTAGTTCGAATGAGCAAAGTAATTTACATACATATCCAGAGTTTGAACATCGACACCAGGACTTACACGGTTTACTCTAAACTCTCATCATCTATTACTTTCTCTTTGCACGAACAACCATTACATTCATCGGGGATGAATATTTTCGAGCCGGGGAGAATTGATGGGGATCAGTATAGCTTAGTTTCTTTATTTAGTTTTTTATTTGTGTTATTTGTTTTAGCTTTTATTTTAGTCCCACATCGGTTGTGATGAGGAAAGTCTTAGTGTGGGCCTATATAAAGTTGTGGTGGATTAGGTAGACATTGATATTGGAAAATCTAAACCCTCTTTGTGTAGCATGGTGATTTGCTAATCATTTTGAATCTCTTTGCATGCTGATGTGCGAGAGTGAGTGATATCTCACCTGGGTGCCGAGGCCTGAATTAATTTTCATCTAATTATCAAAATTTATCTTTACTTCCCTTTTCTTCCATATTAGTTCTGCATCAACATGCCCTCGTATTCTTTATGGAATTGGCTTCAACGAAGGCTGATCTATATCATTTTTCATTTCAAATACCTATGGACAAGAAGAAATGAAAAAAGAGAAGTATTCTCATTGCAGGAAATTAATATGCTAGAATAAATAAATGATGTCTTGTAACTGAAAAATTCTCAAACAAAGATAAGTTTTCTTTAACGTAGCAATGCTGAATTGGTGAAAATATTACTTAGGGCTAGAAATAGGTGAGATAAACTATTCTGATATTCCTAGTGGACCGAATAAGGTCAATCTAAATCAAAGATAAATTTATATTCCTAAAATATTTTTGTTTGAATCTGGACATTGATCTGTTGATCCGCACACATGCCTTGATATTCATTTTACCATACTCCTACATAAAAATAGTAATAAAAAAGCCTTGAGACCTAAATTATGGGGTTTATTGGCATGAATCCTTTTTCTCGATTCAACTCTGTAAGGCCATTTCCTTTGTTAAAAGCAAGGTTTGAGGTTTTGCCCAAAGTGTTTCGGTTTTGGGGTTTCATACCGTTTTGGGGAGTTTTATACCGAAGTTTCGTACAAGTATGAAACAATGGCTAGAAATTGGTTTCAAAAAATATGATATGAAACTCTCAAGTTTTGGCTAAAACTCGCTTGTATTACAAAACTCAAATGATTATGAGCGGATCTTATTAACCGGCCATAGAAAAAGGAAATTCTGAAAACTGACAAAAAAGGATTTTTTTTTTCAGTTCAGAAGCCCCAAATTTGATATGAATAAGTGGAAGAGGGAGAGGAAAAATGACCTTCCTTTTAGGGTTGGTAATGGGCCGTGCCATGTCGTGCCTAGCCAAGCCCAGGCATGACACACCGAAAAAACACCTAGGCTCACGCACAGCCTTGAGTACTGATATGGGCCTAGACCTATTCGCCAATGTACCAATCCACTAGGTGTTGGGCCAGCCCACGTGCCATATTGGGCTGTCCTATTTGTGCCTCCATTTGTGTTTGAATCATATTGATACATTCGTGCCAGATTTGGACCTCTTATTGAATGCCCAATGATACTTTACGCAATTTGTGCCTAATTAATTTATAAAATAGTTAATTTTGTCATTAAAATTCACATATGTAAACAAATAGGACTAGAATCTAGCAACCTCAAGATATCAGCAATGAGGTACGCAAACTGTAACTACGTGAAAACCTTTAATTCAACTATATACCCAAGTAATTGCAAGAAAAGTCACAAGCTAAATTAATTATGATGACTCCAATGTAATCCATTATAATCTACACCGAGATCGATTTAACTTAATTTAGATGAATGGATGAGACTAATACATGTAATCGTGTCAGCCCAATGGAGGTCAATTTGTGCCCCAACTTGGACCGTGCATTGGGTCATGCCTTGTGTTCGAAGGGAGAAAATGGATGAGCAAGGTTTAGAGTAAACCGTTTCAGTCCTTGTGTCGATTGTTCAAACTCTGAATATATATGTAAAATTACTTTGCTCCTTCGAATTACCGTTTGTAGCAAAAGCTAAAACGGGTCGTATCGCAGGGAGGGCTTGCGATGGAAGTTTTGACAGTTCTTTATGTTTTAGTTTTTAGGAAGAAAACGAAGGTTCTTCTTTATTCAAGAATTTGAAAGGAAAACAAAGTGAAAAGAAAATGATGAATCTTTGTAGTGTTTAAGAAAAGAGAAATGGAAGCAAGAAAGGTAGAATGAAAGCGACGAATTTGAAAAAGTAAATGAGAAGAATGGATCTTTTAAGAAAAAGAAAGTTTTTGAAAAGAGTTTTAATCCGATGGAAAGAAAACTATGACTAACTAACACTCTACACTACTAACTTACTAATATCTTTGGGTTACTTGTGCCTCGTGTGATTCATTGGCAATTGGCCGTCTTGCTACGTCAAGTCAATAAGTTGTCCCAAATTGTGGAGATGTTCTTATCTTAGCTTGGTTAGGTGGCTTCCTTGGATCATCGGCTCCCAATAGGTTCACAAGAATGGAATTTTAGGAAATCACAATTTAGATGTGCTTAACAAGAATGTAAGGTTCATTAGATCATCAAAGTCATAGTTAGCTATCATGATGTAAGAAGCTAGTACAATAAGTGTTAGCATACTAAAGTGATTCTATCATCATGTTCCATCAAGGCCCTTGTTAAAGAAACAAGGCTCTAAATGAGACACACATGGAGGTGATAACAAAAACCTTCACTAAGATTAGAAACAATACTCATCTTCATTGAGAATTAAGAGACTTGTTAGATACAAAACTAGAAATGTAAACATCTAATGAGTCATGTGAGTTAGTATCACCTAAGAGTTAGTAGTTAGTAGTGTTAGGAGGTTAGTTAGTCATGTTAGGAAATTAGTTATCCATGAAAAAGAAAAGAAAGGAAGAAGACATAGTAAAATAAAGTGCAAGAAAATAAAGAGCTTAAAAGTAAATGGCAAGAAATTAAAAGTGCAAGAAAATTAAAGGAAGGAGAATATGAGCTTTGTATTTGAATGTCACTCTTCAATTATAGAGACCTCACTCTCACTCTCTGTCTCTTTTCTGGATCTAAAAAGAGAAATGAAAAATACATAAGAGAACTAAAGAGAAAACTAAAAAAATCCTAAAACTCTCTCCTAAATGATGGCTATCCTCTCCCTCCTTTCTGCAGAGGCCCTGAGGGTCTTTATATTGGCCTCAGGAACTAATCACTACCAATCGTAACCGTAGGATCAATCGCCCCATCAACAGCCTAGATTCTGGCCGCATTTCCGTGGCAGAATCTAGGCTGATGCGCCAGCGATCGCTCTGACATTCTGTTACTGCCCAAGTGCCCAGCTGGAGCTTCTAGAACCATGTGAATATTCCCTGGTTCGTTACAGGTTTGGGCTTATTTTATTTGGGCTCTTTTAAACTCCTTTAAATCCTTGAATAATCTTAGATTTGGGCCTTCTTCTCCATTAAAGAGTGGACCTGAAAAATAAGAGAGGTAAGCATTAAAAAAGCATATTTTTATTAATAAAATGCATGACAATGTGATATAAAATGATACAAAATGAAACACTAATCACACCCCCATACCTATTTTTGCTCGTCCTCGAGCAAAATAAGCAAAGAAAAGAAAAAAATCCTAACTACATTATTACACCTCTTTCGTAGGTGACACGATTGTGCTGAGCATGTGCAACAAGCCGTTAAACCTCTAGGTTACCTTAGAGGAGGATTGTTATCTTCTGAGGGTTTTTAGCAGATTGCACCCACAAAATCTAATAAAAAAAAGAAAAAAATGTTAGTGATTTTTTTCAAAAAGAAGAAAGAAAGAAAAACATCCATTTTCGCAAGAATTCAAGTGATCTTTCGGTTTTAGGTTATCCCAAACTTTTCCTTCTTATTATAAGTCTTCATTTGAAGTTTTGTCTTCAACTTAGGTTAAGTTTCAAAAATAGAGAGAGCACCAAATTTTGTATCAAGCCTAACATATATATATATATTTATACGTATGAGGAATTGTTCTTAGACTATGGTACATTTATTTATATTTTATTATCATTTTTTTATTATATATATATATTTACACTTATTTATTTTCTTAGCTTCATTAGGCTTTCTAATTTACCCATATAGCGATCCTTTTACCGATGACTCCTAGACTATCTAGGCACTAGATGAGGATACATCCCTAAGGTGCAAGGACTCGAGTAAACTAGGTCATGAATGCTAAGGACTCAACTACCTTTAGGCGTGACTGGTTATGCTTCTTAAGGCACAACTAACCAGCTTAATTGGTGATCAAGTTTTTATTAATTTCTAACACATATATTTCTTCTTTTTTTCTTATATATATATATATATATATATATATATATATATATATTATATACATAAATAAAGGTACTACGTCTTTGATTAATCCTTCAACATGTAAATTTATATAATGCTTAGGAAAAATTCAAAATCTAATTATTTTTCTATTCTTTTCTTTCTTAACTTAAAGATCCAACAATTCTTCTTATTTTAACTTATAACAAGAAATCCTAGTTTAGAGTTTTCCTAATTCCTAAGATCAAGTCAATTCTTTTAAAAATGGATAACGGAAATTTATATATATATATATATATATATTTGTCTTCTTTCTTTTTTATATATAAGAAAATCAAAATTTAAGAAAATCGTAGAAAATCAAAATCTAAGTTAGTTTTAAAAATAAAAAAAATCCTAAAATAATGAAAAATCTATGTTAGTATCCACCCCCTCATACCTATCTCATGCATTGTCCTCAATGTATGCAAATAAAATACATGCATGAAATAGGTAAAGAAAAGATATCTCCCCTCCTACGGCTCGGACCAGCTGTGGTGTTTGGACCGGCTGACTGCGACCTCCGCATACCCTCTTCTATACGGTACAGACGAGTGGTTTGCTCCTCCATCTGTTTTCTCAGCCTAATTTGCCTCTTAAAAATTTTCTTCATGCCTCTCTGTATGGTAGACATGAAAGCTCTAGAATCAGTGGGTGGGGGCTGCTACCAGAAGGCAGGATCATCATCTTCCTCCAAGAGTTCCTCAGAAGAGGACTCTGCTTGGGCATCTTCAGGTTGGACATTAGCGGTCTAAACAACATGTAGACACTATTATATGCACTCGTTGCCCGTTCTGGTGCAACAAATAATCTATCATATGAATCAAAGACATTGTCCGGTAAGAAATTCTTACACAGATGAGTCACTAATATAGCATGTGAATATTTGGCACCTCGTGTGCGCGTGGAGTTGGTCATGAGACAGTTAAAGATGATATTGTTTAAACAAATTGTGTGCTGCCTGATCATTAGATCGCGGATAATCTGCAGCACTGGCCTATTGAAAGAAGTGGTGTGGTCAAGGCCAAGAATGTTGCGTTGGATCCAGCGTGCAACGCAATGTGCGTTCCTAAAAGTGGTACTGGCTTTGAGCCCTCTATCTTGTTCAGTGCAGCGAGCCTTCATAATGGTCATGTACTCAATCAAAGGAAGGGGGTTGCTATGGTGTGAGTTGCAGGGGACCTGCGTTTAGTCCTCTAATATGTCAATGGAGACAATGGTATCCCCAATTGCCAGGTGTACAATGAATTGATGGGTGTCAAGATCAATTGTGGCTTGGTCAAGATTAGTATAAAATAGCTTAACAAACTCTGGGCAATAGTAGGCTTCATATTCAGAATTATCATACACCAAGGTATACTAATTTCATTCTCTAATCCTATCAAGGAATACATGGTCATATCCATTAACATCACTAAAGAGCCTAGAGAAATCTTTCTCAGCAAATATAGTGGGTGCCATGAATTAAAATTCGGAGGAAAAGAGAGAAATTCGCAAATCTCCCCCGGAATACGTGGGGAAAACAAAGATCGGATTGCACAGAGCAATCTACACAGGGATCTGCATAGCGTGTTGTAGATCTGAGATCTACAGGAGAAATCGACTGCTGAAAAATTGGGCGGCGCGCAGAACTCTACAAGACGGCCGATCCGCGGCTCTGGCTGAGGAAACGCGGCAGACTCAGGGAGCAGGGATTAGAAATTTTTCTATGGCGGCGCGCTCGTCTCTCTTCTCAGATCTGCTCTCAGAATTTAGGTTAGGGAACGGGAGAGGGGTTGGAGAGAATTTATAGACTTGAGAAGGGTGTGTTACCTTATTTGCCCCTAGGTAAAAACGTAATTTAATTACCTAGGGTTTATTTTTGGTTTTTATTGGTTAAAATGGGTATATATAAGAGAAAAACCTAGGTGCCATTTAGCACTTAAGTCCTATATATATTTTTATTTTTTTCTTGCTTTTCTTTCTTTTTTTATTTATTTATTTTCTTTTTATTATTTATTTATTTATTTTATTTTATTATTTATAAAATGTACAAGGCAGGTTCCAAAGGATTTACAATAAATACCAGGGGAAATTGAAGTAGAGCCCGATCACGTGTAGACTGGGTCGCCCTGACCCAGTTTTAGAATCTCGTGTGACTCTGGCTCAGTGGTGTAGAATGGTTTTAGTTTTTGGCCATTGACTTTGAAAATGCTACCATTCTTGGGATTTGAGATCTCAATAGCACCATGAGGGAAAACGGTGTACAAGATACGGTCCTGACCACCTGGTCTTCAGTTTACCAGGGAAAAAGTGGAGTCTGGAGTTGTATAACAGAACTTTTTGTCTGGGGACAAAATTCTTCCGATTTATGGATCTGTCATGGAAGAGTTTCGTTCTGTATTTAGAAATCCGAGCATTATCGTAAGCCTCATTCGTATCTCTTCCAACTCAGAAATCTGCAACTTTCTCAAGTCATCGACTTTCTTTAGGTCAAAATTCAGTTGTTTAATCGCCCACAATGCACGGTGTTCAAGCTCCACGGACAAATGTCATGGTTTTTCAAATACAACTCGATATGGAGACATACCGAGGACAATTTTGTAGGCGATCCGATAGGCCCATAGAGTGTTTACAAGTTTGATGGACCAGTCCTTACGATTTTGTCCTGTTGTTTTCTCCAATATGAGTTTTATTTGTCTATTTGTAACTTTCACTTGTCTATTTGTCTGAGGATGATAAGCCGTGGATAATTTGTGAGTAATGGAGTATTTTCACGTTAGGGCTTCAAAAGCCCAGTTGCAGAAATGACTCTCGTTATCGCTTATTATCGTACGGGGGGGCTCCGAAGCGTGAAATGATGTTTTCTCTTAAGAATTTGATGACAACTTGATTGTCATTTGTCCTGGTGGGAACAGCTTCAGCCCACTTAGAAACAAAGTCTACAGCTACCAAAATGAATTGGTTGCCACAAGACATGAGAAAGGGTCCCATGAAGTCAATGTCCCACAAGTCAAAAATTTCTACTTCCAAGATTGGTGCAAGGGGTATTATTTCTTTGCATGTAACTCGACCCGTCATCTGACATTTGGCACAGAGTTTGCAAAAAGTATGAGCGTCCTTGAAGAGAGTGGACCAGTAGAAACCACTCTGAAGGACTTTCTCGGCAGTCTTTCGTGGACCAAAGTGTCCACCACAAACTAACTCGTGACAAAATGTCAAAACAAAACACTTTGATGTTCATCCTCAGGACGACACCTTCTAATGATCTGGTCAGGGCAATACTTGAATAGATACGGTTCATCCCAAAAGAAAAACTGTATCTGTGTCAAAAACAGTGCTTATCCTGATTTGACCAATTTGAAGGTGCTCGCCTGGTTGCAAGGTAGTTTGCAATATCAGCATACCAGGGCTCTTTACACATCGTGGAGATGTGTTCGTCAGGAAAATCTTCATTGATTGGTATCATCTCCGTTGGTGCATTGGGAATCCTTGAAAGGTGATCAACTATCACATTCTCAACGCCCTTTTTATCCTTTATTTCTAAGTCAAATTCTTACAAAAGAAGTATTCAACGAATAATCCTAGCTTTTGCATCCTTCTTTTGCATCAAATATCTGAGGGCGGAGTTCCGGTAAAAATCGTTATCTTAGACCCTAGTAGGTACTGGCGAAATTTCTCCAACACAAATACAACTGTCAAAAATTCCTTTTCAGTCATTGTGTAATTGAGTTGGGCTTCGTTGAGCGTCCTACTAGCATAATAAATCACATGTTGCCTGTTATCAATACGTTGCCCTAGAAAAGTGCCTATGGCATAATCAGAGGCGTCACACATGATTTTGAAGGGTCTAGTCCAATCAGGTGCTGATATTATTAGTGCCGAGACAAGTCTTTATTTTAGCTCCTCCCAAGCTTGTAGACATTCCTTATCAAAATTGAAAGGCACATCTTTTCCTAAAAGATTAGTTAAAACTCTAGCAGTTTTGCTAAACTCTTTAATAAATCTTCTGTAAAAGCCAGCGTGTCCTAGGAACGATCTGATGTCTTTTGGGCTTTTTGGTTCAGGGAGCTTTGCTATCACCTCTACCTTTGATTTGTCAACCTCAATCCCTCTACTTGAAATTTCGTGCCCCAGTATAATTTCTAACTTGACCATGAAATGACACTTCTCTCAGTTGAGTGTCAAGTTTTTCTCCATGCATCTTTATAAAACTAACTCAGATAATGCAGGCACTGGTCAAAGGAATCGCCGTATATAGAGAAATCATCCATAAAAATTTTCAGAAATCTTTCTACCATGTCTGAAAAGAGACTAAGCATGCAACGTTGGAACGTTGCAGGAGTGTTGCATAAACCAAAGGGCATTCGCCGGTATGCAAACGTTCCAAATGGACGGGTGAAAGTTGTCTTTTCTTGATCCTCGGGAGCAATTGGAATTTGATTGTACCCTGAATATCCATCCAAGAAAAAATAATACTCGTGTTCAGCCAATCTCTCGAGCATCTGGTCTATGAAAGGAAGAGGGAAGTGGTCTTTACATGTGGCAACGTTTAGTTTTCAATAATCAATACAGACTTGTATCTTCGTTGGAAGACGAGTTTGTACTAATTCCTTCTTGTCATTCTCAACCATAGTAAAGCCCGCCTTCTTGGGCACAGTATGGACTGGACTAACTCATTGGCTATCAGATATGGGATAAATGATCCCATTGTCTAGTAACTTTACAATTTCAGTACGGACAGCCTCTTGCATTATTGGGTTTAGTCGACGCTATTGATCACATTTTGGCTTGGCCTCTTTTGTTAGGTGAATCTGATATTGAATAATGGATGGGCTGATCCCCTTTATATCGACCATGGTCCAACCAATGGCCTCTCTGTTTTCCCTTAACACAGTAAGAAGATCCTCTTCTTGTTGTTCCGTAAGATGAGACGCTATTATCACTGGAAAAGCTTCCTTTTCACCCAAATGACTAGGAAGAACTTTCAGTTCTGAAGAGGAGGCATGATCTATCGATGGTTGTTCTTCTTGCAAGATAATGATCGGGGTCACGTTTGTTGCCCATTCCACTGTGGATTCGATGATCTGGTCAAGATTGAAGTCATCTGACTCCAAATCGAATTCATTGTCAGACTCATATTCCATCTCCTCATCGTGTTCACTTGTGAGTTCTTCAATCAAGTTCACTTCGAATGATTGATCATCCAAGTCTCGAGGTTGTTTTCCCAGGTGGAAAACATTTACCTCTTTCGTCATATCACTGAAAGTCAGACGCATTGACCCATTTCTACAGTTTATGATAGCATTTGCAGTGGCTAGGAAGGTTCGTCCTGGAATGACCGGGGTTTGAGCTTTTAGATTTTGCACAGGTTGTCTCCAGAACGATGAAATCTACGGGATAAATGACTTCCCTGACCCGTATAAGGGCATCTGTAATCTCCCCCTTGAGAATCTTTACATATGGGTCAGCCAATTGTATAGTAACTCTAGTTGGACGGAGGTCGCCCAGCCCGATTGCTGATACACAGAAAAGGGAAGCAAATTGATACTGGCTCCTAGATCAAGTAGTGCCCGGTTTATTGTGGTCTGTCCTATGATGCATGAAATGGTTGGACTCCCCGGGTCTTTGTATTTCCCAGGAATGGGCCCGGTTAATAACTCACTTATGTTGGATGCTAGGAAGACCTTGGGGACATTTTTGTGTGTCTTTTCTTGGTGCACATATTCTTTAAAAATTTTACATATGAAGTGACTTGTTGTATGGCATCAAGAAGGGGATCTGAACTTGATTGAACATTTACTTAATCTTCTCTATTTGAGCATTAGTCGTGTTGTTCGCTAGCCTATTAGGAAATGGCACAATAGGCTTGTAAGTTTGCTCATCTGTTTTTTATCATTGGACTTAGAGGTGGATGGTTGTGAACTTAAAGATGAAGATGAATCATTTGGAGCTTGTGGTACAGTCACAGGAGAATTTGACACTGAATTGTTAGAAACGTGGTGATTAGAAACCTGATTGTCAACTTGTTTTCTGGATCTCAAGATATGAACATTGTTGCATTATTTTGAAATTATGTCCTCAGCTTCATTAATAGGCAAGGGGTTCTTGGGATTAAGCAATGGCTGACTAGACAATGTTCCTTTTTGTCTTTCATTTAGTGAGTTAGCCAATTGACCTATTTGAACCTCTAACCTATTAATAGCTTGGTTATGATTGTTCATCATTGAGACCTGATTTTTGGATAAGGTTTCAATCATTCTTTCCAAATCTGACATTTTTTTATCCAGATGATTCTGTTGCTGATGTTGGTACGTGGGCTGGAAGTTATGTTGGTAATTCGATTGAAAATTCGGTTAACTCTAATGGAAATTGGGTTGATGTGTTTGAGTAGCATGCTGGTGTGGAAGTTGTTGTCTTGGCTGCTCAGGGCCAGACTGATTCCATGAAAAATTTGGATGTTCCTTCATTCCAGGTTATACGTCTTGGAGTAAGAATTGTAATTGGGTCTGGCATAGGCTGCATTCATATTTTCAGGGAACATCTGTTGAGCTTGATAAACAGGACACTCCTCAAACAAGTGGGTGAGAGCATGGCAATAGGTGCAACCCGAATTGATCACTTTTGTTGGATTGACCTGGTTCACTGAGTTGGGTTCTCTAGCCTCGAGTAGTTCTAATCTCCTCATCAGTTGTGCCTCAGTAGCTATAGAGGACTCAATTGAATGCATTCCAGTTCTGAAAGTTGTAGGTGTAGTCTTTTCAGGGCAAGACTCTCACTAAATGGTTTTTCTGCTAAAGCTTCATATAGGTCTCAACCCTGGTCCTCATCTTTCTTCAAAAATTCTCTTTGACACATAGTCTCAAGGAGCGTCTTTGTCTGGTAATCTAATCCGTCATAGAGAATTTGACACTGTCGTCATTTCTCTATTCTGTGGTGAGGACACTGGGCTAACAAATACTTAAACCTTTCAAAATACTTCCAGAATGGTTCATTTGTTTCTTGTTTATACTGCATTATGTTCTTCCTGATGAGGGCAGTCTTATGGATGGGAGAGAATTTCTTAAGAAAGATCTTAAAAAGTCATCCCATGACGAAATAGAACTAACAGGCAGATTATATAGCCACTTCTTGGCTATATCCTTAAGCGCAAAGGGAATGAACCTCAATCTAACAGCGTCTTCCCCCAGTTGGGAAATTCTCATCATCAAACATACTTCAAACTCTCGAATGAAAAAATACGTCCTCAGACTCTAAGTCATGGAACCTAGGGAGTGTGTTTATGAACTGAGGCTTCAGCTCAATGTTATTTCCATTAGCCTCAGGTAGTATAATACAGGAGGGAAGTGAAATACGAATTGGGTAGAACTTGTCTTGGAGTGAAACGTGATTCGCCATGATTGAATTTGTAGCAGGAGGTGGTGTGTGTGCAAGTGTAGTATTCCGAACAAGTCTTGATATAATAGGATCTCTATACCACTCTTGCATGCACAACACAAACAAAGTTCACCCAGCAAATAATCAGAAAAAAGAAAAAATAACCAATAATAATAAAGAAAAACAATCACCAAGCTACCGAGGATCCCTGGACCTAGACGACTCCTAACAGGGCGATTCTCTGAGAAAGGTTGTTGCTTGAGTCAGACCACAGCTAATCAGCTAGGTAGGGGCAAAATACGGTGAGAGGTATCCGTGCGTAAGCAACATGCTTTAATTACGCCAAACCACGGTATATTCGAGGTTTAACCTCTTAATCCCCAGCCTTAGACACTGATTTGACTGGAGTATGGATCAAAACAAGTTCCAACCACAGCTAATCTCTTATCGAGTCCGGATGTCCCTAGGGGCAATGTCTATCAATTTTTATTTTAAGTTTGGGATTGTGAGTGCTTGGAATGTTATTTTTGGGCTAAGGAAGGGTGATGGAATCCCCACCTAATCTTGTTATTGGGATGGTACCCTTAAAATTAATTTGTGCAAGTGTACAAAATATGCAAACAAGATTCACTTAAAGCGATTAAATCAACTAAGAGATGAGTCCTATTGTATATGCTATGCGCACGTACCTTGCTCCAGTACTCTTAACTATAAAGTAAATAAATTGAAAAGACATGTGGCCTAGAATGCAAATGTCTAATCAATTTTTGAATTTTCAACAAATTTTTTACTGTTGATTATTAGAAGGATTCCTGGTGATGGCATACAAGAAACAAATATTGCAGTAAGCTAGATTTTGCAAAGCAAGCAACCCTACAACAAAAATTGTCAACTCTTTTTTGCCGCAGAAACGCGGCCAGAGTCGAGAAAACGCGGCAAGTCAGAGGGTTCTTGGTCTCTGCTTTCTAGAGCAGAGGCCCAAAATCACTTATTTGTTACTGCAATGCTTGTTTTCCTGTTTTCACAACATGTAACCTGCAATAGAGAAGAAAAATTCGTTTTAGATCCAAAAACTTAACAACAACCGTCGCCCTCCCCGGTAACGACACCAGAAAATTGTTCGAAGGGAGAAAATGGATGAGCAAGAGTTTAGAGTAAACCGTTTTAGTCCTTGTGTCGATGTTCAAACTCTGAATATGTATGTAAAATTACTTTGCTCCTTCGAATTACCATTTGTAGCAAAAGTTATAACGGGTCGTATCAAAAGGGAGGGCTTACGATGGAAGATTTCACAGTTCTTTATGTTTTACTTTTTGGGAAGAAAACGAAGATTCTTTTTTGTTCAAGAATTTGAAAAGAAAACAAAGTGAAAATAAAATGATGAATCTTTGTAGTGTTTAAGAAAAGAGAAATGGAAGTAAGGAAGGTAGAATGAAAGCGGCGAATTTGAAAAAGTAAATGAGAAGAATGGATCTTTTAAGAAAAAGAAAGTTTTTGAAAAGAGTTTTAATCCGATGGAAAGAAAACCATGACTAACTAATACTCTATACTACTAACTTACTAATCTCTTTGGGTAATTTGTGCCTCATGTTGATTCATTGGCGATTGACCATCTTGCTACATCAGTCAATAAGTTGTCCCAAATTGTGGAGATATTCTTATCTTAGCTTGGTTATGTGGCCTCCTTGGATCATCGGCTCCCAATAGGTTCACAAGAATGGAACTTTAGGAAATCACAATTTAGATATACTTAACAAGAATGTAAGGTACATTAGATCATCAAAGCCATAGTTAGCTAGCATGAAATAAGAAGCTAGTACAATTAGTGTTAGCATACTAAAGTGATCCCATCATCATGTTCCATCAAGGCTCTTGTTAAAGAAACAAGCCTCTAAATGAGGCACACATGAATCATATGGAGGTGATAATAAAACCTTCACTAAAATTAGAAATAATACTCATCTTCATTGGGAATTAAGAGACTTATTAGATATAAGACTAGAAATGTAAACATCCAATGAGTCATATAAGTTAGTATCAACCAAGAGTTAGTAGTTAATAGTGTTAGAGGTTAGTTAGTCATGTTAGGAGATTAGTTATCCATGGAAAAGAAAAAAAAAAGGAAGATGACATAGTAAAATAAAGTGCAAGAAAATAAAGAGCTTAAAAGTAAATGGCAAGAAATTAAAAGTGCAAGAAAATTAGAAGAAGAATATGAGTTTTGTATTTGAATGTCACTCTTCAATTACAGAGACCTCTCTCTCTCTTCTGGATCTAAAAAGAAATAAAAAATGCACAAGAGAACTAAAGAGAAAACTAAAGAAATCTTAAAACTCTCTCCTAAATGATGGCTATCCTCTCTATCCTTTCTGCGGAGGCCCTTGGGGTCTTTATATAGGCGTCAGGAGCTAATCGCTACCAATCGTAGCTGTAGGATCAATCGCCCCATCAATGACCATAGCCGCGTTTTCGCGGCAGAATCTAGGTTGTTGCGCCAGCGATCACTCTGACATTCTGTTACTGCCCAGGTGCCCAGCTGGAGCTTCTAGAATCATGGGAATATTTCCTGGTTTGTTACAGATTTAGGCTTCTTTGATTTGGGCTCTTTTAAACTTCTTTAAATTCTTGAATAATCTTGGATTTGAGCCTTCTTCTCCATTAAAGAGTGAACCTGAAAAATAAGAGAGGTAACCATTAAAAAGCAAAATTTTATTAATAAAATACGTGGCAATGTGATATAAAATGATGCAAAATGAAATACTAATCGCCTTGCCATACCGGGGTGAGCATGATCTAATTTCTGACTCCGCCCATCGTGCTTTGGGCTGAGCCTAGGCACGCTCGATAATAGCTGTGTCCTAAATTTGATAGTTGAGGCATGGTCCAGAGTACTCTTTTGATTTATCCATGTACCAAAAGTTTCGTGTTGGTCCATCGTGCTTTGGGCTTGCTCGGGCCCATTACAAACCCTCCTTCTTTTGAAGCAAATGGAGAAGCTCAGATATTAAACGTGATCTAATTTCTGACTCTCACTCTATTCTGGCATTGAAGAGAATCATGACTTTAAGATTCAACTTCAAGGAGAGTCTAAGAATGTGCTCTGATGTGAAAGGGGACAGAAAATTTGTGTTTAATACAAAATTGACTTAAAATTTTTTTACTAGAAAAGTGATGAAAAGGACGTGAGGAAAAGGCCATAGTGTAAATCATATTAAAAACAGTTAAATCGTGGGGAAAACAAACTCCGTATAGAATGAGATGGGTGTAAAAATGCATATACTTGCCAATTTTTATATAATATATATTTAGTGCAAAGTTTTACCAATATGGTCGACTTTATTTATGTGCATGTAAGATAATGTTAAAGAAAAGGGTCAAGTTTCCAGGCAGAATATAATGCATAATGTTTGAAATCATAGTCTTAAATAAGAAATGAATATGTAGCTTTTACTTGGAAATATGTAGAATAAAGCAAACTTTTTATGTTTTCATTATTAAAAACAAACGTAATTGCAATTTAGTAACTCAGTAGGCTCTTTCCTACAAAAGTGGAAAAGCCTCCTCTCTACCGTGTGCACCTAAGTATCAGGAGAGAATTATACTTCTATTTTTTGTTTGAGTACTTTCTGGACTTGCTGTGCTCCATTTCTGGCCTCTATAAAGGTAGTTTTTGGTTCACCCAACACTCTTTTTTTGTGAACCTTTGTTTTGAGCCCCCGGAAGAGTAGCTAGGTTAGAGGCTGAGTCAGTATAGAACACGGAAGGGCAAAGAGGAAAGAAAACAGTATACAACAACTAAGCCATTTGTCCCAAGTATTTGGGGTAGGCTACACGAACCGAAAGGAAATTACGCCGGATCAGGCACATGGATCAGTTTTCTCCACTCATTCCTATCGAGCAATATATCTTCACTAAGACCTTTAGCCTCTATATCTTGTCGTATTACCTCCATGTTTTCTTCGGTCTCCCCTGCGCTCTTTTAACTTGCTCTAATTTGATACGCTCTACTCGTCGGACTGGCGCATCTGTAGGTCTACGTCGCACATGACCAAACCATCATAGGCAGTTTTCTCTCATTTTATCTTCTATAGAGGCTACGTCTATCTTAGTACGAATATCCTCATTTCTCACCTTATCTCTTCTCGTGTTACCGCACATCCAACAAAGCATGTGCATCTCTGCTACACTCATCTTGTAGGCATGATATCTCTTTATAGCCAACATTATGTGCCATATAATAAAGCTGACCTAATATCAGTTCGATAAAACTTTGTCTTCAGCCATAACAGAATATTACGATCACATAAAGCTCATGTTGCGCTCCTCCATTTCAATCAGCCGACTTGGATCTTATGGTTGACATCACTATTGATCTCCCCATCCTTTTGGATAATAGAAGCCAAGTCTTAAAATGACTGCCCATTGGTATTTCTTGATCATTTAGTATCACAATACTATAATCTCGGATTCTCTGTTTACTAAATTTGCACTCCATATACTCTGTTTTGGTCCTACTTAATCTAAAACCTCGAGATTCTAGAGTTTACCTCCATAACTCCAATGTTGCATTTACCCCAGCTCTTGTTTCATCGACTAGGACAATATCATCAGCAAATAGCATACACCACGGTATCTCATCCTGAATCATAGTTCACAGTCGCGGTCTCGGCCGCCGACTCGGCGGGCACTGAGACGGATCGGTCTCGATGACTCGGATCGGTATCGGGCGATACGCGTAAAACGCTACATAGAAAGCTAAAAAATTCTGAAAAATCACGATAAATCTTAAAAAATGTAGACATCCATATTCATGTATCACATGTCCAAAATATATCACCTAGCACAATAAACATAAAGCGAAAGTATAAATACACGCGTCGTCGGTAGAAGCATATCAAAATACATGCACAATATAGTAAATTGAACAAACTACATTCATAAATACATGCTAATGTAGTTATTTTCATATTGAATTGCGATGAGGTACAAAATTATCATCATAATGCCGAATCGACCGAGTCAATTCCGATTCTCGGCCTAGTCAGTCTCCTCTGAGTTGAGTCGACCGACTCGTGACTCGGACTCGTCTCGGAGTGGGCCGAGACGGATACGACTCGGCCGACTCGTCTCCGACTCGGCCGAGTCTTCGAACCATGTCCTGAATAGCTCTAGTAAACCCATCCATCACTATGGCAAATAAGAATGGACTCAGTGCAGATCCTTGATGCAACCAATTGTGATAGAAAAATTACTTGTTATGCCTCCACAAATTCTGACATTTATCACTACTCCATCATACATGTCCCTAATTATGTCAATATATTTGATGGGGACTCCCTTTTTCATCAATGTTCATCATAATACCTTTCTTGGCATCTTATCATAAGCTTTTTCTAAACAATAAAGACCATATGCTAATTTCTCTTCCTCTCTCGAAATCGCTCAATAAGTTGACGAAGTAAATGAATAGCCTATGTCGTCGATCGCCCCGATATGAACCCAAACTGGTTCTCAGATATTTTAACATTCTGCCTTAACCTGTGTTCAATTACTCTTTCTCAAAACTTCATGGTGTGACACATGAGTTTTATTCTACGATAGTTTGAACAACTCTGGATATCACCCTTGTTCTTATAGAGAGGTAGTAGGGTACTCTTCCTCCACTCATTTGGCATCTTTTTAGTTAGCCAGATCTAATTAAAGAGGTTTGTCAGCCATCTCACGCCCACCTCTCCTAAGCATCTCATACCTCAATAGGAATTCCATCCGGGCCAACAGTTTTTCACGACTTCATCCTCTTCAAGGCCTCTTTAACTTCAGATTCGCTAATTTTGCGCATATAATTACAGTTCATATCTTGGCACTGAATGGCAAGGTCATCCAAATCTTGAGTAGAACTACCATTGAACAATTTATCAAAATACTTTCTCTATCTTTCCTTGATTTCTTCATCTCGAACTAAAACTTTCTGATCCTCATCTTTGACACACCTCACAGTACACAAGTCTCTAGTCTCTCTCTTATTCGAGCAATTCTATATATATTCTTTTTAACCTCTTTAGTGTCCAACTTCTCATACACTTGTTTGTACACTTTAGCTCTTGCATTCTGAACAACTTTCTTAGCCTCCTTTCTGGCTAGGTTATACCTCTCAAAACTCACTCCATCACAATTTTTCTTCAAATCTCTGTAAGAGTTTCGTTTGGTCTTAATGATAGCTTTTACCTCTTCATTCCACCATGATGTATCCTTACATGGTGGAGCACCATCCCGTGACTCACCAAGTACATCTTTAGCTACTTTTTTTAATGCAGCTAGCAATTTTGTTCCATGTTCTATTGGGTCATCTTAGGCTTTCCAATCTACTTCATGTACTACTCGATCTAAAAAAACTCCTTGGTTACTTTCTTTTAACCGCCACCACTTAATCTTAGGATCTAACTTATGTTTTAATCTTTCTAAATCTTCTTCTAATCTGGATATCTAAAATTAAGAGTTTATGTTGGGTTACTACACTCTCACCCGGTACTATCTTACAATCCATACAGCAACCTCTATCTACTTTCCTATTTAAAAAGAAATTTATTTGGCTCGCACTTGATTCACTTCTAAAAGTGATCAAGTGAGATTCTCTTTCTAAACCAAGTATTCGCTAAGATCAAATCATAGGACAAAGCAAAATCTAGAATCGAGTTACCTGATTCATTTATTTCCCCAAAACTAAATCTTCTATGTACACTATCAAACCCATAACGCACAATCTTTCTACAGGACAACCATCAGACCCACCCAGCGCCTATAAACAGGAGGCTCCCGGACCTCATAGAGTTGCGCAACCCATTCTTATTCTCACATACACTTACTCTCTTTCGAGTCTCGGAGGGGGGATCGCCGTAGCAAATCGACCCCCTACTAATCGTGTTTTGTCTTGCAGATCCCTGAACCACCGCAGAGTTGATCCCGCATCACTGTTAAACCTTTTTTTGAAATATCAAATCAAGTTTAAAATGTTCAATCAAAATAAACAAGTCCCATTTTAATCATTAAGTAGCCCTTAAAATAATTCATTTTATATGCTAACTATGGTCTTATAGCTGTATGTCTAAGGACATAGCAATTTTGTATGATTGAACATAAACACAATGATAGGCCAATCTTGAAAATTAAGATATGACACGAGTCACACTACATGGAAATAAAACACCATTGGAATACAGTTACTTAGTATTATTTTATAAATTTTTATTTGAATATAAATAACAATTAAAACAAAAATTACGCAAATTAAATATTATAAGTAATAATAAGATACACAGTAGTACACTACACATTCACATTCTGTAAATTACTAATTACTATGTAGATTGAGAAATTTCAAGCTATATTCATCTTTCATCTTAGCTAGAAATATGAAAACCCATGTGGAGCAATTTATGGTCTATAGTCACCTGCACAATTTATGCTTTTTATTTACAGAGAAGAAAGTAACAAGAAATCATCCATAAACCAAATTTTAATTGTGAACTCCACCACTTAATATTAATTTGATTTTTTGGTCTTCATCACATATTTGATATGCCGTGAACATATATATATATATTTTTACATCTTGGCATGTCATAAATTTTAGAATGTGTGAAAAGTGTATACTACTTATCGACTATATATAGGAGCATGCAAGCATCCTGTGTGTATCAAACATCGGTGTGGCGCGCCTTCAATGAAGTGGATGTGCTCAATGGTACATACACACCTCCAAACACAGTCATGTATATTATTTGTGGTTTGTCCCATGGAATTCCTGTGGACCAAGCCACGTTGCCTTGATACCATGAGATACATTGAAAATCACCTAGAGGGGGGCAGGTTGAAAAGGTGATATGCTAATCAATATGCGGAAATAAAACTTAAACTAGCAATTCTACACAAGTAATGCTGCAACAAATCAAAAATACAACTATTCGACAATTCAAAACAAGAAGTGAAATTAGATACTCTGTGAAGAGCTCTAAACTTCTCCTCAATATTTTTCTTAAATAAGAGTTAAGGTGCACAATTGCCTTCTTAATTGAAAGAACAAAATCAGTAAACTAATAGCTAGAGTAATAGAGCAATGGGTATCAATGAACAAGCAAGAGCAATAAACAAAATATAAATGAGTATGAGAGAATGAGAGAAAGTAACAATCGCAAATACAAGAGATTTGTTTCGAGGTTCGAGCAACTTGCTATACGTTCTCGTCTTCACCGCAATGAAGGAATTTTACTATATCCACTAAGGATCAACAACAATGGATCCACACAAGACCTCGAGCCTCAATTCTAACCTTCAATCCTCTACCCAAGAGGAGAGCATAAAGAAAATGAAGATTAGAATCACTTAGTGACCATAAAG
This sequence comes from Agave tequilana, assembly GCA_038442645.1. Classification (NCBI taxonomy): domain Eukaryota; kingdom Viridiplantae; phylum Streptophyta; class Magnoliopsida; order Asparagales; family Asparagaceae; genus Agave; species Agave tequilana. The sequence goes on from JAVJIF010032755.1 coordinate 45,713, forward strand.
ATCACAAACGCTCTCAATAACAACTTCCTATAGTACAAAGTGAAGATTTGAGGCTCAAGAAATTTGTGAGAGAAATATCAGTAAAAGTGTTGAACTTTGGAGGCTTAAAACTTACAGAAAAATGAGTGGAAATGAAAGCTCTTTGAAAACTTGAAACTTGAAAATTTTCAATCAATTTTCAAGAATTTTTCTTGATTTTTCTTAGTTGAAAACTCTCTCAAATGATCCTTATTTATAGGAAGAGGGGAAATGTCATTAGAGTGCTAAATTAGTCATTAAACAGCTGATAAAACATTAATAAAGTAAAATATATCCGTTTGAGAATGAGACAAATTGATTTAAATTTAAAAATGTTGTTTAAAAAAACATGTCTTTTCTGGATAGTTTGCGGTCGACCGGCCAAGGCTATTTTATAAAAGCCGTTGGCGGGAGTCGACTGGGTGGTCGACCGACCAAGGGGTAACAAAGCTTAGTTTTCGCGCTCTGTCTGACGGTCGACCGGGCAGGACGACCCCAAACTGAGCCAGTGTGTCAGTTGACCGGGCGGTTGACCAACCACTGAACTCAGGGCTTGTGCATGTTCTGTGCATGCCCGATCGACCGAGCAGTCAATCGTGCAGAACAAAAAAATTTTTTGCACAGAGGTCGGTCGACCGACCAAACCCTAAAAACTCATAATTTTATGTTTTTCAAAATACTTTCTAAAACTTTGATATTTTTATAAAATTATATATAAATATGTAAATATTTTGAGTAAGATTACATGATGAAACATATTTAAACATATATAGATAGAAATTGATTGAAGAAATTTTGTCTATCAAAAACTTAATTTAAAAAAACTAGTTTTTGAAAAATCTTATTGTGTGTATAAACTTTATGAGCTTTCAATTTCATAGTATAAACTTAAACATACTAAATTCTTATAGGAGTTTAAACTATCTTCAAGTCTTCCTCAAGTGGACTTCTCCAAATCCAAGTTTCGATGTTCTGAGCTCGCGTCCCATGTTTGAATCAGCTTGAATGCTTCAATGCCTTCTTTTAAGAGAAGAGTGAAGCAAAATCCTAACTCTTAAAACCTGTAAACTTTACACTTAAACTTCATTAGTACCTCATAACACATGATCTTGAAATCATCAAAACAAAATGGTGATTGTATCCTTGGGCCAACATACATAACTTTCAATCATCAATAGGGATAATAATAAGACAATTTGGTGGTCAATCCTAAACATGTTAGAAGTAGATGATACTTGGCATCTTGATGAGAACATCTGAGCCTTAACTTTTATTTATATTTCAGTGTATTTCTTACTGTATTTACTTGTATTTTCTTTTGTATTTGCATGTATTTTAGTTGTGTGTGAGTGGTGGTAGTAGGTAGTTACTAGATTTTGTAGTGGGAAGTTATTCAGTTGTATGGTTTGTAATATATACTCTCAGTTGTAACTTGTTTGAGGATGCATGGATGGAAATTGAACTCTCTGGCTCTCTTTATGCCTGACCCTCCTTTGTCTCCTCTCTTCTCTTCCTGGATGAAACAAATGGAACTTCTACCTGTCTTTTATTGAGTTCTTCTTCCCCTCTCACTAATCCTTTGTGAAACAGTGGTGATGAATGAAATCTGAAAAAATCCTTTGCCTGATTCTCTCTTCTATCTCCTCTGGCCTCTTCCCTCTTCTGGTTTTTTTTTTCAGTAGCGGCAGCAGTGAGGCTGCACCAGCAGTAGCAGCCAGCAGTACCAGCAGCAGCAGCCAGCAGTACCAGCAGTAGCAGCAGCCTGCTGCAACATCGCAGCAGCATTAGCAGCAGCCTGCATCAACAGCAGCAGCAGGCCAACAGCAACAGCAGTAGCAGCAGCCAGCGGCAGCAGCGCAGCAACAGTAACAGCAGCAGGAGCAGCGGGAGCAGTAACAGCAACTGCAGCAGCAGCGCAGCAGCAGCAGAAGCAGCGGCAGTAGAAGTGCAGCAGTAGGAGCAACATCAGTGCAGGAACAGAAGTACCATCAGAGCAGCAGAAGTACCAGCAGAATAGCAACGAAGCAGCGCAGTACCAGTAGAAGAACTACAGCGGAAGTAGTGCAGCAACAACAGCAGCAGTACAACAACCGCAGCAGGACAACAGCACAATAACTGCAGCAGGACGACCCAGCAGCCCTCTCCTTGACGCAAGACAGCCCACTATCCCTCTTCTCCGTGTAGAAGAGTCAGCAGTCACTCTCCAACGCAAGAATCGTTCTTAGGGAAGGCTTCATAGGCGATAAAGGTACAAGAAGGAATATGAGGTTGTTTACCCGTGAGTTTTATTTTAAAGACATCTAATTATTTGTTGGGTTATGCATCAATTTTTATCTCTAAAATATTATCATCATTTCCTGTTGTCCACTATGTGGTGAGATGTGTGATTTTGCAAATCTGGTGGTTGCTTATTATTGATATTGAGATTAGAACTTGTCATGCATGATATAGCTATTGTAATTAGATCTTACTGAGATTAGAAATGTTCAAAACTAGCATGCAATACTTTGTAAAATCTATTTGTTTGACATTGTTAGTTTTGAGTTACTTTCCTGCCGAAGATTGTTTTATTTGGTGAAACGTAGCGAGTTTGAGTATATCACTGATTCCTTACACGACACGCACACACCGTTTCACATCAGTTTGGTATCAGAGCCAGGTTTAGGCAGGAACACCTTACATTAAGTTAAAAAAAATGACTAGTGAATCCCAAACTGCTAATATGGACACCAACTCCAAAATCCTTCAAAGGTTAAATGAAATTTTGAGTTGCATAACTAGGTTGGATCAGGTAATGAAGTCCACCTCTTATCATCCTGCAATTCAGGGTAACAAGTGTCGGGGTTATGAGCACGTTGTGGTCAACTGTCCAAGGCCAGTCATAGTAACTAAAGTTAAGGAGCTATCTGTTACAAATTCAGAGTCCCTTCCTCCTTTACTGCCAACTCCTAATGTCGTTATCTGCCCTAGTCGTCAGCACCTTCCTCTTTTACTGCCAACTCCTGGTATCATTATCTGCCCTAGTCGTCAGCACCTTCCTCCTCTACTGCCGACACCGAGCCCATTCATAGTTGCCACTGATAAACTGTCTATAACAGAGTCAGCTGACTCTGAAGAATTCATTTACCAGATGGGAGAACCTGAAAACTATGTCTCTGACGAAGAAATTCAGGGTGATGACATTGAGAAATTTAGTACTTCGAGTCCTCTCGAGGTGATCCTAGTGACTACGGAGTTTACTGATGTCTTTCCTGAAGACAATACTATATTTCTCTCCGAAGTCACCCATGTATCTATGGAGTTTAATGATGTCTTGTTTGAAGACCTCCTGCACAAGGTACCACCGACACGTGATATCCAACATGTTGACTTGACACCAGAGGCTAGCCTTTCCGACTTGCCACACCCTAGGTTGAATCCTGCTGAGAAAACTGAACTTGAAAAGCAGGTTGATGAGTTGTCACTAGAGGGCAAACCATAATTCTTTATCCCAATAAACATCCCTGTTTATAAGGACAAGTTTTGGAACTATATAGTGACAAAAGATGTAGAACAGATTAAGGATTTTACAATCTATGGTCAATCTATATCTACAGACTTGAAGGGTACCGTTATGGAAGAAACTAATGTTCTACATATCATAAACTTTTCTGCTATTACAGTTAAACCTAGAGGTGCTTTCCTTCAGACTTTACCTGTTAGGATCTCACTTGACGTCGTTAAAATAACAGGTAAATTGACACACACAGTTAGGATGATTCGCCTGATAATCCCTTTTGATCGAGGTCGTGTATATTGTGACTACTGGACCAAGTGCCTAAAATTTTAATATCCAATAGAGAGTCAAAGTTCCCTAGCTATTTTTGGAAGACTCTTTAGCAATAATAGGCACTAAGTTAAAGTTCTCTACTGTACTTCATTATAGAGTTTCTGAGTTACATTTTAAGTCTAAACATCTGAATCTGCATCATATTTTGTCACACACATGCAAGTTCTACACATGAAAAATCAGTGATACATTTGAACAAGCAACGCTAACTATAAATTATGGTCTGACATCAGGAAAAGATTTTAAAACTTTTTAGTGTTGACAATTTTGTGATGGTTCGGCTTCGTCCGAAATGGTTTCTCTCGGAAACTGTTAAAGATTTGCATGCTCGTAGTATTAGACTTTTCAAAATCTTAAAAGAATTTAAATTACAATATTTATGTTATAGATTTGGCATCAGTTCTATTTTCAATATTGAAGACTAAGTGGTTTACAACGTCTCGATTATCCATAAACAATCCACTGGTTGATTAGCCTAATCCTGAGCCAATTTTTGAGAGTCCTTCACTTTCTCACTTCCAGATATTCATCCTATACAGCAGAGAAAATTGATAACATTTTAGATGAATTTACGATACAGCTTGACTAGCAATCTGAGATGTAGGAAACAAACTTACAGCAGCAAGAGAGCAGCTCTGCAGTTGACTCGACGGGGTCGAGTTCTCTTCCATCTGGGGAGAATTGATGAGAACATCTGAGCCTTAACTTTTATTTGTATTTCAGTGTATTTCTTACTGTATTTACTTGTATTTTCTTTTGTATTTGCATGTATTTTAGTTGTGTGTGAGTGGTGGTAGTAGGTAGTTACTAGATTTTGTAGTGGGAAGTTATTCAGTTGTGTGGTTTGTAATATATACTCTCAGTTGTAACTTGTTTGAGGATGCATGGATGGAAATTGAACTCTCTGGCTTTCTCTCTATGCCTGACCCTCCTTTGTCTCCTCTCTTCTCTTCCTGGATGAAACAAATGGAACTTCTACCTGTCTTTTATTGAGTTCTTCTTCCTCTCTCACTAATCCTTTGTGAAACAGTGGTGATGAATGAAATCTGAAAAAAATCCTTTACCTGATTCTCTCTTCTATCTCCTCTGGCCTCTTCCCTCTTCTGGTTTTTTTTTCAGTAGCGGCAGCAGTGAGGCTGCATCAGCAGTAGCAGCCAGCAGTACCAGCAGCAGCAGCAGCCAGCAGTACCAGCAGCAGCAGCAGCCTGCTGCAACATCGCAGCAGCAGCCTGCTGTAGCAGCAGCAGCCTGCATCAACAGCAGCAGCAGGCCAACAGCAACAGCAGTAGCAGAGCCAGCGGCAGCAGGATCAGCGGCAGCAGCGCAGCAACAGTAACAGCAGCAGGAGCAGCGGCAGCAGTAACAGCAGCTGCAGCAGCAGCGCAGCAGCAGCAGAAGCAACGGCAGTAGAAGTGCAGCAGTAGGAGCAACATCTGTGCAGCAACAGAAGTACCATCAGAGCAGCAGAACTACCAGCAGAATAGCAACGAAGCAGCAGCAGTACCAGTAGAAAAACTACAGCGGAAGTAGTGCAGCAACAACAGCAGCAGTACAACAACCGCAGCAGGACAACAGCACAACAACTGCAGCAGGACGACCCAGCAGCCCTCTCCTTGACGCAAGACAGCCCACTATCCATCTTCTCCGTGTAGAAGAGTCAGCAGTCACTCTCCAACGCAAGAATCGTTCTTAGGGAAGGCTTCACAGGCGATAAAGGTACAAGAAGGAATATGAGGTTGTTTACCCGTGAGTTTTATTTTAAAGACATCTAATTATTTGTTGGGTTATGCATCAATTTTTATCTCTAAAATATTATCATCATTTCCTGTTGTCCACTATGTGGTGAGATGTGTGATTTTGCAAATCTGGTGGTTGCTTATTATTGATATTGAGATTAGAACTTGTCATGCATGATATAGCTATTGTAATTAGATCTTACTGAGATTAGAAATGTTCAAAACTAGCATGCAATACTTTGTAAAATCTATTTGTTTGACATTGTTAGTTTTGAGTTACTTTCCTGCCGAAGATTGTTTTATTTGGTGAAACGTAGCGAGTTTAAGTATATCACTGATTCCCTACACGACACGCACACACCGTTTCACATCACATCTCCTTCAAACTTCTTTTTCATAAACTTGCATGTTTAAATCATAGAAATGACTGTTGGTTTTTGTTCATATTGTACATGATATCAAAAATCAGTTGCCACAATGATTATGCAATAAATAAATATTAACTAAAAATAAGTTCAAATATTATAATCTATTAATATTAGTTTGGTATGATTTTTTTATTCTTTACTTTATATATAATTATTAGAAAGGTGCCACAATTTTTTGGTTTAATCATGGTTATCCTTGCATTGTCATGGGTTACCTAAGACCAAGAAGATTTTGGTGAATGTCTAATCCCTGTGTTGCTAAAAATTTTGCTCTTCTTTTTCTGTCATTTCTGTCTCTTGCTCATAATCCGCAGAAGTTACTCTCTCCTACTTAAAGGTGATTCAGCTTTATAAGTCTACCAATGCCTTCATCAATTTTAAGCCTACAATCCTCTTCCAAACCCCAATTGAACTTCCCGAGTTCTGAAATTTTGAAAGAGTAGCCCAATTCTTACTTAAATTTATAATCTCTGCCACCTTGCTATTCCAATCCTATTATAAAGTTGCAAACGTATGTTACACCAATGATTATGAAGATACGTTTAAGTATCACGGACACTAGAATATTCATTTCTCAGCTATGTTTGTGTATTTATTGTGGTGCACTGATGCATTTAAAGTTTGAATTTGGTTAACTCTAAAGCCTCAATTTGGGTACAATGGACGCTAACTAAACAATACAATCTTATCGTCATCATTTAAGCTCTCATCACCCTGAATTCTTTATGGATCACAAGTCTCCATAATACTGTGACCGAATTTTGCAACCTGCTACTGCTATTAAGCTAAAAAACGGGCAAACCCCAAATTTGGATAAATTGTCGTTGTTATCACTTGACATTTACCGTTTGATTGGCACCAAATTATCCTCAAAGTAACAAGGGACAGAAGAGGGGCCTGCCATAAATCCTATAAAGGGAGGGGGACTAGGTGGGTGAGAAAAGACACCTTATTGGTGAAGCAGATTGAACTCGTGTAATGTAGGATCAACCCTTCAAAATAGTTATGGACTAAGAAAGAAACTAGATAAAGGGGGGAAATGATTGGTTTTCTTTTCGTTTTGTTTTTGGGGAGGGGTGATGTGATGATAGATATATTGTAGGGATTTATATTTAACCTTAAGGTATAGATAAGCTCTTTGAGCCAGACAAAATACTTACCCAAAAGATAAACATTCTATTTAATCTTAGAAATTTTTGGGACTTAAAATCATGTACTTTTATCTTCAATAAAGTAAAATATGCTTTTGGAGTACATTTTTGGTTAAATTGATGTTCAAGAACGTAACGCCTAATAGGTAAAAAGTTTTTTTTAACATTTAATACCCTCAAGTTAGACCTAAGTTGATGATCTCCTTTAAAGACACACACAGGGAGAGACATAAGTAGCCCCTTAATTCTAATTAGTTCATTCACTTTTGTCTATTATCCCACAATTTCTATTTGCAAATCCCTCCAGGTATCTGGGGCCCACAACGCGGACAACGAGTGTAGCACCTGACTAATCCTACGGGTCTCACGCACCCACGCCCAGGGAAAGTTCCCTACACGAAATAGGGTAAAGAAGAGCCATTTTGGCTCTCAGGCACTAAATGTCTACCGCGGGCCTCGAACCCAAGTCAGTTGGGGAGCAAACCCAATGACTTACCACTAGGACACCGGCGGGGACATTATCCCACAGTTGTTTTGTCAGATGTCAACCTTACACTTTTGATTAAAAGACCCCTCGGTTCGTTAATGTAAAGTTATTGGCAAGTTATGAAATCATTGGTATTGGTATTGGTTAGAGGCCTATGGTATGAGTATTAACAATATCGGGAATATCAAATATTTGAATTTTAAAAAGTAATTACAATTTACTAAAAATCTTAAGATAAAGTTTTGTGCCATGTTTTCTTCTTACGGATCACTCCATCTAACTACAGCACGGTTCAAAGACTCGGCCGAGTCGGAGACGAGTCGGCCGAGTCGTATCCGTCTCGACCCGCTCCGAGACGAGTCCGAGTCACGAGTCGGTCGACTCAACTCAGAGGAGACCGACTCGGCCGAGAATTGGAGTTGACTCGGTCGACTTGGCATTAGCAATTCAATGTGGAAATAACTACATTAGCATGTATTTATGAATGTAGTTTGTGCAATTTACTATATTGTGCATGAATTTTGATATGCTTCTACCGACGACGCGTGTATTTATGTTTTCGCTTTATATTTAGTGTGTTAGGTGATATATTTTGGACATGTGATACATGAATGTGGATGTCTACATTTTTTAAGATTTGTCGTGATTTTTCAGAATTACTTGAGCTTTCTATGTAGCGTTTTGCGCGTATTGCCCGATACCGATCCGAGTTGCTGAGACCGATCCGTCTCAGTGCCCGCCGAGTCGGCGGCCGAGACCGCGACTGTGAACCATGAACTACAGGGCATAATTCAAATAAAAGGATTTGTGGGCTGACTGAAATTATTATGATTCAAGGGGCAAATATCAATTTAGGTATAATTTGAGTGTCCTATATTTAAAAATCCTTAGATAGAAATTCGATATTGTTGTGTTTTCGGGCAAGTAGATTACTGTTCATCCTTCAAATATGGATCAATTGGAAGTTTGTTTTGAGGAGGTATTCCCCTAGATGTTGAAAACACCTAGAGGGGGGTGAATAGGTGATATGCTAATCTATAAACTAAATGCGCTAAATGCGGAAGCTTAAAAACAATTTGCAACACACTTAATACAACACACAAGTGTAGCCGAATTCCCCGTGAAGGGCTCTGGACTAACTCCTCTTGATTCCCCTAGATAAGGGTTGAGGTGCTTTATGAAGCTCTTGTGGTTAAGTACAAGTGAGGCACACACAACAATCCAAGCATATAAGGATAAGCAATATGAATCAAATGCAAGGACAACACAAGCAATATGATATGAATGATATGAATGATGCTTTGCACAAATGTAAAGAGAGAGAGAGAGTTAAGAGACAATGGATCAAACGCAAAGACAAAGATGTGTTTCGAGGTTCGAGCCCCTAGCTCTACATCCCCGCCTTCACCGAGAAGGATTTCCAATCCACTATCTCCCACCGAGGGAACCTCCACCGAGGAGGATTTGTTACAACACTAGGAGTACCGAACTCCTCTCTCAAACACCGCCTCAACCGAGGGGTAGGCCCGTAGCCAAACAACAACACCTCTACCGAAGAGGGTTACAACCAAACTCCACCTCTCACTAGAGGGAGCAAACCAATCACCCGATCAACCTCTACCAAAGAGGGATACAACAAAAACAAGGGTGTACAACTTGGTGGTATGTTTCAACCACAAACCAATCTCTCTTTTCCACAAACAATGATCCTAATAGAATATGATAGTATGATAGCTCAAGTGTGGAAAAAACAAGTGTTTTGAACAAAGAAATTCTCTTGGGAAAACACCAAAATAGATATAGAAATTTAGATCAAAAACTATTTCCCAAAACCCTAATTTCTTTGAAATAAACAAAACACTTAAAAACAAATAGATGAATCTTTTTGGCACTTAAACACTTTTGAAATCTTTTAAAAACACTTCAGAAAACTGTGAATTTTTGCTCTTGAAAATCTTAGTTAAAACCAAGAAGAAATGGGGTATTTATAGCCCCAACAGAAAACTAGCCGTTAGGCTGATCTGGCAGCCTGACAGGCCTGTGGTCGACCGCCCGGTCGACCGCCAACAGTCAAAAATAAGACCGTTGGGCAAAACCGGTCGACCGCCCGGTCGACCGCCTAGATACAGAGAGCAGACTTCCTGCTCCGGTCGACCGCCCGATCGACCGCCCAGATACAGAGAGCAAAGCTCTCTGGTCCGGTCGGCCGGCCGGCCGACCGTCCCTGTGTCTGCCAGACGTGCACAAGGCTGTGCACGTCGGTCGACCGTTACGGTCGACCGGCCCATGGTTCGGTCGACCGCCCAGTCGACCGACCTGGCCTGTCAGCCACAGTTCTGGGTCAGAAAACTGGGTAAAATATTTTATAAGAATCTTTTAAGTCTTTTTAAAAATACCCAAAAATAGTTTTATCATTTTGCATTGATATATAAACATGTGATAAAAAGTTTAGCTCAAATATCAAGCATATGAAACCATTTTTGTATTTTATCAATTTTACCAAAAACTAAAAACTGTATTTTATCAAACTTAGATTTTTCAATAGGAAATCTGATTTTTCCTAAACACTTATGAATAGACATATCAAAATAAGTTTGTTTAAGATATAAAGCATGTATGTATATTGAACACATCTAATATACATAAAAACAAAGTAAACTTGTTTTGATCAACTATTCATGAAAACCAAATCCAAAACATAAATCTTGTGTGTATTGTGCACTTGAGCATATCAACTATACTAAGCTTTACACATGGATCTAAAACACACTAAACTAAACTAGGATACCTAAGTCTTCTTGACGATCTTCATCTTCAAGCCGACTCGATCCCAAACGTGATCCACCGAGTGCAAAGGTATGAACTTGATGCTCGGGCACGAGAATCACCAAGTGAAGGCTTCCAAACTCCTCTTTTTGAAGCAATCACCAACTAATATCTTGTTATAAGATCTGAAACTAAAATCACAAGATTATTAGTAAACATAACTACATGAGTTAATCATCATCAAAACTAGAGAGGAAGGCCTCTGGGCCAACAATCTCCCCCTTTTTGATGATGACAAAACTCATGGAGTTATATATGCATGGATTAAAGTTAAGCTTCAAAGAAGCTCCCCCTTAACTCATGCATAAACAAATAAACATAATTATGCAATGAATATTATGCATAAACAAAAATAGGTTTTAGATACCAATGAAATTTTCAAAAACAAATAAACATGTTTTAGATACCAATTAAACTTAATATATGTAAAACCATAATTATGCATATAAAACTCAAATTATAATTATGCATATTAAACTCAATTATAAAACTCAAACTCAAAATCTTTCTCCCCCTTTTTGTCAATCATCAACAAAGGGGTAAAAACTAAAACAATCAATTTAAATTTTTCTCCCCCTTTTTGTCTAAAACAAAAACAAAGTCAATAAGGGGTGACATGATACCAATTAAAAAATATGTCAATGGAGTGCCTCTTGATACCAATTTAAACAAAATGAAAACAACATCTTGATACCAATTGAAATAATTATTCATTTTAAACATATGATATTAATTGAAATTATTATTTTTTATCATAAAGTGAGGGAACTAAATACCAATTGAAAACTAAAATATGAGTTTTCTCCCCCTTTATGAAAAACCAACTAAAAACATGCATAAGCTTGTTTAAGGATACCGATTGAAAACTAATCAATTGAAATATGATATACATTTAAACATACAAGCTTAAGCATAAACAAAATATATATGTAAGAAAAATTAATACCAATTGAAATTGATACTATTGGAATTGAAAATATACATACATACAAACATATATGAGTATACAAGAAAGTCAAAATTGATACCAATTGAAAGAAAAAAATTCAATGATACCAATTGAAACAACAATAATAATCAAGTGTATACATCATATAACTAATCCTCCCAATCATGGTTCAAGTTTTTAAATGATTTTCATTGTAAAGCATACATGAACATGATCGCCCATCCATCCTCCCGTGGATGGTAGGGGTTTTCAAAAATAGATTGAAAATGAAGGTATATTTGAAAACTCTACCATGACGAAGAATATGAACTAGTTAAATGGAAAAACTTGTTAACTAGTACGAAATTCTTCAAGCAAGGAATAAAACAAATAGTTTTTCATGAAAAACATGAAATCCACATGGCACTAAACACTCTAAATCATTAAGGCACATATCAAGCTCATGAAAACAAAGTCATGAGAAACCAATAAATAAGGTGAGTGCACAAGTATAATGTGAAGATCATAATCATGAAATTTTGCATTCAAGCTCAATATTCCTTTAAATATGAAAACATGAAAATCATCAAAACTTGTTTAATCTTCAAGGTATATGCATGTCTTATACAAACTAAGGTATACATACATATCCAAACACAAAGAATCCACAAAGATATATGCATGAAGGCACGTGGCTTAAAGGATGTATATGTAAAACAATAATTTGGATAAAATGGACATATACATGAAGTTTAAACATAAATACATGAAAACATGAATAATTAAATTTTCATTAAAACAAATTTCATTTCAAGGTATATGTATGTTTTGACAACACAAGAAGTATACATACATATCCCTAAACACAATTGAGTCCATAAACAAAGGTTTGCATGAAAAGCAAATGACTCAAGGGGTATACATGTATATCTTAAAGTTTGGCAAAATAAACATATACATGAAATGAAAAACTCATAAACAAATCCAAGAATGGGAATACAAGTTTAAAATGCATGAATCATCAAAACTAGACTATACTAGCACATCTAATGGGTTCAAATAAGCATTCAAGCTCAAACATATATAGATTTATTTGTGACCCACTATATGTACAAGTATATACCTAGTTTTAATAAAAATTAACATCTAAACATGTAATCAAAACATGAAGCATCAAAACAAGATAAAAATCAACATGATAAACATAAACATGATTATTATGTAAATCCACATGTTATTAAACCTATGATAAACATGATAGCTAAACAAATGGTGAGAACACAAAAATAATAGTCCATATTAAACATGGGTGTCTCAAAAGGCTATACATGTATGTCAAAGATCTAATAATCATGGCATGAACATAATAATCTTCAAACAATAAAACATGCTATAAACAAATAATATGAAAGTATGTAAACAATAAATAGGAGTTAGGAATCGTTACCAAAACCTAGAAGGCAACTCTTCTTGTCTCCAAAACATGGTGGTCCTCTCCACCAAACTTCCCTTGAAAGTGATGCATCCAATTAGTTCTCTTTAAGCACGGAACGCATCCACTTCAAGGTACCGCTACTCTCACTTCATGCGAGAGCCCACACCTACATCAAAAACTCTAGGGGTGGTCTTTGGTACCCATAATCTTTTGGGTCCATGGGGGTTAGTACTTTCTCTAACCCAAACAAAATTATTTGCTAAATTACAATCATGTATACGATCAAAGCAAAATTTAGCAAGGTGGCCCTTACGTTCACAATGTGTACAAGTGTACACATGAGCATACAAAGTGTGATGGTGTCCGTGAGGAGCATGTGTATGCCGTGTAGGGTGTGCATGCATAATAGTTGGAACTTGTTTCTTTCGAATCAAGGATTTCAAGCGTGTAGTATGGTTCATGACACAATGGCTCAAAGTGGAGCCCAAACAATCAACACTCTTCTTAAGTATGGATATATCATTGTTAATCAAAGAAGAAGTGGAGCATGCAAGGGGTGATCTAGGTGAAACTACCCTAGCATGGCAAACATGGGAAGCAATATCATTTTTCAAGGATTTATTTTTATTTAAACAAATTTCTAACTCTTTTGTAATGAAATCAATTTCTCTTTTCAAAGAGTCATTATCTCTTAAAACAAATTCAACTTTTGAAGACAAAATATCATTTTTCTTCAAAATATCATGACAATCATTTTTAGATTTTAAAAATTTATTTTCTTTTAGTGCAAGATCAAGTTGAGATGTCAATGAATCCCTTTCATTAGAAATCTCCTCTTTCTCTTGCAAAACAATGTCAAGTTTAGAAATCAAATTTTTATTTTCTTTATTAAGGCCTAGACTTTTCTTTTTCAAAATGTTATATTTTTCAATTAATTTTTCACAAACAATTGAAAGTTCTTCATTCAAAGCATGTGCATCAACAAATTCATCACATGAAGAACTAGAATCAAAACAATCTAGTTGAGTTTCCGATTGTACCTCAAGGGAGTCATTCCCTTGGACCATGTGGCATTGAGACTCAGATTCTCCACTAGACTCCTCCGGTTGATTTGACAATTGAAGCTTGGAGGTGGTGGTGGTTGTCAACATGTTCCACACTGCAAATGCGGAATCAAAGTTAGAAGCAAGCAAAAGATATTCTTTAGGTAATGTGCTTCTAATGGCCTCAAGGGCTTGTGCATTGGCCCCTATATGCTTGCTATCACTAAGGTAGGATTTCTTGGTAATGGCAAGGTGAACCTTATATCCTAGGGGTAGAAGGTAAACGGACATCTTAGCCTTCCAAACAAGGATGTTGGAAGGGTCAAACATAGGTGGGGTCATGAAGTCCATGGGTGTAAACTATATGTGTGCAAACAAGCAAATACAAATGAAGATTAGCAAACAAGGATCTCACTCCTAGGTGGTTAAACCTAAATATCAGTAGCGTAGGCTCTGATACCAATTGAAAACACCTAGAGGGGGGTAAATAGGTGATATGCTAATCTATAAACTAAATGCGCTAAATGCGGAAGCTTAAAAACAATTTGCAACACACTTAATACAACACACAAGTGTAGCCGAATTCCCCGTGAAGGGCTCTGGACTAACTCCTCTTGATTCCCCTAGATAAGGGTTGAGGTGCTTTATGAAGCGCTTGTGGTTAAGTACAAGTGAGGCGCACACAACAATCCAAGCATATAAGGATAAGCAATATGAATCAAATGCAAGGACAACACAAGCAATATGATATGAATGATATGAATGATGCTTTGCACAAATGTAAAGAGAGAGAGTTAAGAGACAATGGATCAAACGTAAAGACAAAGATGTGTTTCGAGGTTCGAGCCCCTAGCTCTACATCCCCGCCTTCACCGAGAAGGATTTCCAATCCACTATCTCCCACCGAGGGAACCTCCACCGAGGAGGATTTGTTACAACACTAGGAGTACCGAACTCCTCTGTCAAACACCGCCTCAACCGAGGGGTAGGCCCGTAGCCAAACAACCACAACACCTCTACCGAAGAGGGTTACAGCCAAACTCCACCTCTCACTAGAGGGAGCAAACCAATCATCCGATCAACCTCTACCAAAGAGGGATACAAAAAAAATAAGGGTGTACAACTTGGTGGTATGTTTCAACCACAAACCAATCTCTCTTTTCCACAAACAATGATCCTAATAGAATAGGATAGTATGATAGCTCAAGTGTGGAAAAAACAAGTGTTTTGAACAAAGAAATTCTCTTGGGAAAACACCAAAATAGATATAGAAATTTAGATCAAAAACTATTTCTCAAAACCCTAATTTCTTTGAAATAAACAAAACACTTAAAAACAAATAGATGAATCTTTTTGGTACTTAAACACTTTTGAAATCTTTAAAAACACTTCAGAAAACTGTGAATTTTTGCTCTTGAAAATCTTAGTTAAAACCAAGAAGAAATGGGGTATTTATAGCCCCAACAGAAAACTAGCCGTTAGGCTGATCTGGCAGCCTGACAGGCCTGCGGTCGACCGCCCGGTCGACCGCCAACGGTCAAAAATAAGACCGTTGGGCAAAACCGGTCGACCGCCCGGTCGACCGCCCAGATACAGAGAGCAGACTTCTCTGCTCCGGTCGACCGCCCGGTCGACCGCCCAGATACAGAGAGCAAAGCTCTCTGGTCCGGTCGGCCGGCCGGCCGACCGTCCCTGTGTCTGCCAGACGTGCACAAGGCTGTGCACGTCGGTCGACCGTTACGGTCGACCGGCCCATGGTTCGGTCGACCGCCCGGTCGACCGACCTGGCCTGTCAGCCACAGTTCTGGGTCAGAAAACTGGGTAAAATATTTTATAAAAATCTTTTAAGTCTTTGTAAAAATACCCAAAAATAGTTTTATCATTTTACATTGATATATAAACATGTGATAAAAAGTTTAGCTCAAATATCAAGCATATGAAACCATTTTTGTATTTTATCAATTTTACCAAAAACCAAAAACTATATTTTATCAAACTTGAATTTTTCAATAGGAAATCTGATTTTTCCTAAACACTCATGAATAAACATATCAAAATAAGTTTGTTTAAGATATGAAGCATGTATGTATATTGAACACATCTAATATATATAAAAACAAAGTAAACTTGTTTTGATCAACTATTCATGAAAACCAAATCCAAAACATAAATCTTGTGTGTATTGTGCACTTGAGCATATCAACTATACTAAGCTTTACACATGGATCTAAAACACACTAAACTAAATTAGGATACCTAAGTCTTCTTGACGATCTTCATTTTCAAGCCGACTCGATCCCAAACGTGATCTACCGAGTGCAAAAGTATGAACTTGATGCTCGGGCACGGGAATCACCAAGTGAAGGCTTCCAAACTCCTCTTTTTGAAGCAATCACCAACTAATATCTTGTTATAAGATCTGAAACTAAAATCACAAGATTATTAGTAAACATAACTACATGAGTTAATCATCATCAAAACTAGAGAGGAAGGCCTCTGGGCCAACAGATGTTACATTAGCTTGCAAACTCATTCATTAATATGCTGGCTACTGGTTTCCATTTTCTGGTGAGGTTGGGGGTGGGTGAGTGACCGACAGTTTGAGTTGCTAATATAATTCTAGCTCAGGGTGGTATTAAAACTCTATTCTTGTACATTCTCTCTCTACAGCTTTAGAACCTTTTAACTTACACCATGGTTTAATAATTTTTTGTTCAACTGCACACCTACGGAGCCTTAGAGTATACACAGATTGTCTGCTTTGGTTGTGCTGGAGTTTTATCATTAACCTCATCTGCAAGAAGCACATTTTAGACACTGCTAACTGTCAGATATAATAAAATTAGCGTCTTTTGGTTGACAGCTGAAACTCCTATTCTTTTAAAGCAGTAAATGGTCTTAACTGTAAAAGTAATAATGATGGT
The DNA here is from genome assembly GCA_038442645.1 of Agave tequilana. Taxonomy (NCBI): domain Eukaryota; kingdom Viridiplantae; phylum Streptophyta; class Magnoliopsida; order Asparagales; family Asparagaceae; genus Agave; species Agave tequilana. Next base: position 62,518 of record JAVJIF010032755.1, read on the forward strand.
GATTGTATAAAGCACCATAGAAGGCCTCTGTACCATAATGATTCTGAATGAAAACACGAAGCATCAAACTGTTGAATCTGTTATCATTCCCCAGATATATTGTCCGATATATTAAAACACATTCTTTCTTTGTCAGATAGCTTCAAATTCTTCCTTTGTTCTTTCTCTTTTTCACAGAAGATACTGAAGTGTATGTATCACACTGAGAGATTGTTCTAAAATGATCTTAATGAATCAATTTCCAATTATTGATCTTTGAGGAGAATACGAGGTCTAAGAGCTTCATGTTGTTGAAGAAGTGATTGATGACGTTGATCTCCTGTAGATCCTGCAATAGAAAATGAAGTTTAGGGCACTGGGATGAACGAAAAAAATGGAACTGCACTATGGAAACTGGTTACATAGTTCAAGGAGATTATTTTCCTGGTATGGAATCCTCTCCTTTCATGTTTAGAGGCGTGCTAATACTTGGTTCAACGAGCCAAAACTTCCAACTTTGTTGTGTAGTTAGCCTGTTATATATTCGCTTGATTGGACATTAGCAGATGTTGTGAAGTAGCAAAAGCTTTAAAAACCCTCACGTTTGGGTATCCATCTATCCCTAAGGAAGAATCTTAGCTGGATGTATGAATTATGATGGTACAACTTTTACCGTTGCAACACAGTGTGGGATGATCATTCAGTATTTTTTTTTAATGGCAAATAAATTTAAACAAAAGCCAATCCATCTGTGGCTGGCCAAGTTGCTTACTGAATGCACGTGCTGTTTAATAGTTAATAGAGAAGTCATTTATGGATGTTTCTCTTTCTTGAAATGTTTTAACTATTTCCTAGCTTCCATTCTACGTGAAATGTAAAAGTTGTTGTATATGTTCGTGTACTTGCACTTCACGAGAAGTTAGAAAGGCATCTTTCCGACAAATAGCACCAGTGACTTTCACGATCTTGGGAAGAACTCATATGGGAACCCTGCCTGTTAATCATGGAATGTTAATTTGTTAAACATGTAACATTAAATATGAGAAATCTGATTTTGATTTTATTTCTTGCAGTTCAGTGGTAAAACGGTAGGCATAATCGGACTTGGAAGGATCGGCACAGCTATTGCTAAGAGAGCTGAAGCATTTGGCTGCCCCATCAGTTACCACTCGAGAACAGAGAAACCAAACTCAAAGTACAAGTACTATTCAAATATTGTGGATTTGGCAGCCAACTGTCAGGTGCTCGTGGTGGCCTGTGCGTTGACTGAGGAGACCCGCCACATCATCAACCGTGAGGTCGTTGATGCATTGGGGCCGAAGGGTGTGCTCATAAACATTGGGCGGGGTCTGCATGTGGACGAGCCTGAGCTCGTTTCGGCGTTGCTTGAGGGCCGCCTTGGAGGTGCTGGGCTCGACGTGTTTGAGAATGAGCCTCATGTCCCAGACGAGCTACTTGGGCTTGACAACGTAGTCTTGCTACCCCATGTTGGGAGCGGGACCTGGGAGACTCGCAAGGCAATGGCTGATCTCGTTCTCGGAAACTTGGAGGCACATGTTCTGAAGAAACCTCTGTTGACACCAGTTGTGTGATTCTGTGTGGATAATGGGTTGGGATTTGATTCCTTTGAGGCATTAAGGAGGCTGCTCCATTTGAATTATCTCTGTCATTTGCGCTACTGTGTAGATTTGCATTGTCATTTATATTGGAAACCAAGAAATTGTTGCTTGTGGCAACTTTTCTTTCTTCAGCATCTAAAGTTTCTGTATCTAAATATTAGTTAGTAGGCTTTATGATTCCAGACATTGCTAAAGGCCACATCTTGACCTGCAACATCCAGAGCTGGTAGGGGTACGTATTTGCTTCATTACTATCATACACATATAAATCAGTACTTATTTGGTGCATTCTTACTACTAATATCTTTCAGCTCTTAAAGTTGTGACTGCTTCAGTGTTATTAGTTGAAAATTTCTTAATTGGTGGCTTGGTGCATATATTTTGTGATCACAGGTCTTTTCTTGCAACAATCTGGTTCCATTTCCATTCATCTGGGGGAATCTCTTTTATTGCATTGATGCTCAACTGCAAGAGCATGTTGCTCCACTTGGTGATTGGAGATGACAGACGCGATGCTTATTCTTCTTCCTTTTTTCCTTTTCTTTCCTGATTCTCAGCCTAGGAAGGGTGAGTTGTATGTATCTCTTTCGTTGTCATCTTTTATCGAGACAGGGCAAAAGGTAAAAAATGAATCTCATGACACAGATTTTTCTTAGTTTCTTTTTCTTCTAGTAGTGGATAATTTAGCCATGATTGTGTTGTAGAAATATTGCTGGTGTGTAGCCATTGTTGCCTGATGCCTTCTTGGGGTATTAGATTGTATTTACTGACATCAAGGAATTCCAAATGGAGTCTTCCCTCATTTCAAAAACTACCCTGTTTGGGGGTAAGCTTTTGCATGTAGATATCATTAGAACCATGTAGATACATGTTTGTTGCATACTAATAATAATTTGAGAGTCTCTGATTGAATCTCCCTGACTTGCTGGATCCTTCCATGAGAGTTGTTGAATCCCCAAGCACAACTAGATCTTTCAATGCTCAAGTGTTTTGAGGCAGGGTGAAAAAATCTTAAGCAGATTGTTCTATCCTGATAATAAGTATACAACTTAATGTACATATGAAAACCAGACAGGAACCTATACATGTAGATACATATAGATACACACACACACACACACACACACACACATATATCACTCATCTGACTTGTTCAGCTACAAAAACACCACCACTTTATGTACAAAGGGAGAAATCTCCAGTAGCTTCTTTTTTCTAATCTAATCTACAAACTAAGTTGTAATATCTAAAGATTGAGAGATCCATCCAGAATGCACCAAGAGAAATAGAGATCCCAGTTGTTGGCATGAGATTAGATTCAGTGGATTATGCAGCAGCTCCTTTGAAGATTAGGAAGTTGAGGGTTTCAAGATGGAAGTAGATGAAGGTGCCCTCTGTGTGTGTGAAGAAGCACCCAAAGTTGGACCCCACCACACATTGCCAACCAGGCCCATACATCTTATCAAATTCCTGCATCCCATCATCAAAAATTCAAGAAAGAATTGGAATTTATTTGATCAGGGTTTTTCTTTTCTAAATTAAAAAAAAAAAAAAATTAACTGGGGATCAAAATATATAATAATAATATTTACCTTCTTGATATGTGCAGCTATGCTCTTGTAATCAAGGACATCAAAGAGGTCAAGTGCTTGAGAGGCACAAGACATGGCTTGGAGCTGCATCTTCACTGGCATGTCTGTGTCTTCAACAAGTGCTTTCCCTTCCAACATCTCTCTCTCTCTCTCTCTCTCTCTCTCCCCTTTCTCTCTCAAAAGAGATCCGAAAACCCTTTGATGGGATTTGAGTAATGGTGGTGACTCTCTTTGATTGGATTTATTAAAGAAAAATCGTTTGTGGCTCCCTGTGGCAATTCCCCAATGGGAGAGACTCTCTCTCTCAATGAGAATATAATGAGGTGGCACTGCCTGCTTCTTCCACATAAACAGTGATGATGTTGATGTTGTTGATGATAATGAGGTGTTTAAGGATAGAATCATGGATAAAAATCAATGGTAAAAGGGGAGTAAATGGCAACAGAATGAATCTCTGTTTTCTTGTGTAAATCCAGGTGTTGTCTGTATTTGGCCAGTTTAGGGCAATTTTAATTAGGACAAGTAATTACAGTAAAAAGACTGTCAATTTGTATTTCAACAATACAGGACATTTCTGGCAACTTGCGATGTATATATCATAAAAAGAGGTAACGAACAATATTTGCCAGTAAAGAATTGGGAAGTAAACAAAAGTGGCAGTCTGTCATCGAATCTCTTTTATAATTCAGATCTGTTACTCGAGAAAACAGTCACATACTGGGGCATCTGTTAGAGTTATTTGAATAGAATCTAAATTAATTTGAGCTTATACAAGTCTAATTAAATTTATACACCAATCTCTATAAGTTTATATTGTTGGACCCAATAAAGAATTGATCAAGCCTAATAGTTTGGGCCTAAACACGTTTCATTTACACTTAGCCATAAGTGTATTTAAATTAAGACGTGAAACTCATCTACACGTATGGAACTCGTGTTATCAATCAAGGTTTAGATCTATGATGAGTTGAACTAGAATTCCTTGATGCAACATAAATCATGGGTAGTATTCCCTCTCCACCACGAATCTATCATCACGTAATCTCTCTCTTGGAGGCCTCTCATCTCCTCTAAGGATGAAGAAGAGATCTTAGTGGCTGGAGAGAAAAATTTCCTCCCTCAACTCCGGCGTCTTCGAGATCATGCAACCTTCGGCATCACTTTCGTATGCTTAAACCTTCCTTTCTTTTGATCTTGATAAAGAATATTACAGTATATGTGTAGATCTTATTGGAATAATTATTAGATCCAATAATTGGTATCAGAGCCACCTATCAAATCATCGAGATAAAAAGTAAATTTTTTTATCTCGATCTGTTAAAATTATTAATCTCTTTGTTTAATTCAATAAAGAATTTTTTTTAAATAATTGAATTAAATTAAAATGATTAATTGAATTATGTGTATATTTTTTCAGATTTTATCTTTGTGTTATTATTTCAGAAATATTTTCTGAAAATTAAAAAAAACTAAGAAGAAAATGAAACCCCTCTACTGGCCGCATGCATGCAACCTTCATGCATGCAGGCCATATATGCATGTGCTTGGCTGGCCGCATGCATGCAACCTGCATGCATGAAGGCCATATATGCATTTGCATGCATGCAGGCCATATATGCATGTGCTTTTCTGGCCGCATGCATGGGTTGCATGCATGCAGGCCATCCATGAGCGCATGTATTTGCTGCTGGCTTGCAGTAGCCCGCCGTCCCATGGAACATGTAAAACACAAAAAAAAAAAAAAAAAAAAAAAAAAAAAAAAAAAAAAAAAAAAAATCCCTGGCTGGTGGTGGCAAAACGAATTAAAAAAAAGTTAATTGTTTTTGAGTTTTCTTAATTAAGTGAAATTATGAGATTAATTAGAATTAGAAAATTTCTAGATAAAATTTTACTCTAGTATAATCTTATATTAAATTTTAATTGGGATTGTTGAGATTAATTTGAGTTTTAGAATTGAGATAGAATTCTACTCTATAAAGATATTTTAGGGTAGAGTTCTAATCAAATAAAGAGACATATCCCAATCAATCTCATATTAAGCTAATTGGGTTTTATTCAGTTTATTAAAGCCAACCCACTAAGAAGAAAACCTATAAGTTAACCATTACTGGTTGGGTCTGATTCACACCCGATAAGTACTACAGACCTATTTTCTCAATAGAAACTTCAATTAGTCATTGTGGGCTCATCTCACCTCTGTTTTGGGCGCGCAACCAGCCGTTTCGAAGCTCATGACGAGCACTACAGTATTACAAGCACTATACATGATGAAACAGCAGTTAGTTAACATAAAAAAAGCATTGAAATGTTTATTTATCATGATAATATGTATCCTTACATGCTTCCGCTTCATCAATATTTATTATTTTGCTTATATTGTTTTAGCATGATGAATAATGATGTTTACTACAATTGATAACACACAAATAAAGATATATACATGTTCAAGTTAAAGAATTTATATAAGAGCTTCTTTAATTCCGTATATAGTTTATGCGGACAATAGCCGGCCCAAAGGAAGATTATTTTTTGGCCGAATTATGTATGGTGTCGGATACTTAATGTGAGTAATGCAAGTGGGAGAACCTTGGTGTGGTAATCGACCCAAAGGAAGGTTGTCACACTATAAACCCATATTGCATTACCCTCTGTAAATAACCTAGAGGGGGAATAGGTGATGGTTATAGGTTTATAACAAACAATCCGGAATAAAAACAATTACTAACTAACTAGCAATAAACAATCACATCACAAAAGATACTTGCAATAAGATGAACAATATTAGCATGCACGATAAGAGAGAGTTGAGTTAAGAGATAAAGAGAGCAATCACAAACGCAATGATGTTTTTTGAGGTTCGAGCAACCGCTCTACATCCCTATCTTCACCACAATGAAGAAAATTCACTAAAGTGATCCTACGAGATCGAAAACCCTTATAAGTTCCCGCAAGAACTCAATAGATCCGCAAGTCCCTCTCTTGGTGCTGTAACACTTACAATCGAGCTCACTAGCTCACTCGAGGCCGCAACCTCTACAACTTCAAGAATACAAGAAATGTGATCTTCTTCTTGATCACAAAAGCTCACTCAAATACAATCCTATAATCAAGTGACGTAGTTGAAGCTCTTAGAGATTGTGTAGTGAGAAGTGCTTGCAAAGATGTGAAGGAAAGCTCAAGCTAAAACAAGGATATGAAATTTTTGGCTCAATATTAAAATTTTCTCATGGAAAGAAATTTTGATAACTAAAAGTTGATCTTGGATGTTAAAAACTTGTTATGGGGTTTTTCTACAGTGCCACGATTCATAGGGCATGAAAACATGTAGAGAAAATCCAAAATGGCCGTTGGGATGTGACACAGAAAAAGACAAAATAGAAACTAGCCGTTGGGACCAAAATCGGAACAAAAGTGTTCTGTCGGTCAACTGGCTGGTCGACTGACAACGGTCGAATTTCTGACCGTTGGGGTTGGCGGTCGACTGCTTGGTTGACTGAGTTACCCAACCAGAAAGCCAAGCCCTCTAACAGTTGACAGATCAGTCGACCGTGCCCCAACAGAGACGAAGGGTCTCTCAGTCGGTGGACCGGTCGGTCGATCGAAGTGCATACCAAAGCACTACAAGATTTTGTGCATAATCAGTCGACCGCTCAGTCGACCGACAGAGCAATTTTGCCTTATCATCGGTCGACTGGTCAGTCGACCTACTCAGGCCCAAAGTCAGAATATTGAAAATCTTTTGAAGTCTATCACTTTTCTGACAAAAAGTATTTTGATTATAAACACAAAATAAAGTTCTTAGAACATGATAGATCCATGTGTGATCAGAGATCATCACAAAACTAAGTAGAACTATATTTTGTTAAAAATATTTTTCTAAAAAGAAAAAAGATTTTTTGAAACTCAATTTTGAAAACGAAAAAGAAACATGTTTACGTGTTTTCAAAAACATATAGGAATAAGAAAGATGTGTGCGTGTGTGTGAATCTCAATAGCTATCAACGTTACTCCCTTGGTTTTAACAAAGTTATAAATCCTATACTAAAAAATAGTAAATACATAAGTCTTGTTATGCCTTTACTTCTTTGCAAACTTGATCCTTGAGCTTGGTGAATCCCATGCTTGTGCCTTCTTGGTGCTTGGGCACTTGGATCATCATCTTCATGGCTTCAAAATAGTGTGAGTCGTATTGAAGAAGCCAAATGCAACAATTGAAATTCTAAAACTTATTTAACAGAAATTGTTAGAAAATATAACTTCATATTTTGTTATCATCAAAGCTAGAGCAAATGGCCTTTGGGCCAACAATCTCCCACTTTTTGATATTGACAAAACACATAGAGTTATTATAAATAAATAGAAAAGAGACTTTAAGCGAAGCTCCCTCTAAACACATGCATATAACTGATATATCGTTTTAGCGAAATGCAACATATAAAGCATATGCATATGATGTTATTAAGTAAGCTCTAAGCAACACATTTATGCATACAAAGAATATAGAAATACAAAAGAGTATGCACAGATGGTTTTTGATCGAGCCAAACCTGTATAGAAAAATACCGAATTTAAGAACAGTATTAGGCCTCAATACTACCGTGTGGCCTAGGGCTACCAGGTCGTGATCTACAGGGAGAGACAACGATAGAAGCTTTATAGTAAGTTTCTTCTTTTGATTCACCAAAACTAGTTAAAAATATTTATCTTCTCAGTTTCATAAAAAGAAAATAAAAATGTTAATTTAAGTTAAGAAGGAGATGATAGAAGAAGAGATAGTGGTAGTGATGGTGTTGTTTTATTTATAATAGAAAAGGAAAGACTAAAAAAAGAATTGTAACTAATGAACTGAAAAAGAAAATAAAAAAAAAGTACTTACCTCTACCGTTGAATCATAACAAAGACTTACCTCAGCATGAAGTAAAGAAAAGCAAATAGAAAGAGTAACTTGAGCACCATGCTTGACTAGATTGAGTATGATAAAGAAAAGTAAAAAACTCCATTGATTGTCACCTTTAATATAAGTTTCTTGAGAAAGAATTGCAATAGTGTCACTCTATAATAATTCTTCCTCATGTAACTCTCTCTAATCTAAAAGAAAATAAAAAATAAAAATTACATTGAAGAAGAAAAGAAAAACCTAAACTAAAGCTCTCTCTCTCTCTCTGAGATGGTGTCATTTCTGCCTTTGAGATATGAGGGTATTTATAGGAGAAAACCAGAGGGATAGGAAGCGTATGAAGATATGAGAGCTTGCTATTTCTGAATTGAATCCTCTCGTTATCTCCAAACATGATTTGATTTATCCAGAATTTTATGTAAAAATTTAATTCTGATCTGCATCTTGTTATCGTGTTGATTGCTGAATATGACTTATCAAATGATAGAATTGGAAAGAGTGATCAATATAAACATTGTAGCCCTCTACATTTTCTTTCTGGATCATATTGAATCATCAGATTTGAGTTTGATAGCAAAAGTTAAGATTAAAGTATTAAAGAGTGTTCAGTCTGAATCCGAATTTAAATTAATTTAAACTCTGAATTTACTTAGATCTTCCTTCTTATCTCTAAATATGATTGATTCATCTCATCTGTTGATCTATTCTCAATCTATTTATCCTCTTGGATTTTCAATCTGTCTTTTTAGAATTGATGAGATATCCATTTATATTCAGCAAAACCAATAGGGTCTTCAAACAATTCATTTTCCCCTTGAAATTAGATGATATTATCTTATTTGATATATCCAATTTTCAGATAAGATAGCCTCTAGAATCTTTGGATTTGAATTGATCCTCTTGATTTGCTTGATCTTTTGAATTATATGAATTTAATTGGATAAATATATCAAACTCTCTATTTTCTTCGTTAATTACGCTGTATACCACTGAATATGAAAATACATTAAAAATCAGAGTTTTATTTAAAATAAATGAAGAAAATTTGACATATGTGATATAAAATGTGCAATGCACATGCACAATCACACCTCACACTTATCTTTTGCTCGTCCTCGAGCAAAATAAAAAGAAAAGAAAAACAAACTGACCTAACATTAACTCACTTCGTAGGAATCACGGTTGCACTTAGTATATGCAACAATCTGTTAAACCTCTAGGTTACTCTTAGAGGACGAGTTTTGTCTTATAAAGATTTTCAGTGGATTGCATCCACAAAATCCATAAAGAAAGAAAAATAAAGTATTAGCATTTTTTTGAAAACGCATTTTGAAAGAAAAAATATTTAATGTATTAATGTAAAAATTCAAGTAATCTATAAGTCATAGGATTATCAAAATTTAGTTATTCTTAAACTTAGCCTCTATTCAACAACTTATTTTCAATTAAAGTAAGGATTAAAATTGTATTCACATCTAATCTATTTTTTACCCTAAGTCATATGCACCTTGTGACCGTAAAAATTTGACTCGGGATTTTTCAACTCTAACTTTTATGCCTTATTATTTTTATTATATATTTTATCTTTTTTCATTTATGGCAGTAATATCTCTCAGCTCTATTAGGCTTTCTAATTCGCCCATGTAACGAGCCTTAGTCGGTGACTTCCAAACCGAATGATTTTAGGGCACCGTATGAGAAAACACTCCAAGGACTTAGGACTCGTGCAAGGCCACAAAACTAAGGATTTTTATTTATATGAACCACCTTTAGGCATGAATACTTATACTTTATGAGGCATAAATACCTAGCTTAATCAAAATATTTTTATATAATAAATATTTTTTATAAGATATAAGAATATTTATTTTAGAACCCTAAGTGTGTAAGTGTATAAAGTAAGCATATTTCATCAAGGTAAAAATCAAGACTAAATTACTTTTTTAATCTTTCTTCCTAACCTCAAAATCAAACAAATAATTTTATTTTGATCAAGTATAAGAACTCCTTTAAGTTCACTTTAGTCAAGTTCAAAGTTTTGTGACGAAATTAAATCTTGATTAAAATCTCTAAGATACCATGATTCTTTGTCAATATAGATAGGAGAATCAGAGTGATCGAAAATGCATTAGGTAGAGTTTTCTCATTCCTACCATTAACTATGTTGACCAAATGTCTCACTTTCGCTTCTAACCTATTGAGAGATTTGAGACAATCTGTTTGGGATTGAATACAATCATTTTGGGACTGAATTAGGAATTCCATACTCTTTGTAAGTCAACAGATTCTTCTTATTGTGATTGGACTTAAAAATTAGAGTAAGGATCTTGGATTTGAGAATTATTTGGGAGAATTGAATCCACTATGATTTGTACTTATCATGTGGACTCAAGGAAGGCTTCAAAAATCTTTTCTAAAGATGATTTTTATTCTATAAGTTGGTCTTTGTATTGAGTACATAAAGCTGTTTATTGGTAAGGTTGTTGATAGTAAGACCGGGGGAGTTGTATCCAACTGACTCGGTAAAGAGTGATAATGATTATCCCAATCTTGTTCACAATATTCAGATTGGGGCATATATTGATTCGAATAAGACCAATCTATCATTCTTGGTTAGTTAAAGTTAAAGTTATGTAATGTCGGGTTGGTAATATTCGAATTGAAAGAAGTTGGGGTGAAATATGGATTTGAATTATAATCAAAATAAGTGTAATTATAAACCATTTTCATAAAACAAACAAAACAAACAAATAAAGAAACAAAAAACAAAGGAAAATCTAGCTTATGTTAATATAGAGCTTAGACCTAGATGACTCCTAACTGTTGATTATCCACATGAGGTATATTGCAGAACCTGACCACAAGTTAATCGGTCAGGTAAAGACAAGATTGGTGAGAGGTATCCGCGCTTAAAGTGGCGGGCCTAGTTATGCCAACCACTAGTCTTTGGGGTTTCGCCACTCAATCCCCAACCTTTGACACCGATTTGACAAGAGTTAACTTCTAACAACTTCCCTCTTAGATCAATCCCTATTTGAGTCCGAGATGTCCCTAAGGCCAACAACTACTCAATTTTAAATTAGATTGAGTACAGAGTGAGGAGATAATTTGTGGGCTAAGGAAGGTTAATAACTTTTTCACCTTATCTTGTTTAAGGATATGCCCTTAATTTTTTTAGAGCAGTGTACATATATAAAGAAAAAGGTAACACTCAAGCAATATGAATCACTTAAAATATATTTCCTAAACTATATGCAATGCACACGTACCTTAGCTCCAACACTCTTCAATAGTAATGTAAAAAAATGAAATAGATAGATGCCCTAAGATGCAAGAGTTTAAACGTTTTTTAGCATTTATAAAGCAACAAGTTACTGTTGATTAGAAACATGTACAAAGTGAGTTAAACAGATAAACTAATAACTACATAGCTAATCTCTGAAAATCAAACAACCTGCAAGAAACTACAGTTGGTAGTTCACCACAGTTGTGGGCTCTAATGCTCTGCCTTCTTGGACAGAAACACAGAGTAGCAATATGTCCACTGCAGCTCTTAATTTTTTAAAATTAGCCTCTAAACATCAAAACAGAGAAGAAAAAGGGATTAAATTGTTAAAGTAAATAAAAAAAGAAAACTTACTTTCCCTCCCCGGCGTTAGAACCAAAATTATGATCATGCCAAACCTGCACAAAAAAATATAGAATTTAGGAATAGTGCTAGGTTATCAATGCTACCGTGTAGCTTAGGGCTAACGGGTCGTAATCCACAGGGAGAGACAGCGATGAAAGCTTTATAGTAAGATTTTTTTTAATTCACTAAAATTAGTTAATATTTAACTTCCCAGTTTTACAAAAAGAAAATAAAAATACTAATTTAAGTTAAGAAGAAGATAATAGAAGAAGAGATGGTGGTGGTGTTGTTTTATCTATAAAAGAAAAGGAAAGACTAAACAAAAAGAATTATGACTAATGAACTGAAAAAGAAAACAAAAAAAAAGTATTTATCTCTACCGTTGAATCATAACAAAGACTTACCTCAACATGAAGTAAAGCAAAGTAAATAGAAAGAATAATTTGAACATGATGCTTGACTTGATTGAGTATGATAAAGAAAAGTAGAAAACTTCATTGATTGTCACCTTCAATATAAGTTTCTTGAGAAAGGATTGGAATAGTGTCACTCTACAATAATTTTTCTTCTCTTTTCTCATGTAACTCTCTCTAACCTAAAAGAAAATAAAAAATAAAAATTACATTGAAGAAGAAAAGAAAAACCTAAACTAAGGCTCTCTCTGAGATGGTGCTCTTTCTGCCTTTGAGGTATGAGGATATTTATAGGAGAAAACTAGAGGGATAGGAAGCGTATGATGATAGGGGGACCTAGCTATTTCTGAATTTGAATCCTTCTCTTATCTCCAAACTTGATTTGATTTATCCATAATTCAATTCTGATCTGCATATTGTTATCATGTTGATTGTTGAATATCATTTATCCTTCCATGGAATTGGATAGAGTGATCAACATAAATATTATAGCCCTTTAAGTATTCTTTCTGGATCATCTTAAATTATCATATTTAAGTTTCGCTACGAAAGTTATAATTAAAATACTAAAAAGTGTCCAGTCTGAATCCGAGTTTAAATTGATTTAAAACTCTAAATTTACTTAGATTTTCCTCCTTATCTCCAAATATGATTAATTCATCTCATCCGTTGATCTTTTTTCTATCTATTTTTCCTCTTGAATTTATAATCTATCTTCTAGAATTGATGAGATATCCATTTATCTTTAGCGAAACTGATAGGGTCTTCAAACAATCCATTTTTCCCTTGAAATTAGATGATATTATCTTATTTAATATATTCAGTTTTCAGATAAGATATTTTCTAGAACATTTGTATTTGAATTGATCCCCTTGATTTACTTGATCTTTAAATTATTTAGATTTAATTGGATAAATCTGTCAATCTCTCTATTTTCTTCATTAATTACATTATATACCACGGAACATGAAAAATACATTAAAAAACAGAGTTTTATTTAAAAATAAATGAAGAAAATGTGATATATGTGATACAAAATGTGCAATGCACGTGACAATTAGTTTTCTCCAACCTTCTAATACTGCCAACCTTCAAAACATGTGGTAGATGGATGGTATACAATAGGATATAGAAAACACACAAAGAGAGTAGATATGTATATGGAAATCCAAAAACAACAATAAGAGAGATACATATCTATCTTGTCAACAAAAGATGAAATCATAATAAAATAAATCATATCAAAACACAAGTCCATGCCATAACAAAATAAGGTACTACATGTCCAAATGAAAACCATATTACATGTTATAAATAAAAACATAAACATACTACATGTCCAAAAGAGTACCAAATACATGAAAAATATAAAAACATAAAAGTAACACCTAGATAACTCTAATCACTTTCCCCCTTTTTGTCAGCATCACAAGAAGGGTTCAACTTTTCTGAAAATCTGGATCTTCAAGAAGAGCCGGTACATCGGATGGAGCTGAAGGAGTAACCCACAGATCAAACAGAGGACCCGTAGTAGGAGAGGCAGAGCATAGCCACTCGGAAGAGGAGCAGGCCATGCATGCCTATCAAAACTCAACACAAGTCTGAAGGTATCAGATGGAAGAGCAGGCATACATCAAGTTTTTCTGATATCCCTATTAGATATCTTCCTGACAAGTCGATATCTTCTCAAGCTGAAAGCTGATCTTCTGAGAGTGTTCTTGACATTATGCTGAGAGTGCAGCATAAGGATTCATAATTAGAATTTCTTATACTTGATCAAAATAAGATTATTTGTTTGATTTCTAAGATTAAGAAGAAAATTTGTGAAAGAAATTTAGTCTTGATCTTTACCTTGATAATATATGCATGTTTTATACACTTACACACTTAGGGTTCAAAAACAAAGATTCTTATACCTTATTTAAAAAAAAGAAAAAGAATATATATATATATATATATATATATATATATATATATATATATATATTCTCTGATTAAGCTGGGTATTTGTGCCTTATAAAGTATAAGTATTCACGCCTAAAGGCGGTTCATATAATATAATCTTTAGTTTTGTGACTTATTTGGTTGAGTCCTTAAGTCCTTGGGGTGTCTTCTCACCCACTGCCCTAAGACCGTTTAGTTTGGGAGTCACCGATTAAAGACTCATTATATGGGCAGATTAGAAAGCCTAATAGAACTAAGAAATAATACCACCAAAAATAAAAAAATAAAAAAATAAATAAGGTATAAAAGTTAGAGTTAAAGAACCCTTAGTCAAAATTTCGCAGTCACGAAGGTGCATATGACTAAAGAGTAAAGTAATAGACGAGATGAGAAGTACAATTTGACTCTTTACTTTGATTGATAATAAATTTTTGAATAGAGACTAAATTTAGGAATGAAAAATTCAGTTTTCCTATAACTTAAGATTACTTAATTCTTACATTAATATTTCAAATATTTTTCTCTTTCAAAATGTGTTTTCAAAATACTAACATTTTTCTCTTTCTTTATACATTTTGTGAGTGCAATCCACTGAAAACTCTCATGAGACAAAACTCATTCTCTATGGGAAACCTAGAGGTTTAACGGCTTATTGCATATGCTCAGTATAATCGCGTGACCTGCGAAAGTGGTCTAATAATTTTTAGTTTAGTTTCGTTGTTTTGCTCGAGGACGAGCAAAAAATAGGTGTGGAGGTGTAATCGTACACATATTTTGCATTCTTTTCATTACCCTCCTACATTTATCGTATAACAAATCTACTAATTTCCTTGTCGTAATTGTCTATCTTGCAGAAGATAATCATGAAGAGAAAGAGCATTAAATCAAATAAATACCAGTTAAAATTAGATTTAATTGGATCTATTTAGTTATCTGAGGATGATCTCAGATCTAGTTAGAATAAATTAAGGATTGGGGTAAATGTTCAGCTGAAGATCTGAGCAAATCAGAAAGATAACACCACTAAATAAAAACCGGTACAATTTGGATTTTCAAAAATCAATTTTAGTTAGCTAAAGATCAACCGAGGATAACATCAAATACAGAGTTCAAATTCAAAGGGATAAATGGATGAGAGAAGATCAACGGATGAGATGAAGCAATTTTGACTTGAATTCTGACTGAATACATTTTAGTATTTAAATCATAACTTTAGCTACTGAAATGCAAATCTGATGATTTAAGATGATACAGAAAGAAGACTTAAAGGGCTACAGCTCTTAAGTTAATCACTATTTCTTATTCTGTCATTTGATAAGTTATATTCAGCAATCAATACGACAATAAGTTACAGATTAGAACTGAATATCTACATCAAATCAAGTTTGGAGATAAGGGGAGGATTCAAATTCAGAAATAGCCAGCTTCTCCTATCTTTATACTCCTATACCCTATGCATTTCTCCTATAAATACCTGCAATCTCCAAGGCAAATGGGAGCGACCATGCAGAGATAGATTCTAGGCCAGTTTTTCATTCTTTTTAGTGTAGGTATTTATATTTATTTTTATGTAATTTTTATTTTTCATTTATGTAATTCAGAGGATATCAGAGTTTCAGAGGAGAATGAGAGTAAAGATTGTGTTAAGAGTGACACCAGTGTAAGTTGTTCTTCTTTTCTCTTATTGTTACAACATTGAATCTATAGTTACATTTTTATATACTTTTTTGTTTTATGTTCTTCTTCTTGGTACCAATTGCTATCCAAGTGAGTCTTATAGCATCGATAGAGCCTTGCCTTTGTGAGTGTCACCGATAGCTCATGACGATAGATTTTTAGTCTCATTCTATATCATTTTATACTTGTATCATCTCAATAATGTAATATGGAAGAGACGGGAATCAACTCTTATAGGCTATGTGCTGATCGCCTCTACTTCAAGGTAACATCATTGCCACAGATTCAAGGTAAGTATTGGGTCAAAGGAGGTAAGTAATTTTTAATTTTCTATTCTTTTAATTTTAGTTTAGATCACCAACACCAACTCTTTTATCACTCTTTTTCAATTTCTTTGTATATATCTATTGTTTTTCATTGATTTTACAAAGGAGAAAACATACAAAAAAAGGGTCGAGGAGCTAAATTATAAGTAATTCTTTTGCAATAAAAAGATTACAAGTAGATCTCCTCTGAGATTCTGGAGAAGTGTGCTGTAAGAGTCTGGTCAGCGCGCAACCACTTTGTCCCTTTGACGATGCGATCGATGGGATTCCCTTCTCGCCTAGTTCGGGAAATCGGAGAACAGAAGGTTGGTAAAACCCTCTTGTTACTTTTCAAACTGCCTCAACTTGGAAATTTCTTCTCGCTTGGTTCCGGAGATTCCTTGAGAGAGAGGAAGATCTTAGGATATCAGCACCCTGATTAGAGAAGCAGTTCTCTGAATTCATAAAAGCAAGAGAATAGGTCTTTGTTTAGTCGTCTCTCTGTGCGTGCCTCTGCCTGTGCGCGTGTTTGTCTCCATGTATTCCTGGTAGGCTATTTATAGGGAGAGCAGGGGTAAAATTGCCCTTTTGTAAAATCTGAAAACAGATTGAGTCAATCTGTTTAAATCTGAAAAGTAGCCTTACTGCAAGGCTAGAATCAGCTTCTACGAAGTTAGGAATAGCAGGTAGCGTCAATCTCCTGATCTGTTTTGATTCTTTCCAAATAACTGAAAGATCTATCCTGATCTTCTTACTTGTTTTAGGAGAGTCAAGAGATTATGGTAAACAACTATCAAGTTTAATCTCAGATTTGATCTTGATTAGATTTGATCTCATCTAGAGATTTAATTGGTTCAAAGGTGACCATAAAAGACCCACAGCGGAGCTGGCGCATCGAGATCGCAGCGGAGCTGGAAGAAATATCTGGCGAAGTCAAAAGAAAGCTCTTCAGCAGAGCTGGATAAACATCTGTGGCGAAGCTACCAACCATCCTTCTGCGTGGTTGCATGTGGCTTCGAGCGAAGCTAACTCTCTACGGAGTTAACTGAGTGCTTCAGGCGAAACTATAAGTTAGCTCCCTGATAGAGCTTTGAACGGCTTCAAGGCGAAGTTGGACAAACTTAGCCTCTCAGGTGAGGCTATCCCCTTGGGCTCATGTGATGCTAAGTGTTGAGCTAACCTAGCATCTTAGACCTGCTTAGGTCTCTTCAAAGATAATCTAGGCTCAGTGTCTGCTTCACTGGATCAGTAGAGTCCAAGTCGTTGATTTATCCCTTGGAGATGGGTAAAAACTGGTTGTCAGCTTGTCTGCCACTTATCTTTTGTAAATGTCAACAAGTTAGACATTATTCAGGCCAGTCAGGAATCTTGTCTTTTTTAGAGTGTCAACAAAACCCCCTTCAAAGTTTTCGAAAGTCTGCAATGGAATGGTTCAGACTTCAAAATACTTTGAATTGCTTTGATTGATGGCATGTGAAGTACAAACGTCGCCATAGTGGTTGAGTTCAGCTTTGCTTTCAATCCTATTTCTGGATTGGAATAAGTTCGCTGAGGAATCGTGTAGATTCGCGATTCCGGGTAGCTTCGCATCTGGGTAACTTCGCGTTCGAGCCTCCCGAAGTAGTTTCGCTTCAAATCGATTTTGGAACGTCGTTCCTTTCCCGAGGCTAACTGCCTTTCGGCTAGTTACGAGAAGGATTGCTCTTTTTTAGAGGTTAGAATAATCTCTCTTGCATTAACGAGGGAGATCATTGCTTCTGCATGCATTTCCGAGGGAGACTATTCCATTTCTCAAGGCTCAGTGCTTGAATGCCTTAAATTTGCTCGCGCTTCTAAGCTTGCAGTAGCGACGGTGTGATCAGGTCATGAGGCCTATAAATAGGACACTTGAAGTCCTATTCAAAGAAGCAGTCCATTCATGACATCTCCTGTTTGTTCAGAGAAGGATACTTAGATCTTTGAAATAGTAGGGGTGCCCACTCTGGTCATTAACCGGCCAAGAATTGATGAGTCTCGGTCATCCAGAGACTTTACCAATGGACTAGCGACTTAGGGAGTCCATCTCCCTTTATCAGCTACCTCAGGGATTGATTCCCTTGTTCTTCATTCTGTATCTGACTGATTTGCAGAGCAGGGCTTCAGCCCTATTTCCAGCTTCTCAGCGAAGCTATCATTCTCGCTTGATTAGAAACAGACTTTCCCATGTAGGGTTCCTGTTTTAATCTATTGAGTCTGCCTGTTAAATTCGCCACATAGGCCAGTCTTGCCATATAGGTAGGGTTAGGACTTAGCTCTTTTTGACGCTCCTTCAGTATAACTACCTTAAGTGGTGCTAAGACTTGGTTTATGCTGAGCTAGCCCATCATCAATGCGCAAGCGAGACTATCCTCTGCTTAACTGAAATCCATCCTTAAAGCGCAACTGGATCGGATATAAATCGCTTCGCCCAAAGAATTTGACTTAGCGTATCATGCTTGCATTTTTCTTTGATTTACTGCTAACCTGTTTCCGGTTTGCATTGCAGTGAACGGTGCCCGCCAGTCTTTTATCTTGATGAAAGAGACCAAAGACTTGCCCCTTGATCTTCCAGTTGAAACTTTAATCCTAAGCAAGAGGAACATACTGGAGCAGCTGATGCGTGTTCCAAAAAGAGGTTGGCAGTTGCTTATCCGAGATGATCCACTTCGAGAAGGAGCTGGTAGTCGCTTACCCGAGATGATCCACTTCGAGAAAACAGACGTCACATGTAAGGTCTCAGAACTTTTGCTAATTTTCATCAAAGAAGATCTAACTTCTTGATGGTAAAATCTGCCATTATGCGAAGGATTACGGCCTTGTGCAGGAGGAAGGCTTTTCGTGTCCAGTTGGTTTGGCTTATCACCTTAAAAGTAGATAGGACAACTTGTATGCCTTTGGAGCAATGATTCGGTTGTACGAAAGACCACCTTGATGTAGTGTCAATGTATCTTCCCTTTTGAATTAATAAAAATGTTTATTTTTTATTTATCTGTTTTATTTTCCTCTTTTTTGATCCGAGAACACCTAGAGTGGACTAGCTTTAGGTAAGTCTTTTCCTTAGGAGGAATTAGAACTCTTAGCCGAGCTAAACTTCCAGCGAAGCTGAAGACCAATTTCCAAATAAGTTAGGAACCAGTTTCGGGCGAAGCTAGCACAGAATTTCCGCAAAGCTAGAGATGTGCTTTTAGTGGAGCTAAAGCATGTTTCTCAGTGAAGTTATTCAAGCGTCGTGCTAAGTCAACACTAGACTCACGGCAGAGTTAGCCCTTAGCGGTGCTGAAGTAACGCTTCTCGGAAAGGCACTTAGGCGCCATTTCAAATTAATTTGAAATGACTACCTATGCTTCTTTCGAGGAGGCGAAGTCTTAGGCAATCATTAGCCTATAAAAGCCTGATCGGGCTGAAAGAGAAGGCACCACTTCTCTTTGAATTTTCAGAGAACTGCAAATATCTTCTTCTTCTTTCTTCTATGTTGGAATTTCAAGAACTTCTTCAATTCTCCAATGGCTCCCAAAAGACGAGCAGGAAAGGTAGCAACTTCCATAACGGAGAGTCCGTCTCCTCCTCCGGTCATCGAACGACCTATCGCGGGTAGGGGTCTTTCCCTTTTGTTCAGAGATTTTCATCTCTTCTTGAAGCTAATCTTTCGGCTATCTCATAATGAATCTAGAACGATCCATTGTGATCCAGTGACTCAGGGAGTTCAAGTCCCTTAATTTCCCTTGATTTCTTGATTGGGAATCTTAGAACCGAAGGGTCTCTTCTTCAAGCTTCCAGGCGAAGCTATCCCTTAGGCGGTTCACATCCTGTTGGATGATAAGATGCAAAGTTAGCCTTAGAAGCGCGGTTGAAAAAGGACCTTAATGCCCTTGAAATAATTTTTAAGCAGCAGTATTCTTCTGGCGAAGTTAGCTCTTAGGGCTCCTTCGCGCTGAGGCCAAGCTTTTAGAGCGAAGTTAAAACTTAGATACTTTTCGACTTCCTGCCTTCACATGGAGTGCGGAGTTAAGCTGCTGCTGCAAAGCTATTGTTAGGCCAACTTCGCTCGGAGAGCGAAGCTATGCCTTAACAAAAAATTATATTCTTGTTTTAGCTTTCCTTCAGCCGATGAACTAATCATAGTTTTCCCTTGTTATTTTACAGTGCATTAACTCCTGGTCCTCTGAACAGTCTCTTTGGAACAGCCAGGGGGCTAGACAGCAATGTCAGCCTGCAGTTCCAAGGACAGGCTTCATTATTCAGCGAGCGGAGCACTCCTGGTCGGGATGCACTTATTCATGCTAGGGATCAGCGTACCATGAGGAGCATCTTAACTACCGCTCCCCTTGAAGATTCCGACTGAAAAATCTATCGGAAGCCCGGCTTCATGTTTGGAGATGCAGCGCCAGACAACGATCATCAGCTACTAGCCGGAGAGGGGTAGTAGATTTTTAAATTGGATGGTGAGAAGTACTATCTCCCATCTAGCAAGCGACATTTTCCCTTATCCTTCTTTCAATGTGTGACGAGGGCTCAGAAGATGCAGTGACAAGTGACTCGAACTACTGACTCCGTTCACGTAGGGAAGTTGATAATTTCGTCCCCCTGTTACACAAGGACGGGTCCTCCTCGCTGCATATTGGGTCTCCACCCTGGGAATATACTTCCAGACATCCCAGTGGGAGAAAATCCCGCGGTGGCTCAGACTTTTGGAAATCAGTTCTTTAAGGTTCATGGCAATTATCCGGCCACTGATTTCAGGACCCCGGGGTGGATTCATCCTCCCAAGGTATGGTGGAGGGACTTGACTCTATATGTCCTTACTCATTTTGAAGAAGATCTGGAGAGGCTGGGACTTTACGAGGCCGTCAGGGCGACCTGTTATGGCATTCAGATGAGCGTAGGGAACTTCTATGCCATCTTTGAGTCGTACTGCTCAGCTACAGGGACCTTCTTCACCCCTATTGGCAAATTAGGCATGGCTTTGCACGAAATGTGGGAAGTCTCTGCTCTGCCTTTGGGGTCTCTCCCATAAGAAGAATATTTCCCGTGTGAGGCGGAATTGGCACTTCTGGAGAAACAGGAGCCCGCCTTGTTTGAGACTTACTGGGAGTTGATGAGCCACCTTTACATTTGCTCCAGTATGCATGGGAGCCATAAGGGAGCTTCATGTAGTTTGAAGAGCTGGGGGAATTCTTTGTTTCCCAACCTGGAAGGTACTCCTGAAGCAGCCATTGTGGAGTTGCAGATGAAGACATCTTTCGCCAGATGCAAGAGCACTCCCAAGGGGATTTGATTTTGGAAGAAGACGACAGACCCTATGAGAAGGGTGATATTCTTCGGAGTTTCCACCACCAGGCTCATCGGCCGACGTCCCGGAAGGCACTTTTGACTGGCTTTTTAACGGTCTGGTTGAAGAAATGTGTGGTGCCATCCTCGTCTGGCGATGTCATTCATCCGACTGTCTTATTGCCTGTTGTTCGTCTAGTCCATGGTCGTTCTCTTGGACGTCTTCCAGCCATGGTGTGTTGTATTCAAAGAGGTCTTCGTGCATTGACGGAGGCTTTCTATAGGCCACCAACAACGAAGCGAGGAAAGGTGACTATCTTGCCTCGCGACGGACCAAACCCCAGAATTGGTTTACCATATACTTATTTGATGGCATGGTTCACCCTTCACTACCCGTCCATTATCCAGGCTGGTAAGGAGCCCCCAGAAGGGGTTCGACTGGTGCTTCTCTGTCGATTCGAGGGGTGTTCGTGGTCATAGACTTATGTGGCTGGGGTCCGCAAACTGCTGTGTCGCCATGACGTCTACAGCCTTTTTCAGTGCTTTCCCTACATTCGCGATGTAGGCTATGGTGAAGAGTTCAAGGATGTAGGGGAAAGGCAAACATCATTGAGTCGGGGAGTCTTCAAATGGCTGGTTAGCATCCAGCCATCCCACTTGTTGTATAGAAGCGGGGACACCTGTTACCTTGAGCCCTATGTTCCGAATCGGTTTGGCTGTCAGTTTGGATATGACCAACTGTATGTAGGCAATCCAAACAGCAGTCTGGCCTTTATGGGGAGCCTCATTAATGGAGCTCGTACCTGGTGGTTCTTCATTGCTGGTTGTACTGAGGCGCGACTGTGCATGCCGCTAAGGACTCCTAACCTTTTGACAACTCTGGGATTCTGCCAGTGGTATAGAACCTCGAACTCCACACCCACTGGATTTTCTATTAATTCCTTTGGTGTGAAGTTGATCTCTCAGCGGCTGAAATAGAAGGTCACTGAGAAGAGCGAGGGTAAGAGGATCCGCGTTCCAGGCCTCGGGAATTCATTGCTGTTGATAATAGCGAAGCTTTGGATGTAGGAAGTCCTCAATTTGAAGCGGATACAGGTGCTAAAGCTCCAGCAGCTATTTTTTGTGGGATAGGCACGGCCCTCATAGAACATATTAATGTGGAAGAAGTGGAGGAAGAAGATTCTGATGTCCACTCCAAGCGAAAGTAGAAAGGTGGATCTCGTAGGAAGAGGGTAGTGAAAAAAACCTCGTCGCTACTCTCCTATTGTTATTGCAGAAGGCGAATCATCTGCAGTGCCTGCTCCTCCTACTCCATTAGTCCTTAAGCTGTCGGCCAGTAGGCAGATCGCTAGTAAAGCTGCTCCGGACCCGAGTATGATCAACTCCATTCTTATAATACACTCTTATGTATTCCAGACAGCTCATTATTTACTTTATGATTCAGGAACTGAGGCGGTGAGAGACCCGAGAGCTGAGGCTGCCGGAGAACAGGGAGAGCATTATGATCCCCTGTTCACTTATAGAGAAGGTAATGAGACTGGCTATTTCGCCGTCTCGGAAGAGTCTAGAGGTGACGTGGCTGATGTAGGTCCTTTGGGTGCTGAGACTTCAAAAGAAAGTCCCGTAGCTTCTAGCTCTTTTGGGTGGACCACCGAGGGTTTGCCAAGTGAAGGTGGGCCGGCCGTCCGTGTTGACTCTGCCAAAGACTTTCCTATGGACCCTGAGGGGACTGATGCCGTTGTCGAAGGACTTCAGAGAGAGACTGCGGCCAAGGCAGTCGAGATGATACTATCTTTTGGTAGCATTCTGCTCTTTCGTGAGCGATTTTCTTCTGATATTTATTATGCCTTGCTTAAACAAAATCTTGCTACAGGTGTTCCACCTCTTGGTGCATCGACTTCGAGAGAGCCAACCAATCTTCATGAGGGATCCGGGGTGAAGCAAGTACTTCGACCGCGGCGGATGCTGCTGAGCTGGAGGCCTTGTATCACGGTCTGCCCTCCTGTTAACCTAAACCAACAAATGGAAGGGGGATTGAGGGAACAGTAGTTACGGAACCATCCTCGCTTCCAACTATATTGGTAAGTGAGGTGCCATTGGTTTTGCCAGTGCCGCTTATTTTGCCAAGCGCAGAGCTGATGGTGATTACCAGTCCTACTTCTCCAACATTGGGGTTGAGCTAGCTCTCCAGGAAATAGTCACTAGTCCTACCTTGGTTGTGGCTGGTGTACTGGTCTTAATCAGGACTCCTCCGAGATCACCGACGACCCCTTATGTTGCTATAGCCAGTGCTTCTATTATTTCCTCCATAGTTACGCCAGTGAAGGCAGTGGAAGCTCTGTCTTTAGGGGCTGCTCGTTTGCCGGGAGTAATTGAGGCCGAGAATGAATTTGTGGCTGAGTTAGTCGACAGCTTTTATAAGGGCTTGAAGTGATCCATTGCTTTGGTCTTGAAGGGCTCGACTACCTCATTCTCTGCTTTAAAGGTGGTCCTCTCCCAAAGCATTGACAGTATCTGAGAATTTGGAGGGGATGACCAGACCGTCACATTGGAGCTTCTGGTGGACAAACTCGAGAGGAATGTGAACGAATGGCGCCGTCTTAGCCATTCAGATCTGGAGTCTTCAATTAACAAACAGCTTGCGCATCTTGTTGCTCAGATGCATGAAGCGTATCTCGCCGCTCAAGAAGCTGCTAAGGCAATTTCTTCTGATTTGAAATCTTTGGAGACAAGGAAAGTAGAGCTCGGGGATGCCATAGACGCTTTTAGAAGTGCTCTTCTTGACGCTGAGGATAAAATTGAAAAGGCCAAGGAAATGATCAAGAAGGCTAATCTTCTTTTGTCCAAGGCTGAACCGGTGCGTCTTAAAGAGACTGCTCGGCTTGAACAGCTTAACGCCTAGAATGACGAAGTCTTGTGGCAGGAGCTAGCACAGAGAGCAATCTTGGTTGAAATTGAAGCTCGCTTGGCCCAGACAGCGAGCTTTAATGAGGCCGAGTTGAGGTCGTAGGCGCTTACCAGGGCTGCTGAAGAGAGTAAGACTAGACTGGCCACTCTTGAAGAACGAATCAAGTCCTATAAAGCGCCATCGTAACTTGTAATCTGTGCATTCATGTATCCCTCTTTTAGAATCAATAAAAAGTGATTTTATTTGACTCCCCTGTAGCATTTCTAACTTGTTTTATTCTTTTGAATTTTCAATGCCTACTTTCAAGTTGTATTGCAGTCCTTAAAAGGAAACGGAATAATGATATAACTAATCTAATCAGCGGTGATAAGCTGAGAGAGTTAGTCATACATTTGAGAAAATAGTCCTTACTGGACTAAAAGATGAGACTTGGCTATCTGTCAGTTCAGAGGTCTCAATGACGTAACCGATTGAGAAGCCACCAAGCTCAAAATTTTGTCATATGATGACAAAGAAATAGTCCTTACCAGACTGAAAGATGAGACTTGGCTATCTGCCGGTTCAGAGGTCGCATTGACATAACCGATTGAGAAGCCACAAAACTCAAAATTTGTCATTTAGAGGTGACGAACTGGACATGATGACAAAGAGATAGTCCTTACCGGACTGAAAGATGAGACTTGGCTATCTGCCGGTTCAGAGGTCGCAATGATATAACCGATTGAGAAGCCACCAAGCACAAAATTTTGTCATATGATGACCAAGAAATAGTCCTTACCGGACTGAAAGATAAGAGTTGGCTATCTGTCGGTTCAGAGGTCGCAATGACGTAACCGATTGAGAAGCCACCAAGCTCAAAATTTGGATGTGACTTGGAAGAAATTGTCAGAGGTATGTTGTTAACGTGACAGCTAGAGAAGTCCACTAAAGACTGAGTGGGACTTAGAAACTCGCTGGGGGTTAGGAAATGAATCCTATAAAAGATCATATGTTAGAGGTGTAATGTTAACGTGACAAAAAGAACTTCGTAGGAATTAGAAAAGTTTTTGTCAGAGGTATAATGTTAATTTGACAAAAAGATACGCAGATGTAGTGTTAAACTTACATGGAAAGGTCTCGTTTTTACTGAGAAAATCGAGGAGATCGCTGTCATAGGTTTAATGTTAACTTAACAGCGAAATGGATGCCAGAAGTGTAGTGTTAAACTTAGCATGGAAAGGTCTCATTTTTACTGAGAAAATTGAGGAGATTACTGTCATAGGTTTGATGTTAACTTAACAGCGAAATGGATGCCAGAGGTGTAGTGTTAAACTTAGCATGGAAAGGTCTCATTTTCACTGAGAAAATCGAGGAGATCACCGTCATAGATTTAATGTTAACTTAACAGCGAAATGGATTTGCGGTATGAGCGATATTGATCAAAAGTGCAGTATTAACTTGACCGAGAGATTCATTTACTGTTAGAGGTGTTTGAACATAGCAGTAATTTGAGTGGATCGGTCGTTCTTTGTATGTGGTCTTTGTTGGCCCAGAGGCCTTTCACTCTAGTTTTGATGATGATTAACTCATGTAGTTATGTTTACTAATAATCTTGTGATGTTTAGTTTCAGATCCTTAATCAAAATATTAGTTGGTGATTAGCTTCAACAAAGGAGTTTTGGAGCTTCTCATATGGTGATTCAAGAGCCCGAGCATCAAGATCATATATAGCACTCGTTGGAGTCAAGCTCGGCGGATCACAGTTTGAATCGAGTCGGCTTGCAGACAGAGTTCGTCAAGAAGACCTCGGTACATAATTTAGTTTTGTTTTTAGATCCATTTGTAAAGACTAGATAGTGTGATATGCTCAAGTTCACAACACACACACGTTTTATGTTTTGGATATTGGTTTTCAGTTTTTGGTTTAACCGATAATGGTTTCATGAATAGATATTATATCAAAACAAGTTTACTTGATTTTGTGTATATTAGAATTGTTCTATATACATGTATGTTTCATATCTTAGACAAACTCATTTTGATATGCCTATTCATGTGTTTTAGGTTTTGTGTTTTAACAAAACATATTTTTTGATTTATTGTCAAAAACATGAATATATATATGTTTCATGTATATTGGCCTTATGTCCATATGCAACATGCTTCAAATTGTTTAAGTATCATGTTTTTTTATTTGGATGAGTTTTGGACAAAGAGTATTTCCATTTGAAAAAATCCAAGTTTAGAAAAATACAGGTTTTTGGTTTTCGGTAATTTTTCCATAACACAAAAATGGTTCAAAATATTTGATATTTGTGTTGAAATTTTTAACACATGTTTGTATATCATATATAATGTTAGAAACTATTTTTGTGAAATTTTAGAAGATTTATGAGAATTTTTAGAATTATTAAAAACAAGTATTTCTGACCCAGAATGCCTTCTGCCAGGCTCTGGCGGTCGACCGGCCCGGTCGATCGGACCCAGAGTCGGTCGACCGGGACGTGCACAAACTTGTGCACATTGGCCAGGTACTTGAGCCGGTCGACCGCACGGTCGACCGACTGTAAGTCCCCCACTCTTGGGTGGGGGCGGTCGACCAGACGGTCGACTGTAAGCAAGGCACGGTCGACCGACCAGAGAGCATTTACTCTCTGGATTTGGGCGGTTGACCGGGCGGTCGACCGAAGGACTCCAACGGTCATATTTTTGACCGTTGGCGGTCGACCGAGCGGTCGACCGCCAGCCGCCAAGGCTGACAGTTCAGCCTAACGGCTAGTTTTGGATTGGGGCTTTATATACCCCATTGGTTTGAGTTTTTTCTCCAAGATTTTTAAAGCCAAAAATTCCTACTCTCTAGTGTTTATTCCAGCAAGTTTTCAAAAAGTTTTTGGTGCTTAAAGAGTTCATTTTTATTTGTTTCAAAAAGGGTTTGGAAATTCAAGAAAAAGGAAAAGCTTTGGGATTGGTTCCCCCCCCCATCCTAGCTATTTTCCCAATAAGTTTTCTTTGAGTTTTTGATTTCCAAACACTTGATTTCCACACTTGAGCTATATCATTCTATCCTATTCTATAGGATCTTTTGTTTTTGTGGGAAAAGAGATAGTTTGTGGTCTTTGTAACCACCAAGTTGTAAACCCTTTGCTTTGTGATATCCCTCTTTGGTAGAGGTTGATTTGGGTTGTGGTTGACTCCCTCTTTGGTAGAGGTTGAGGTTGTGGTTTACTCCCTCTTGGTGAGGTGGAGTTGGAGTTGGTGCTTGTATCCCTCTTGGTGAGATGGATTTGGTTGTATTGGTAGAGTTTGATACTCTGGTCTTCGGTAGACTATTTGAATTGCCTCGATGGAGGTTGTATTGGTTGAGAGAGGAGTTCGGTACTCCTAGTGGATTGGAAATCCTTCTCGGTGAAGGCGGGGACGTAAAGCTCAGTGCTCGAACCTCGAAACACATCTTATTGTTTGCGTTTGATCGATTGACTCTTAACTCTCTCTTTACCTTTGTGCATTGCGTCATTCATATTGCCATATCATTTATATGCTTGTGTTGTGCCTTGCATTGATTCATATTGCCTATATCTATATGCTTGGTTGTGTTTGCTTGTGTGCCTCACTTGTGCTTAACCACGAGAGCTTCATATAGCGCCTCAACTCTTATTCATAGGAATCAAGAGGAGTTAGTCCAGAGCCCTTCACGGGAAATTCGACTACACTCGTTGGTTGCACTAAGTGTTGTTGCAAATTAGTTTTAAATTCCGCATTTAGTATTTAGATTAGCATTATCACCTATTCTCGCCCTAGGTGATTTCAATTGGTATCAGAGCCTACGCTCCTGATATTTGGTTTAACAACTTAGGAGTGAGATCATGGTTTGCTAATCTATCATTTGCATTTTGTACATATATATTGTTTGCACACACTCATGGATTGCTTGTCACCTCTCATGTTTGATGTTTCCAACATTGACACATGGAAACTTAGGATGTCCATGTATTTAAAAATCTTAGGTTTGCATGTTTTCCTTACCGCTACCAAGAAATGCTATCTTGGTAACTGCAATCATGTAGGGGCCAATACACAAGCCCTTGAGGCTATTAGAAGCACGCTAAATAAAGAACATCTTATGCTTGTTTCTAACTTTGATTCCGCCTTTGCAATGTAGAACAAGTCGACTTCCTCTGAGCTACAAACACCCAACATCATGGAGGATGAATCTAGTAGAGAATCCAAACAAAAATGCTACATGGTCCAAGAGAATGACTCCCTTGAGGTATATTCAGAATCTCAATTAGATGATAATGATGCTAGTTCTTTTTCTAATGAGTATATTGATGCCAACACCTTAAATAAAGAACTATCCGTTGTTTGTGAAAACTTTTAGAAAAATATAATCTCTTAAAAAATAAGAGTTTTGAACTTAATAAAGAAAACAAGGTTTTAAGTTCAAGACTAGACTTGGTTTTGCAAGAGAAAGTGGAGATTTCTAATGAGAGGGATTCATTGAAATCTAAGCTTGAACTTGCCCTAAAAGAAAATGAATTTTTAAAAAATAAAAATGATTGTGAAATAATTTTGGAGAAAAATGAAAACTTGTCTCCTAAAGTTGATTTTTTTTAAAAAGAGAATAATTCTTTGAAAAACAAAATAAATTTGATTTCATAAGAATTAAAAGATTGTTTAAAGAAAAATATTTCTTTAAAAAATAATATGGATTCACATGTTTGCCATGCTAGGATAGTTTCACCTAGTTCACCTATTGCATGCTACACTTCTTCTCTAATTGAAAATGATATAAAATTGATAAAGAAGAATATGGACTGTTTGGGCTCCACTTTGAGCCATTGTGTTTTGAGTCATACACGTTTGGAATCTTTGTTTCGAAAGAAACAAGTTCCATCTATGCATGCACACCCTTCATGGCATACACATGCTTCCCACGGTCACATCCATCACACTTTGTATGCTCATGTGTACACTTGTACACATTGTGGACGTAAGGGCCACCTTGCTAAAATTTGTTATGATCGTATAAATGATTCTAATTTAGCAAATAAATTTATTTGGGTTAGAAAAGGTATTAACCCCCATGGACCCAAAAGAGTTTGGGTACCAAAGACCACCCCTATTGTATTTGATGTAGGTGTGGGCTCTTGCATGACGTGAGAGTTATTGTGCCTTGAGGTGGATGCGTTCCGAGCTTAAAAGAGGATTATTTAGATGCATCACTTTTAAGGGGAGTTTGGTGCGAGGACCACCTTGGTTTGGAGAGCCAGAGAGGTGCCTTCATCGGTTTTGGTATCGATCTCTAACTCCCGTTTATATTTGCATGCTTTTTCATGTCCTTGATTTATAGCATGTCTTGTTTTATTGTTCATTATGCTTATGCCATGTTTATTAGATCATTGACATGCATATATAGCATTTGAGATCACCCATGTTTATATGGACCCATATGTAGTGTTCTCACCATTGTTTAGCTATTATGTATATCATAGTTCTAATAGCATGTGGATTTACATAATGATCGTATTTATATTTATTATATTGATTTATGTCTCGTTTTATACTTCATGTTTTGATTACTTATTTAAATGTTAGTTTTCATTAAAACTAGGATATATATACTTGTACATATAGTGGGCCACAAATAAATCATTATATGTTTGTGCTTGAACGCTTATTTGTACCTATTAGATGTGCTAGTATAGTCTAATTTTGATGATTCATATATTTGACTTGTATTCCAATTTTATCCATATTTTCATGTTTATATGTTTAACTTCATGTATATGTCCATCTTGTCCAAACTATTGATTATGCATATACATCCTTTGAGCCACGTGCCTTCATACATATACATTTGTGGACTCGTTTATATTTGGATATGTATGTATACTTTAGTTTATATAAGACATACATATACCTTGAAGATTAAATTGATTTTCATGTTTTCATGTTTTAAAGGAATTTCAATTGAGCTTGATTGCATATTTTCATAATAATGTTTTCACATATATCGTGTACACTGACCTCACTTCTTGTTTTCTTATGATTATGTTCTCATGAGTATGTATGGGCTTTATGGACTTTGAGTGTTTAGTGACCATGTGATTTATATGTTTTTCATGAAATATAATTTTATTTTATTCCTTACTTGAAGGATTTCGTACTAGTTTTCAAGATTTTCCATTTAACTAGTTGCAGTATTCTTCGTTATGGTAGAGTTTTCAAACATACTATATTTTTTCAAATCTATTTTTGAAAACCGCTACCTTCTATAGGCGGTTGGTTAGGAGACCATGCCTTGTATGTTCATATTGAAAATCATTTTAAACATGTGCATGAATGGGTGGTAGGTAACATGAGATATACACTTGATATTATTGTTGTTTCAATTGGTATCATTGGATTCTTTTAATTGGTATCAATATTGACATTTAATGTATACTTATATATATTCTTATGTATGTATGCATACTCTTCAAATAGTAATTATTTAGATGCATCACTTTTAAGGGGAGTTTGGTGCGAGGACCACCTTGGTTTGGAGAGCCAGAGAGGTGCCTTCATCGGTTTTGGTATCGATCTCTAACTCCCGTTTATATTTGCATGCTTTTTCATGTCCTTGATTTATAGCATGTCTTGTTTTATTGTTCATTATGCTTATGCCATGTTTATTAGATCATTGACATGCATATATAGCATTTGAGATCACCCATGTTTATATGGACCCATATGTAGTGTTCTCACCATTGTTTAGCTATTATGTATATCATAGTTCTAATAGCATGTGGATTTACATAATGATCGTATTTATATTTATTATGTTGATTTATGTCTCGTTTTATACTTCATGTTTTGATTACTTATTTAAATGTTAGTTTTCATTAAAACTAAGATATATATACTTGTACATATAGTGGGCCACAAATAAATCATTATATGTTTGTGCTTGAACGCTTATTTGTACCTATTAGATGTGCTAGTATAGTCTAATTTTGATGATTCATATATTTGACTTGTATTCCAATTTTATCCATATTTTCATGTTTATATGTTTAACTTCATGTATATGTCCATCTTGTCCAAACTATTGATTATGCATATACATCCTTTGAGCCACGTGCCTTCATACATATACATTTGTGGACTCGTTTATATTTGGATATGTATGTATACTTTAGTTTATATAAGACATACATATACCTTGAAGATTAAATTGATTTTCATGTTTTCATGTTTTAAAGGAATTTCAATTGAGCTTGATTGCATATTTTCATAATAATGTTTTCACATATATCGTGTACACTGACCTCACTTCTTGTTTTCTTATGATTATGTTCTCATGAGTATGTATGGGCTTTATGGACTTTGAGTGTTTAGTGACCATGTGATTTATATGTTTTTCATGAAATATAATTTTATTTTATTCCTTACTTGAAGGATTTCGTACTAGTTTTCAAGATTTTCCATTTAACTAGTTGCAGTATTCTTCGTTATGGTAGAGTTTTCAAACATACTATATTTTTTCAAATCTATTTTTGAAAACCGCTACCTTCTATAGGCGGTTGGTTAGGAGACCATGCCTTGTATGTTCATATTGAAAATCATTTTAAACATGTGCATGAATGGGTGGTAGGTAACATGAGATATACACTTGATATTATTGTTGTTTCAATTGGTATCATTGGATTCTTTTAATTGGTATCAATATTGACATTTAATGTATACTTATATATATTCTTATGTATGTATGCATACTCTTCAAATAGTATCAATTTCGATTGGTATCTAAATTTTCATACATATATATGTTTTACTTTTGCTCAAAAATATCACAAATTTTGTTTACGCTAAAGCTTGAATTTTAATGACTATCATGTTTCAATTGATTATTTTTCAATTGGTATGCTAATACAAGCTTATGCATCGTTTTAGTTGGTATTTCATAAAGGGGGAGAAAATCTTGTATTTCATCTTTCAATTGGTATTTTATTTACCATTGGTTTTGTATTCCACTCCCTTACTTTATGATAGAAAATGATTTAAAAAAATTTTATATTGATTTTAAATTTGGTATCATATGATTATAGGGAATAATAATTTCAATTTGGTATCATATGCTTAAAAAGAATAATACTTTCTATTGGTATCAAGATTTCATTTGTTTACTTATCAATTGGTTTATGTTTTCATTTTGATATAAAATGTTGATTAAGATTTGTTTTAATGCCTCATTTACTTTCAATTGGTAGGCATGTTTTAAAACGTTTTTATGTTCACCTTCAATTGGTATCAATATGCACTTCATTGACACATTATTTTTTAATTGGTATCATATTTGATTGTATCCCTTATTGATATCGTTTTTGTTTTAAGAAAAAAAAGGGAGAACATTTGTTTTGCTTTCTTTCACCCCTTTGTTGATGATTGACAAAAAAGGGAGAAGAATTTGAGATTATATGCATATTTTGTATACATGTTTTATATTTATAAAAAGGAGAAATAATTTGTTTTAGTATCAAAAGCATGTTTTATTAGTAATAAAGTTTTACCTTTTTAAATTGGTATCAAGAGAATATTTTTCAAATTTATTTGTTTTATGCATGATTGATGCATATTCATGTTTAGTATTTCTTGCATATATTTATTGTTTATTGCTATGCATGAGTTAAGGGGGAGCTTCTTTGAAGCTTAACTTTAATCCATGCATATATAACTCCATGAGTTTTGTCATCATCAAAAATGGGGAGATTGTTGACCCAGAGGCCTTTCACTCTAGTTTTGATGATGATTAACTCATGTAGTTATGTTTACTAATAATCTCATGATGTTTAGTTTCAAATCCTTAATCAAGATATTAGTTGGTGATTAGCTTCAACAAAGGAGTTTTGGAGCTTCTCACATGGTAATTCAAGAGCCCGAGCATCAAGATCATATATAACACTCGTTGGAGTCAAGCTCGGCGGATCACGGTTTGGAGCGAGTCGGCTTGAAGACGGAGTTTGTCAAAAAGACCTCGATACATAGTTTAGTTTTGTTTTTAGATCCATTTGTAAAGACTAGATAGTGTGATATGCTCAAGTTCACAACACACACGTTTTATGTTTGGATATTAGTTTTCGGTTTTTGATTTAACCGATATTAGTTTTCATGAATAGATATTATATCAAAATAAGTTTACTTGGTTTTATGTATATTAGAATTGTTCTATATACATGTATGTTTCATATCTTAGACAAACTCATTTTGATATGCCTATTCATGTGTTTTAGTTTTTGTGTTTTAATAAAACATATTTTTGGATTTATTGTCAAAAACATGGATGTATATATGTTTCATGTATATTGGACTTATGTCCATATGCAACATGCTTCAAAGTGTTTAAGTATCATGTTTTTGTATTTGGATGAGTTTTGGACAAAGCGTATTTCCATTTGAAAAATCCAAGTTTAGAAAAATAGGGGTTTTTGGTTTTCGGTAATTTTTTCATAACACAAAAATGGTTCAAAATGTTTGATATTTGTGTTGAAATTTTTAACACATGTTTGTATATCATATATAATGTTAGAAACTATTTTTGTGAAATTTTAGAAGATTTATGGGAAATTTTAGAATTATTAAAAATAAGTTTCTGACCCAGAATGCCTTCTGCCAGGCTCTGGCGGTCGACCGGACCCAGAGTCGGTCGACCGGGACCGACGTGTACAAACTTGTGCACATTGGCCAGGTGCTTGAGCCGGTCGACCGCACGGTCGACCAACTGCAAGTCCCCCACTGATTATAGTTCATTTTTGCATAATCTTCCACCTCTATATTTTGCATATTATCAATAAAAATTGGTTTTTTACTCCTTTTCTTTCTATTTTTGCAGGTCCATATTTTAATGGAGAAGAGGCCCACAAATCCATGTAAATATCAAGAATAAAAGGATTAATTAAAGGCCTAAAGAGAAGCCCAAAAGAATAGCCCAGTTTCTGGATTCATCCATGCGCCCAGTCAGCCTTCTAGAAGCGCCAATGTGGATAACAACCTGTAACAAACCAGCGACAGAAATCGCTGGCATAACGGCCTAGATTCTGCCGCGGAAACGCGGCTCTGGCCGCGTTTCCGCTGCAGGAATCTGGCCGTTGGGGCTGAGATTTGATCCGACGGTTCGGATTTGGGAGCTGATTTTTCTGAGGCCTATAAATAGACCATCAGGGCCAGTACGAGAGACTGAGGAGAGACTAGGGAAAAGAACTTGTATTTTGAGAAGGAGTGTAGGGATTCTCTCTAGGTTTTTAGTTCTTGTGTATTCCTCTTCTTCCTCCAAGAGATTCTGTAAAAGAGAGAAAAGAAAGTGTTTGAGAGCTTGTAAGCAAGGAGGTGACATCTTTTCAAAGTAAGGATTAATCAAGCTTTCTTCTCTTCTTTACGATTTCTAGTGCATTGCTTTACTTTCTTCTTTCTTTACTTCATTTGCACTTCTACTTTTACCATGAATTGTTGCTTGCTTTCTCTTGTAATGGATAGCTAACTCTCTCTAACATGACTAGCTAACAACTAACATTGCTAACTTCTAACTCTTGGGTGATTGCTAATTTCTAACTTGCAATGTTAAGTCTCTTTTGATCTCCAATGAAAATGAGTTGTGTTCATTATTGGGAAATGCTTGTTAGACATCCATATGATTCATGTGAGCCTCATTTAGAGCCTTGTCTTTAGAACAAGTGCCTTGATGGAACATGGAGATGGATCACCTAAATTTGCTAATGGTTTGTAGAACACTTTTCTTAATTCAAAGCTAGCTTGTATATGCCTTGAATGACTAATGAAACTTGTATCTTCTTCCTTAGCAACCCTTTGAGTGGCACTCCTTGATTCCACCATGAAATTCTATCTCGGGAGCCGATGAATCAATGAGGCTACAAGCTAAGACCGAGAAGAACACTCATCTTCCAAGTGGGACATACTTGACCTAACAAGCAAGTCATATCTCTTGCCAATGAATCCACATGAGGCATGCATCACCCATGAGCTTAGTAAGTTAGCAATTTAGTAAAGTTAGCTAGTCATGGCCTTTCTCATTCTAAAGTTTTCCAAAAGCTTCCTTCATTAGTTTTCTTTTCTAGCAAGACAACTTTCCAAAGTTCTTTTTCATTCTCTTTTACATCGGTTTTTCTTTCCATGCAACCAAATCACAAAAATTTCTTCTTTTACTTTTCCATGTTGTTTTTCTTTTGAACATAGAAGAATCTTCGCTCTCTCTCTTTGATTCATAACCGCAAAGCTTTTATCGTGAGCTCTCCCTTAGGATCGACCCGTATAGCCTATGCTATTACGGTGATTTGGAAGGAGCATATTAAACATACATTTTCAGAGTTTCGAGCACTACAATCCAACAAGAAGGTTGACTCTAAAATCCTCTATCTCTGACTTGAGTAAACTCTTCTCCTTGTCCAAACAAATTTTTGGCGCCGTTGCCGGGGAGAGCAACGGTTTTTGATTCAATTGAGAAACTAAACGAATCTTCTTCTCTGTTGCAGGTTACAGGTTGAAGAAACAGGAATCTAAGCATTGCAGTAACATATAAGTGGCCTTGGGCCTCTGCTCCAGAAAGCAGAGACCAAGTGCCCTAGGATTTGCCGCGAAATCTCGGCCAAAGCCGCGGATCCGCGGCAATGATGAGTTGACTACTGACAGTTTTCTGCATGGTTGCTTGCTTTGCAAAAATACAGCTGCTGCAATTCTAAATTCTTGTATGCTTTCACCATATTCCTGCTAATAAAATCAACAGTAAAACATTTGTTGTTAAAGTTAAAAATTGATTAGACGTTTGCATTCTAGGCACGTGTCTTTTCAATTCCTTTACTTTACTGTTGAATAGTGCTGGAGCAAGGTACGTGCGCATTGCATATCGTATAAGACTCACCTCTTGGTTGATTTATATCGCTTTGAGTGAACCTTGTTTGCATAAATTGTACACTTGTACAAAATTGACTTTAAGGGCATCACCCAATAAAAAAGATAAGGTGGGGGGATTTCATCACCCTTTCCTTAGCCCAAAAACCACCATCCCAGCACTCACAATCCCAAGCTTCTAATAAAAACTGATAGACGTTGGCCCTAGGGACATTCGGACTCAGTAGGAGATCGGCTGAGGTTGGAAGTTGATTTTGATTCATACTCCGGTGAAATCAGTGTCTAAGGCAGGGGATTAAGAGGTTAAGCCTCGAAGATACCGTGGTTTAGCGTAATTAAGGCCCGTTGCTTACGCACGGATACCTCCCACCGTATTTTGCCCCTACCTGGCTGATTAGCTGTGATCTGATTCAAGCAACAACCTTCTTTAGTTCATCGAACAGTTAGGAGTCGTCTAGGTCCAGGAAGCCTAGAAAGCTTGTGATTGATTTTTCTTTTATTGTTTGTTATTTTCATTTTTTTCCGTTTGTGTGATCGGTGCACGTTGTTTGTGATTGTGTATGCGAGAGTGGTATCGGGATCCAAATTCTGCTAGGCTAGTGAGAATTTCTACACTTGCACAAATACCACCACTAGACACAATCACAATCATGGAAAACCACACTTCGTTGCAAGACAAGTTCTACCCGATTCGCACATCACTTCCATCGTGCATTCTTCTCCCCACAACCAATGGAAATCAATTTGAGCTGAAGCCACAATTCATAAATACACTTCCCCGATTTCATGGCTTAGAATCTGAGGATGCGTATTTCTTCATTCGAGAGTTTGAAGAAGTATGCGTAATGATGAGGATTTCCCAATTGACCG
The DNA here is from genome assembly GCA_038442645.1 of Agave tequilana. Classification (NCBI taxonomy): domain Eukaryota; kingdom Viridiplantae; phylum Streptophyta; class Magnoliopsida; order Asparagales; family Asparagaceae; genus Agave; species Agave tequilana. Next base: position 99,519 of record JAVJIF010032755.1, read on the forward strand.
AGGACGCTGTTAGATTAAGGTTCATACCTTTTGCGCTAAAAGACATCGCTAAGAAATGGCTTTACAATCTTCCCGCCAGTTCGATTTCTTCATGGGATGATTTTGTAAAAGTCTTTCTTAAGAAATTTTATCCCATTCACAAGATAGCCATCATGAGGAAAAACATCATGCAATTCAAGCAGGAAACCAATGAATCATTCTGGAAGTATTTCGAACGCTTCAAAGACCTTCTAGCCCTTTGTCCTCATCACGGCATAGAGAAATGGCGTCAGTGCCAAATTATCCATGATGGACTTGATTACCAAACGAAAACACTCCTTGAAACCATGTGCCAAGGATAATTTTTAAAGAAAAATGAAGACCAGGGGTGGGATCTCTTTGAAGCCTTTGCCGAAAAAAACGATTCAGTGGGAGTCATGTCCTGAGAAACCTACTCCCACCACTTCCAGAACCGGTATGCATTCCATAGAGTCCTCTATAGCTGCCGAAGCCAAGATAACACAACTGATGAAGAGGATAGAACTGCTTGAGTCTAGGGAATCTTCTGCTGTAAACCAGGTCAACCCATCACCTGTGGCCAGTCCATCACTTGTGGTCAACCCGGGTTGTACCTATTGCCATGATCTCAATCATCTGTTTGAGGAGTGTCCTGTATATCAATCTCAAATATATCAGGAGAGTACGAATGCCGCACACACCAGACCCAATTACAATCCTTACTCCAAAACATATAATCTGGGATAGCGAAACCATCCAAACTTTTCTTGGAGTCAGTCTGGTCCTGAGCAGCCGAGGCAACCATTTTCACAACAATACCCTGCTCAGTCTCATCCACCGAATTACCACCAGAACCCACCTAATGTCCATTCATACCAGAGTCCACCAAGATTCCAGTCATATCAAAATCCAACACCTTACCCAACAAACTTTCAGCCCCCGTATCAGCATCATCCACCACAAAATCCTTCAGACAAGAGAATTTCTGATTAGGAGAAAATGATAGAGACCTTATCTAAGACCCAAGCTTCAATGATGAACAATCAGCAGCAGGACATGAACAAATTGCAAATCCAGAAGGGCAATTGGCTAACTCTTTGAATGAACGACAAAAAGGAATGCTACCTAGCCAACCAGTGCCCAATCCAAAAACTCACTTCCCCCTGCACGAAGTTGAAGACTTGGGTCCCAGTCAATGCAACACTGTCCATATCCTTAGATCTGGAAAGCATGTAGATAACAAGGTTTCAAATCAGTCTACCAAATCTGTGTCAAAGCCAACACCTTCTGTTCCAATCCAACCCATTCAAGATAATCCTTCTTCAAGCACACAACCATCCACTTCCCAGTCCAAAGGAAAAGAAAAGATTGATGAGCAAACATACAAGCCTGTTGTACCATTCCCAAATAGGCTCACAAATCAAAAGATGAATGCTCACATGGAGAAGATAAGAGAGATGTTCAACCAAGTCCAAATCAATGTCCCTCTCCTTGATGCCATACAACAAGTTCCATCATACGCCAAATTTTTAAAAGAAATGTGCACCAAGAAGAGAAAAGCAAATGTCCCTAAAAAAGTCTTCCTAGCTTCAAACATTAGTGAGCTGCTCACTGGTCCTATCCCTGTGAAATACAAGGACCTAGGGAGCCCAACCATTTCTTGCATGATAGGACAGACTACCATCAATAGGGCTTTGATTGACTTGGGCGCCAGCATCAATCTTCTCCCCTTTTCTATGTATCAGCAATTAGGGTTAGGCAACCTTCGTCCGACCCAAATGACGATACAATTGGCTGACCGCTCTGTAAAGATTCCCAAGGGGGAGATTACAGATGTTTTAATACGGGTCGGGGAATTCATTTACCCCGTAGACTTCATTGTTCTTGAGACGCAACCCGTACAAAATCACAGAGTACAGACACCTGTCATTCTCGGACGTCCTTTCTTAGCCACCGCAAATGCGATCATCAACTGTAGAAATGGCTCGATGCGTCTAACCTTCGGAGATATGACAAAAGAGGTGAATGTTTTCCATCTGGGAAAACAACCTAGGGATTTGGACAATGATTCTTTCGAAGTGAACTTGATAGAAGGTTTAACAAGTGAACATGATGAGGAGGTTGAGTATGAGTCTGAAGAGGAATTTGAGTTGGAGTCTGATGACTTCAACCTTGATCAGATTGTTGAATCAACTGTTGAATGGGCCACTAATTCCACCCCTATTCTTCCTTTGCACCAAGAACAACCAGTGATAGATCATGTCCCTTCTTCTGAACTTAAGGTCCTTCCCGACCATCTCAAGTACAAGTACTTGGATGAGAAGGAAGCCTTTCCTGTAATCATTGCATCCAATCTCACTAACAACAAGAAGAGGATCTTCTTTCTGTGTTAAGAGAAAATCGGGAAGCCATTGGTTGGACCATGGCTGACATCAAGGGGATTAGTCCTTCCATAGTTCAACACCGGATTCATTTGACGGAAGATGCCAAGCCAAAACGAGACCCACAGCGTAGACTAAACCCAATCATGCAGGAAGCCGTTAGAGCTGAGATCTTGAAACTGTTAGACAATGAGATTATCTATCCCATATCCGATAGTCAGTGGGTAAGTCCAGTTCACGCTGTGCCCAAGAAAGCAGGATTTAGTGTGGTAGAAAATGAGAAGAAAGAATTGGTACAAACACGTCTTCCAACGAAGATTCGAGTTTGTATCGATTACCGAAAGTTGAACACTGCCACACGTAAAGACCACTTTCCTCTTCTGTTCATTGACCAAATGCTCGAGAGATTAGCGGGACATAAGTACTACTGTTTCCTGGATGGATATTCAGGATATAATCAAATCCCGATCGCTCCCGAGGACCAAGACAAAACAACCTTCACCTGTCCTTTTGGAACATTTGCGTACCGAAGGATGCCCTTCGGCCTATGCAATGCTCCTGCAACGTTTCAACGTTGCATGCTGAGCCTTTTTTCAGACATGGTGGAGAAATTTCTGGAGATCTTCATGGATGATTTTTCGATCTACGGTGATTCCTTTGAACAATGCTTGTACCATTTGAAGCTGGTTTTACAACGCTGTATGGAGAAAAACTTGACACGTAACTGGGAAAAGTGTCACTTTATGGTCAAGTAAGGAATCGTTCTTGGGCACAAAGTTTCACATATAGGAATTGAGGTGGACAAGTCTAAAGTGGAAGTCATAACAAAGCTCCCTGAACCAACATGCTTAAAAGACATTCGATCATTTTTAGGGCACGCCGGCTTCTATAGACGATTCATTCAAGGGTTTAGCAAAACTGTTAGACCTTTGACAAATCTCTTAGGAAAGGATGTACCCTTTAAATTCGATGAAGAATGTTTACAAGCCTGGAAAGAGCTTAAGTGTAGACTTGTCTCAGCACCTATCATTTCTGCACCTGATTGGACCAAGCCTTTTGAGATTGTGTGTGATGCCTCGGACTTTGCTATCGGCGCTGTTTTAGGGCAGCGTATTGATACTAGGCAACACGTAATTTATTATGCTAGCAGAACGCTGAATGAAGCCCAACTCAATTATACAACTACTGAAAAGGAATTTTTAGCTGTTGTCTTTGCGTTGGAAAAATTTCGCCGATATCTGCTAGGGTCCAGGACGATTATTTTCACCGATCACTCCGCCCTAAAGTACTTAATGCAAAAGAAGGATGCTAAGGAAAGACTTATTCGATGGATACTTCTTTTGCAAGAGTTTGATCTGGAGATTAAGGATAAAAAGGGCGTTGAGAATGTGGTAGCTGACCACTTGTCTAGAATCCCAAATGCACCAAAGGAGAGAATACCAATTAATGACGATTTCCCTGACGAACACATTTTTGTGATGTGTGGAGAGCTTTGGTATGCTGACATAGCGAATTACCTTGCTACCAGGTAAATACCTTCTCATTGGTCAGGCCAGGACAAACACCGTTTCATGAGTCAAATGCGGTTCTTCTTCTGAGATGAACCGTATTTATTCAAATATTGTCCTTACCAGATAATACGAAGGTGCCTTCCTGAGGATGAACATCAGAGTGTTTTGACATTTTGTCACAAACTAGCTTGCGGTGGACATTTTGGTCCACGAAAAACTGCTGAGAAAGTACTTCAGAGTGGATTCTACTGGCCCACTCTCTTTAAGGATGCATACACTTTCTGCAAGCTATGTGATAAGTGTCAAATGACGGGTCGAATCACACGGAAAGACATGATGCCCCTTACACCCATCTTAGAGGTCGAAATTTTTGACCTCTGGGGCAACGACTTTATGGGACCCTTTCCTTTGTCCTATGGCAACCAATACATTTTGGTAGCCGTAGATTATGTTTCGAAATGGGCTGAAGCAATTCCAACAAGGACAAATGACAACCAAGTTGTCATCAAGTTTTTACGAGAAAATATCATCTCTCGCTTCGGAGCCCCCCGTGCGATAATAAGTAACAATGGGAGTCATTTCTGCAATCGGGCTTTTGAAGCCCTATGCGCAAATACTCTATTTCCCACAAATTGTCCACAGCATACCATCCTCAAACCAACGGGCAAGTAGAAGTCACGAATAGACAAATAAAACTTATTTTGGAGAAAACTGTTGGACAGAACCGTAAAGACTGGTCCATCAAACTCACTGATGCTTTATGGGCATACAGGACCGCTTACAAGACTGTCCTCGGTATGTCTCCATATCGAGTTGTATTTGGAAAACCCTGTCACTTGCCTGTGGAGTTAGAACACCGAGCTATGTGGGCTATAGCTGAACTTGGATTTGGATAAAGCCGGTGCCTTGAAGAAGTTGCACATATCCGAGCTAGAAGAGCTAAGAAATGAGGCATATGACAATGCTCAGATCACAAAACACAGAACCAAGCTCTTTCATGATAGATCCATTCACCGAAAAATTTTGTCTCAGGACAAAAGGTTCTGTTGTACAACTCACGACTCCACCTTTTTCCTGGTAAATTGAGAACCAGGTGGTCAGGACCATACATTGTGCAAAATGTCTTCTCACACGGTGCGATTGAGATTCTTGATCCAAATAATGGCAATAAATTCACTGTGAACGGTCAACGTTTGAAGCCATTTCTTACCACTGAATTCGTGTCACATGAAGTTCATGAATTGGGTCTTTGTGACCCACTTTATATGTGACCATTCCGTCTGCACAGTCTCCCAAATTTCCCTGTATATCATTTTTGGGACCACTTTGTAAATAAATATATAAAAAAATAAAAAAATAAAAAAAGAAGAAAAAATAAAAAAATAATAATAAAAAATAAAAATAAAAAAATAATAATGTGGGGCTTTTGTGTTAATTCTTATCAAGAGTTCCATTCTTTCCCAAACTTCCCATCCCTAGGTTTGTAAATATTACTTTTCACCTAGGGATAAATTTGGAACTCTCACCTTTTTTTCCCCCTATATATATCACTTTACTCTACCCCTCTTCCCTCAAACGCAAATCTCCTCCCAGATCTTAACCCTCTCTCCCAAAGCGTCGCCCTCAGAATTTTCCCGAGCCTCTGCTGCCTCCATCCAGCCGCGAATCCGTGACCAGAGCCGCAGATCCGCGGCAATCCTGAGCTTTCTGGAGCGCCGCCAAATTTTCTTCCGGTCGATTTTTCCTTCTGGTGGCAGATCTGGTGCCCCATCTCCCAGAATCAGTCCCCTGTGCCCTCTGCAAACCCGAACTTTCCCCCCACGTACTCCGGGGGTGGTTTGAATTTCCATCTCTCAATTTACTGTTCTAGATTTCAATTATTAAGCATGGCACCTTGTATTTTTTCTGAGAAAGATTTTGGGAAAATATTGTGTGATCCGAACAGGTATGGCCATATGTTCATAGATCGCATTAGGGCTTGGGATTGGTATACGTTAGTGTACGATAACTCTGAGAACGATGCATTTTATTGTCCCGAATTGGTGACAATGTTCTACACTAATATTGACCATGCATCTGTTGACACACACACTTACCAATTTATCGTGCACATGCCCCTAGGCGACTTGTTCATCACTCTTCCTCTTCTTGAGGAACACACACATGTTCCCATTCACCCACAGCACAGCGATCCCCTCCCACTAATCGATTATATGACACTCATGGGGGCTCGCTGCACTGAGCAGGACCACGGGCTAAAGGCCAGCACTACCTTTAGGAACGTACACTGCGTTGGACGCTGGATCCAACCTAACATTTTAGGGCTGGACCACACAACTTCCTTCAATCGCCCAGTGTTGCAAATAATTCATGATTTGATGACCCGGCAACACACGGTCTGCTTAAACAAGGTCATCTTCCACGCAATCATAGTCAACTCTTCCCGCACCCGTGGTGCCAAACACTCTCACCCTATTTTGATTACGCGTCTGTGTAGGACTTTCCTACCGGACGCCGTATTTGATTCCTTTGACCGAGTGTTTGTGGCATCAGAGAGACCCACTAGTTCATATAATAGTTGTTTGCATGCGGTTTGGACACCTAGTGCCCAGCCCGAGACTGTACCTGTGGCGTCCTCTTCGGAGGAGAGTTTAGACGAGAGAGATGATCCTGCATTTTGGCAGCAGGACCCCCCAACAGACTCACGTGCCTTCATGTCCACCATCTGGCGTGGCATGAAGAAGATCTTTCGGGGGCAGGTTCGTCTGAGGAAGAAAGTAGAGGAGCAATCCTCTAGGTTGGACAGTATAGAGGTTGAGCTGAGACGTTCGCAGTCGGCTGGACGTAGCACCACTGCTGGTCCCAAACGACGACGGGAGTGATCATTATCCTTTACTTATTTTCATGCATATTCTTATCTTACATACATTGAGGACAATGCATGAGATAGGTATGGGGGGTAGATTCTAACCTAGGATTTTCATTTTCTTTTTAGGCTTTTTATTTTTATTTTTTAGGATTTTCGTGTTCTTTTTAGGTTTTTATTTTTCTTTTAGATTTTACCTTTCTTTGTAGATTTTTTATTTTCTTTTAGATTTTACTTTTTCTTTTAGAAAAATAAAATATATATATATATATATATATATAAAAGGGGAAATTCTTGATCCATGTTTAAAGAATCAAAACTTGACTTTAGAGATTAAGGAAGCTCTTAACTATGATTTCTAATTATAAGTTGAAAAGAGGAGTTTTGTTGGATTTTTAGGTTAAGTAAAAAAAGGATAAGAAAGATAACTAGATTTTAATTCTTTCTTTAGGATATATACATTAAACATATTGAGGGATTAATCATAGACTTTGTGACTTTATTTACATATATATAATAATAATAAATAATAAAAAAGAAAAAAAAAGAAAATTTGTATATAAATAACTAAATAAATACTTAGCCACTAATTAAGCTGGTTAGCCGTGCCTCAAGAAGCATGAAAAGTCACGCCTAAAGGTGGTTAAGTCCTTAGTATTTATGGCCTAGTTTACTCGAGTCATCAAACCCGAGGGATGTTTTCTCATCTGGTGCCCTAAGACCGACTGGTTTGGGAGTCATCGGTAAGAGGCTCGCTACAAGGGTAAATTAGAAAGCCTAAGGAATGCTAAGGAAATGTAAAATAAATTAAAAAAAATGTTATATATATTAGTAAATAAATAAACTTAGTCTAAGAAAGATCCTTCATATTTATAGATGATATATACTAGGATTGATGCAAAATTTAGTTTTTGATCTTTTCCTTAAAAACTTAACCTAAATTAAAAACAAAACTCTAAATAGACGCTTATAAGAGGAATGACAAGTTTAGGGTAACCTGAAACCTATAACTCAAGTAAGAATCTTGAAAACATGGATCAAAATTTTCACTAACACTTTTATTTTTCTTTATGGATTTTGTGGGTGCAATCCGCTGAAAACCCTCAGGAGACAACACTCCTCCTCTAAGATAACTTAGAGGTTTAACGGCTTGTTGCACGTGCTCAGTGCAATCGTGTCACCTACGAAAGTGGTGTAATAATCTAGTTAGGATTTTTTCTCTTTTTTCTTTCTTTTTTGCTCGGGGACGAGCAAAAGTTAGGTATGGGGGTGTGATTATAGTTCATTTTTGCATCATCTTCCACCTCTATATTATGCATATTATCAATAAAAATTGGTTTTTTACTCCTTTTCTCTCTATTTTTGCAGGTCCATATTTTAATGGAGAAGAGGCCCACAAATCCATGTAAATATCAAGAATAAAAGGATTAATTAAAGGCCTAAAGAGAAGCCCAAAAGAATAGCCCAGTTTCTGGATTCATCCATGCGCCCAGTCAGCCTTCTAGAAGCGCCAACATGGATAACAACCTGTAACAAACCAGCGACAGAAATCGCTGGCATAACGGCCTAGATTCTGTCGCGGAAACGCGGCTCTGGCCGCGTTTCCGCGGCAGGAATCTGGCCGTTGGGGCTGAGATTTGATCCGACGGTTCGGATTTGGGAGCTGATTCTTCTGAGGCCTATAAATAGACCATCAGGGCCAGTACGAGAGACTGAGGAGAGACTAGGGGAAAGAACTTGTATTTTGAGAGGGAGTGTAGGGATTCTCTCTAGGTTTTAGTTCTTGTGTATTCCTCTTCTTCCTCCTAGAGATTCTGTAAAAGAGAGAAAAGAAAGTGTTTGAGAGCTTGTAAGCAAGGAGGTGACATCTTTTCAAAGCAAGGATTAATCAAGCTTTCTTCTCTTCTTTACGATTTCTAGTGCATTGCTTTACTTTCTTCTTGCTTTACTTCATTTGCACTTCTACTTTTACCATGAATTGTTGCTTGCTTTCTCTTGTAATGGATAGACTAGCTAACAACTAATATTGCTAACTTCTAACTCTTGGGTGATTGCTAATTTCTAACTTGCAATGTTAAGTCTCTTTTGATCTCCAATGAAAATGAGTTGTGTTCATTATTGGGAAATGCTTGTTAGACATCCATATGATTCATGTGAGCCTCATTTAGAGCCTTGTCTTTAGAACAAATGCCTTGATGGAACATGGAGATGGATCACCTAAATTTGCTAATGGCTTGTAGAACACTTTTCTTAATTCAAAGCTAGCTTGTATATGCCTTGAATGACTAATGAAACTTGTATCTTCTTCCTTAGCAACCCTTTGAGTGGCACTCCTTGATTCCACCATGAAATTCTATCTCGGGAGCCGATGAATCAATGAGGCTACAAGCTAAGACCGAGAAGAACACTCATCTTCCAAGTGGGACATACTTGACCTAACAAGCAAGTCATATCTCTTGCCAATGAATCCACATGAGGCATGCATCACCCATAAGCTTAGTAAGTTAGCAATTTAGTAAAGTTAGCTAGTCATGGCCTTTCTCATTCTAAAGTTTTCCAAAAGCTTCCTTCATTAGTTTTCTTTTCTAGCAAGACAACTTTCCAAAGTTCTTTTTCATTCTCTTTTACATCGGTTTTTCTTTCCATGTAACCAAATCACAAAAATTTCTTCTTTTACTTTTCCATGTTGTTTTTCTTTTGAACATAGAAGAATCTTCGCTTTCTCTCTCTTTGATTCATAACCGCAAAGCTTTTATCGTGAGCTCTCCCTTAGGATCGACCCGTATAGCCTATGCTATTACGGTGATTTGGAAGGAGCATATTAAACATACATTTTCAGAGTTTCGAGCACTACAATCCAACAAGAAGGTTGACTCTAAAACCCTCTATCTCTGACTTGAGTAAACTCTTCTCCTTGTCCAAACACCCACTCTCGGGTGGGGGCGGACGACCGGACGGTCGACCATAAGCAAGGCACGGTCGACCGAACGGTCGACCGACCCGAGAGCATTTGCTCTCTGGATTTGGGCGGTCGACCGGGCGATCGACCGAAGGACTCCAACGGTCATATTTTTGACCGTTGGCGGTCGACCGGGCGGTCGACCGCCAGCCGCCAAGGCTGATAGTTCAGCCTAACGGCTAGTTTTGGATTGGGGCTTTATATACCTCATTGGTTTGAGTTTTTCTCCAAGATTTTTAGAGCCAAAAATTCCTACTCTCTAGTGTTTATTCCAGCAAGTTTTCAAAAAGTTTTTGGTGCTTAAAGAGTTCATTTTTATTTGTTTCAAAAAGGGTTTGGAAAATTCAAGAAAAGGAAAAGCTTTGGGATTGGTTTTCCCCCCTATCCTAGCTATTTTCCCAAGAAGTTTTCTTTGAGTTTTTGATTTCCAAACACTTGATTTCCACACTTGAGCTATATCATTCTATCCTATTCTATAGGATCTTTTGTTTTTGTAGGAAAAGAAATAGTTTGTGGTCTTTGTAACCACCAAGTTGTAAACCCTTTACTTTGTGATATTCCTCTTTGGTAGAGGTTGATTTGGGTTGTGGTTGACTCCCTCTTTGGTAGAGGTTGAGGTTGTGGTTTACTCCCTCTTGGTGAGGTGGAGTTGGAGTTGGTGCTTGTATCCCTCTTGGTGAGGTGGATTTGGTTGTATTGGTGGAGTTTGGTACTCCGGTCTTCGGTAAACCATTTGTATTACCTCGGTGGAGGTTGTATTGGTTGAGAGAGAAGTTTAGTACTCCTAGTGGATTGGAAATCCTTCTCGGTGAAGGCGGGGACGTAGAGCTCGGTGCTCGAACCTCGAAACACATTTTGTTGTTTGTGTTTGATCGATTGACTCTTAACTCTCTCTCTCTCTCTTTACCTTTGTGCATTGCGTCATTCATATTGCCATATCATTTATATGCTTGTGTTGTACCTTGCATTGATTCATATTGCCTATATCTATATGCTTGGTTGTGTTTGCTTGTGTGCCTTACTTGTGCTTAACCACGAGAGCTTCATATAGCGCCTCAACTCTTATTCAGAGGAATTAAGAGGAGTTAGTCCAGAGCCCTTCAAGGGGAATTCGACTACACTCGTTGTTGCACTAAGTATTGTTGCAAATTAGTTTTAAATTCCGCATTTAATATTTAGATTCGCATTATCACCTATTCACCCCCTCTAAGTGATTTCAGTCTTACCATTCTATGGATGAGAATTGTAAGTGATTTTGGAGAGGGAATCAAACGGGAACAGGTCCCTTAGGATTTTTAGCAAATCCTCAGCTGTCAACGGGTTTGATATGCCTTTACCAACTACCATTTGAGTCGGGCTAGCCATGCTATTCCTCTCAGCATGATGAGTTGTCGAGGACTTATGTTGGGCTTAAAGGCCAACATTTTCCTCTATCCTTAACCATTAAAGGTGTTGGATCATTCGGTTACTGTATTCGTAACCTTGATTCTTCTTTGAGACAACCAGTGTATGATCGGTTCTATACTGGTTTACGGTCGTATGATCTCGTTTGGAGGAAGAGGGGCGCTTCTTCTATATATCTTAGATTCGAAGGTCTTGATCAGAGGTGTAATGTTAACTTGATCATGAGAAGGATCCTTATCAAGGATAAGACTTCTTTCAGACCTTGCCGTTGATCGGCATCATGAGTAAATCACCATCTGAAGTCATAAAGCAATATGCTCCGTTTGAATAGATTGTTTCTATTACAAATAGTCTCTCCCATTTGGGCTGAAATTTGCCTTTGGTTTTGTGCGTCATAATCATTGGTCGTCTAACGGCTAAAACTAAATCTCCTTTCTGGAAGACTCTTTGTTTGACCTTCTTATTGAAGGCTTTTGAGATCCGAGCTTGATACAACTCAATGTGCTGCTAAGCTTATAACCGCTACTCATCTAGGGCTTCGAGCTCTTAAAGACGCAACCGATCATCGTCCTCTGATGTGATCTTACTGATCAGAGCGACTCGTAATGACGGCGTCTGGATTTCTAATGGTATGACTGCTTCGTACCCGTATACCAGAGAAAAAGGCGTATTGTCTGTCGGGGTCCGAACCGTGGTTCGGTCGGCCCAAAGACATTCACTAAGCTTCTCATTCTAATCTCGCTTATTTGAGAAGATGAACTTTTTGAGTAACTTAATGATTATCTTGGTGAATGCTTCCGCCAAGCCATTAGCGGCGGGATTATAAGCAGTTGAAGCCACATTTTGAATTCGGTATTTATCACAGAACCGATAGAATACCTGGCTTACAAATTGGGGACCGTTATCATGGATGATCCGCCTAGGGACGCCAAATCAATGAATGACATAGTGTTTGATGAAATTAACCACATTAGAAGTTTTAACTTCAACCAGTGGTATTACTTTTGTCCACTTTGAAAAGTAATCGGTTATCGCCAGGATAAACCGGTGCCCTTTTGTCAAAGAAGGGCTGATTGGCCCTACGACATCGATTCCCCATACTTCGAATGGCCATGAAGCAATAGTTGGATGGAGCAACTCTGAGGGTTGATGTATGAAGTTTGCATGGATTTGGCATGCTTTATACCTTCGTGCGTATTGGATGGCATCGGCTATCATAATTGGCCAATAATATCCAAGCCTGTGCAATCTGTCCTTGAGTTTTAGACCTGGCTGATGAGCTCCGCATATGCCATCGTGTGCTTCTTTGAGCACTTCTAACTTTGAGCACTTCTAACGCCTCTAAATTAGAAAGGCAACAGAGGAGGATACCGTCGTATGAACGATGGTAAAGTGTCTTCAGAGTTGGATCATAATAAAAACGGAGAGACCTTCGTCTGATAGATGTCGCTTCTTTCGGATTGTTTGGCAGCAGACCATGTAGAGCATAGTCGTTGAAAGAAAATTGCCAATATCTCGGCTCAAGATCCATCGAGATAATATAGACATCTCTGGTTCTTAACATATGTTTAGAGCAGACAAGGTTCGAGTCGCCACTGTAAGGTGATACTCGGTGTCGACTGGCAAGGCTAGCGTTGTTGCTAATGCAGCAAAAGCATCTACCTTATATTCTGAGATCAAGATACGTGCCCAATGTAAAAGTCATCAAACAGATTAGCTATTTCGATGACTGCGTGATAATAAGGTACCAAATCCTCGTGATGGACCTCATATTCGCCTTTAACCTGATTGATAATCAGTTTTGAATCATCGTAAGCTTCAAGGTAGCGTACCCCTATTTCGTGGGCGAGCTGAAGACCAATAAGTAGAGCATTGATTTCCGCCACATTGTTGGAGCATGATTTCGTCAGAGAAAATGCTCTAGGAAGGACATAATTTTGTAGAGAGAAAAGACAACCCTCGCCGGCAATGATTCTGCCTTTAGGACCTATTCGTGATGCTCCATCAAAGAACATCTGCCAAACTTCATCCATGAAGTTACATTGGATTCGAAGACTTCATCTGGAATATCTTAGTGAAGTTTTGAGTTTCTGGAATCAGATGAGCAGCCAAGAACTCTGCAAAGGACCTGGCCTGAATAATGTCGTGTCTTCTGAACGGCAAAGACAAGGGCTAAGCACTCCTTCTGAATAGGATTATAACGAAATTCCGCTCCTATCAAAGTCCTGCTCAGATAATAAATAGCCTATTCATGACCATTGTCGTCTTTTGAGCAAGCAGGGCACTAAGAATTCTGGAGAAGTGTGCCGATAGAAATCTGGTCAGCGCGCGACCACTTTGTCCATTTGACGATGCGATCGATGGGATTCCCTTCTCGCCTGGTTCGGGGAATCAAAGAACAGAAGGTTGGTAGAACCCTCTTGTTACTTCTCAAACTGCCTCCACTTGGGAATTCCTTCTCGCCTGGTTCCGGAGATTCCTTGAGAGGGAGGAAGATCTTAGGGTATCAGCACCCTGATTAGAGAAGTAGTTCTCTGAATTCTTGGAAGTAAGAGAATAGCTCTCTGTTTAGTCGTCTCTCTCTGTGCGTGCCTCTGCCTGTGCACGTGTTTGTCTCCGTGTACTCCTAGTAGGCTATTTATAGGGAGAGCAGGGGTAAAATTGCCCTTTTTAAAATCTAAAAATAGATTGAGTCAATCTGTTTAAATCTGAAACGTAGCCTTGCCGCAAGGCTAGAATCAGCTTTTGTGAAGTTAGGAATAGCAGATAGCGTCGATCTCCTGATCTGTTTTGATTCTTTCTAAATAACTGAAAGATCTCTCCTGATCTTCTTACTTGTTTTAGGAGAGTCAAGAGATTATGGTAAACAACTGCCAAATTTGATCTCAGATTTGATCTTGATTAAATTTGGTCTCATCTGGAGATTTAATTGGTTCAAAGGTGACCATAAAAGACCCGCAACGGAGCTGCCGTGTCGAGCTTGTAGCGGAGCTGGAAGGAGCATCTGGCGAAGTCAGAAGAAAGCTCTTCAGCGGAGCTGGATAAACATCTGTGGCGAAACTACTGACCATCCTTCTGCGTGGTTGTGTGTGGCTTCGAGCGAAGCTAACTCTCTGCGGAGTTAACTAAACGCTTTAGGCGAAACTATAATTAGTTTCCTGATAGAGCTTTGAACGGCTTCAAGGCGAAGTTGGACAAACTTAGCCTCTCAGGTGAGGCTATCCCCTCGGGCTCATGTGATGCTAAGTGTTGAGTTAACCTAGCATCTTAGACCTTCTTAGGTCTCTTAGAAGACAATCTAGGCTCACTGTCTACTTCACTGGATCAGTAGAGTCTAAGTCGCTGATTTGTCCATCGGAGATGGGTAAAAACTGCTCGACAGCTTATTTGCCACTTGTCTTTTGTAAATGTCAACAAGTTAGACATTGTTCAGGCCAGTCAGGAATCTTGTCTTTCTTAGAGCGTCAACATCCATTTCTATTTCTCTACCTTCTCATTCTACGACTTTCTTCCTAACTTAATGTTAACCTATTTTCCTTTTCTTTTAAAGAACTAAAAGAAGATCTTTAACCATTCTTTGTAACTTAAAAGAGAACTTGTTAAAAAAGCTTTCATTGCTAGTCCCGCCTTGTAGTTCACGACCCACATAGCCACTTGCTATTGCGGTAGTCTTGAGTACTTGCACTCTTTATTCTAAGTTCTGAAATTCTGTATTTTTGTGTGCAGGTAAAAACTCAATCACTTCAGTAGCTCTCTTGGAGTGATACAAGTGTAAGCACAATATCAAGCACGTATAGATGAATAATAATAGCAATGCGAGATATAAAGATAGTAGAGTTTAGAGATATAGCCAAACGCAAACACAAGGAAATGTTTCGAGGTTCGAGCACCAAACTCTACGTCCCCGCCTTCACCGCATGAAGAATTTCTATTATCTCCACTAAGAAACTCCACAAAGGATACAAAGTTCAACCCTCTACACAAGAGGAGGCACAAATCCAACAATCTCTACATAAGAGATAGGCACAAAGCTAACTCCTCTACATAAGAGGGAAGCGCAAAGCTAAGGTACAAATCCAAAGAGAAAATAATGGTACAACACTTGGTGACCACAAAGATCACAAACAACACCTTTCATAATACAAGATCCTAGAGGATAGATTTTGCGATGAATAGCTCAAGCTTGTGAGGAAACAAAGATTTTGAAGTAAAGCACAAAAGAAAACACTTGGGAAAACTTCTTGAATGATATAGAAATTGAAAACTTGAAACTAGAATTTCCCAAAACTTGTTTTCTTTGATTTTCAAAACTTTGAAACACAATAAAGATATATATTTTGAAGCACAAAAACTTGTTTTAAAACTTTGTTGAATGTGGGAAAAATTGCTCTTGAAAATCTTATAAAAACTCTTGTTGAAACTCTCTTCAATGACCCTTATTTATAGGAAGAGGGTAGAAATGATTAGAGAGTAAGCCCAATCATTAAAACATTGATAAAGTCCTAATAAAGTAAAATAAGCCCATTTGGAGAAAAGACAAAATAGTTTGAAGAGAGAAAATCTCATTTTAATTCAAAATGGGCTCAAAAGGTCACTGCAGCTGTCGACAACCCAATGTGCAACGGTTAGAATTATAGTCATTGCATGGCCACCACTGTCGACAGTCCAAAGGGGCTATCGACAGCTGAGCTGATATATAACGTATCACTGTCGACAGTCCCGCTGTCGTTGAATTGTCGACAGTCAGCCCAAAATCAAACAAACCTTAGATACTGAAAAACACTGTCGACAGTTCTCTGAAAATAACCTGTTGATAGTCCAGTGTCGGCTTGTCGACATCTCCAACTCAACCTGGCTGTCTATAGATAATAAGAATACTTGAACTAAGAATACTTGAAACTATCTTTTTAAATTTAATCTAAATGCCAATAAATCTCTATAACTTCTACAAAATAAGTTCATCTAAATAGAATAAAGTACAAATATGTGTAATAAAAAATAACACATATTACAAACATGTGAACTTATTTTTGAGATATAGAAATTTATTTTAAAAACAAAAATCATATTTCTCAAAAATTAACTTTTAAGTGGAAATCTGATGTTTCCAAAATTATTATGAATACAAAAACAAGTTATTGAAACTCAATATGCATAAATAGAATTCAATACACATATAAACCAATAAAAACTTATTTTTGATGAAATCTATTCATGAAACCAAAAACGTAAACTTGTTAAACCAAAACCAAAACTTTTATTATTGAAAACCAATATCAAACTTTGTGTGTGTGTGAACTTGAGTAATAAAAACTAATCCATACTTTACACAAGATCTAAACTCACAGACTCTAGACCCAAATGTTCTTGAAGATTTTCTGTAACACATTGATCCTGCGAGTACGGAGACGTACTGTGACGTATATACACAGGTCAAAAATACCCTCACGTATATATGCTAAGCATCAGTACAGGTAAGAATCAGAGTTCGAAAATACGTGGTACATTATACATTCTAACATATGAGTATAATTACAAAATTATCACCAGATGTGACACAATATTACAAGAATATTACATCACTGATAGGCGCAATTACGAGAATACAAGAAGATATACAAGTATGAATAGTACAATGGCGCTCACGAGTCTATAGAAGAAAAACTCGAGAGACGCGCAGGGGGCCTGGAAGGATAGAGCTTTAGACGGTCTGCCGATGATCCACGCTTCAGCTGTGCATCTCTGATCAATATCCGAGAGAATCCACAAGTTCTAAGCTCCAAGATCTGGACATGAAGATCCAGGGAAGTCAGAATTCCCCAACGAGTGGTGATGTTAATGCCAAATGGCGTGCATAGATAAGCACACGTGTATTGATAAATCCGAATCATAAACATGCACTGAAAAGTATGTCGTGAGCACAGACATACATGAGCAAGTAGATATATAACAAGCGATATCAAGTACAGAATACTCATAGTATAATAAGATAAGAGTAGGAGACTGGTGGAATAGAATACAAGCAGTAAAGCAGGTGTAAGCAGGTATAATATAATAATAATCATAAACTGAAAATCTAATGGAAAACCCGATGAAAGCAAACTCGGCAAGCATACAACGGATACATAGTTGGCATCTTTTATTATTATTATTATTACTCATCCTACCCAGATATCTAGATATGTGGACTAGCGTCCTAGCACACATATATCCAAACCTGAGTAAAGTAAGGTTGTTATTGGAAACTAACGGAGGTATCAACGAATAATGTTTACAGTGGGTTCCGTGCATGCCCGGGACCACGGTCTAGAGCGTTCCATTACTGGTGTATGGAACCGACCGCAAGGCCTACAGGAGCTTATCAAAATGGTACCAAGAAGGAGGGAGCTAGCGTTCCTCTCGGTCACCTGGAGGTCCTCAGGTCAGACTGAAAGTTTTAGTTGCATAACGTACCTAATACCACTATAAACACGGACATGTATTGATATCCACAAGTTTTCCCCATCCCGATGTAAGTTGTCCCCTTTTATGGTTTATTAGATACTTAACAGATTTCGTGGATGAGCAGGAACAAACTAGAAATATCATGAGTACGGCTTGTACTGAAATATATCAAAATATAAGCAAGATGTCAGGTCATCATTCCCGTCATCATGATAATTGTAAGAGTCCAGTATATCATGTGGGGTGTCAAGTGATAACATGACAGGAGGGTGATATCAAGCAGGTAACAATTGATAGCATGGTTTATCTAAGCACATCAAGCGATACAGAAAAATAGTACCGATATACGAGATCGGTACGAAGACCGAAAAATCATGCAGTTTTAGGAAAAATAGTATAACTAAGATTTCAAACTCTTCACAACCAGTAAGAGAAGAAAAGCTAACCTAGCAACCAGGTTATAAGCAAGCAAGCAAACACCCCAGCGGAGCTAAGCAAGCTGGAGGTACAAACAACAAACAGTGTTTAACACTAGAGTGTCTAATGGAGCTACTGGAATGACTCGGTGAGAGGACGAATCTAAAATCTGGCAGCATCTCGCCTAGACGAATTTAGTGGTAAAGCGCTGAGTGCTAAGCATGCCTACCAGGCGGAGCTGAGAGACCTGATGGATTAAGCGCACTTCTCTTTTGAGGTAGTGGGCGAGAGCCCGAAGACTAAAGTACGCTTGGGGTCTAAGCGCACTTTCGGTAGTTACCACGAACCCATAAGGGTGCAGGCCTAGAACCATTGGATAGCCAGTCCGGATCAGACAGAAACCAGGAGTCGGTACAAGGGTACCTGAACAAGATGTTAGTACCACACGAGCATACATATGATCGTGATAATATCTAGACTACCATGGAGTAGAAAAGCCCGGAGGGTAATGACCGCGAAGGGTCGGTCACGCATGGTATAAAGAAATAAAAAGTACATCACAGGCATGGTATATAAGTAAGAAGTAAACTATCCTAGTACAAGCATTCATCACAGGCATATACATGTACAATCATGGGCACTCGGGCACATACAAATACAGGCGCACGGCCTAACACAAAAACATATTTAAATACAAAATAAAATACACGTCGACCCGACGAAGTAGGGAAACCCAAATCAAGGTGAGGACACTCGCCTAAATATCTAAAAAAGTGAAAAACTCTGGAAACCCAGGAACTCGCATATGCACCATAAAATATAATTAAATATAAAAATATATATTTAGAGAGAGAAAGAAAATAGGAGAGAGGAAAAAGAGAAGAGAGAAAGAGAGAGAAACTGAGGAGAGAGAAAGAGAGACAGTAGAGAGAGTGAGAAATAGTAGAGAGGAGAGAGTGTAGAGAGAAAGGAACGAAGAGAAAGAGTTAGAGAAAGAGAGATAGATAAGAGAGAAAGAGATGAGAGAGAGAGAGAGAGAATGGAGGGGCTGCGTGAGCAGCCCTTGAACAAGGGGGCCCACTGGGAGCCGTGGGCCCAGGGGGCCTGGCCAGCCCTCTGCCGGCCAGAGTTTTAGCCGGCAGCGGCCTTGGCCTCTGGCGGCGCCCAACAGAGAAGGGGAGAGAGAGAAAGATAAGGGGAAAGAGAGAAAGGAAATTTAGGGGGAGAGAGATCCAAGAGAGTGGAAAAGAGAGGTGATGACTGGCCGGCCAAACGACCGGCCAGGTGGTCGGCGGCGGCACAGCCGCCACGGCCAAGTCCAGAGGGGGGAGAGAGGGAAAGGAAAGAAAAGAAAGAAGAAGAAAGAAGCAGAAAGGGAAGAAGAAAAGGAAAAGAAAAGAAAGGAAGAAGAAAAAGGAAAGAGAAGGAGGAGGGGCTCACCGGAGTGGCTGGGCGACGGCAGAGTTGGGAGGAGGCGCCGATGGTGGTGGTGGTGGCTGGTTGAAGTTGATGAGAGAGAGGGAGAGGGGAGAAATTGAAGGGTGGAGGAGAAAGAGGAGGAGATGGAGAGAGAGAGAATTGAAAGGGAGATTGAGAGTTAGAGGAGAGAGAGAGGGAAAGAATTTGAGAGGAGGAGGAAGGAGGGGAGGGGTTGTGTCGACGCCAGGGAGAAGAGGAAAATGGGAAAGAAAGAGAAGGAAAAAGAAAAGAAAAAGGAAAATAAAATAAAAAGAAAAGGGGGAAGATATTTTGGGGGGTTGTGTAGTGGAGGATTTTTGGGAAAAAGAAAATAAATAAAAAAGAAAATAGAGGAAAAGGGGGCGGATGGGGAAAATGGGGAAGGAAAGAAAAAGAAAGAAAAGAAAAATATATAGATAGTACCCGGATCTAGGAAACACCGAAAATGTCAGAAAATTGGACTGATCCGAAAAGCTCTTAAATTTTTTTAAAATAGTAAATATTATTTTAATGTACATAATGAAATCGGTTTTCAAATTAAAAATCCTGAAGTCAACCGTCGATATCGGTCTACACCGGTTCGGCCGGTTTTTGATAAATTCAGAAAAATCCTAAAAAATGCATTAAAAGAGAAGAATATGATTCTAAGAATCAATGTGGAAGCAGAATTCAGAAATTCAATTCTGATTGTAAACTAAAAATCCTGGAATCAGCAAGCGATACTGGCTGACACCAAATCCGGTGGAATTTTGATAAATTCAGAAAAATCTCAAAAAAAAAATTTAGATAGAAAATGTGATTTTAAAAAATAATGTGAAATTCATTTCTAGAAATTCAACTCTGTTTGTAAATTAAAAAACTGAGAATCGATCAGCGACATTGGTCGACACCGGTTTTGAAGATTTACAACTTAATTCAGAAAAATCTCAGAAAATTATAGAAAATCTAGAATATTAGAAAATAATGTTTGAAATGAAATCGGTCAAATCTGACTAACCAAAAGATCAAATCAAGTAATATTCTAGGATCGGGTCCCAGGTTCAGACTAAGGCTGACTCCGAGTCCACGAATCTAGATCCAAGGCAAAACGATCATATAAATAATTCATAATACAAAACAAATACAGGGAGTAAATCAAAAAATATGACCTAAAAATCTGAATACGCAACTAAGTACGTATTCCGAGAGCGGGGTGTTACATTTTCTTTTCCATATAGACTTGATCCAAACTAGATTCTTGAGCTAGACTCCTTGAGTTCTTTATATGATCTTTAAGCTTGAGCTCTTGAATCAACATGTGATAACTTCAAAACTTTACTTTGAATCTTTTGTTGAAGCTAAACACCAACTAAGATCTTGAATAATATCTGACACTTAATAAATACAAGATCATTAGTACTATAACTACATGAGTTAGTCATCATTAAAAATAGAGTGATAGGCTTTTGGGCCAGCACAATGCATTTCTCTTCCGTCCAAGCGCCACAAATTGACTAAACAAATCTCACTCTACGTAAGATGAATGTTACACCAATGGACCATTGAAGTGCAAATAGGTAAAAAAGTACCTAGTTAAATTCTTCACATATGCACGGGGTTTTCATTCCTTCTCAGTTGAGGCAGGTGAAACTTGCTTGCAGCTCTAATAGAGAGATGGAGAATCGAGACATTCATATTTCTGTAAGTTCACCTAGAGGGGGGTGAATAGGTGATGGCTAATCTAATGGTCACTAAATGCCAAATAATGCGGAAGCTAAAAACAATTATGACCTAAACTAAACTCTTACACTAAACACCACGTATAACACAAGAGTGTTGCCGAATTCCCCGTGAAGGGCTCTGGACAAACTCCTCTAGATCCCTTGAATGGGTTGAGGTGCCGCGTTGGCTCTCTGGTTAAATACAAGTGTTAGCAAACAGCCCAAGCATGTATGTCAATGAGCACAAATGAATATATCAAGCATATAAAGATAGACAATAAAAGTATGCAAGATATAAAGACAAAGAGAGAGAGAGAGTGAGCAATCGCAAACACAAGGGATTTGTTTCAAGGTTCGAGCACACTTGCTCTACATCCCCGCCTTCGACACACGAAGGATTTCCACTATACTCGATCCTAATGGATCACCCGGTGCCGCAACACCTACAAGCTCTCGGACTCTCTAGCCCGTACATACGCAAGCCCACCGGCTCGCCGAGACCGCACCTCAACAAGGGGTTCGCACCCGAACCCGAAACACCGAGTCCACACTAGGACCCGAAACAATTGCGAACACAACCGTCCGCCTTCTCAAAGGAACAAAGAACAAGTCTTTGGTGATCACAACACTTTGATCACCTAAAAACTATCTCACTACAACACTCCTATAAGATGAATAGTAATGGATAGCTCAAGTGTTTGTGTGAGAAAAACAAGGAAAGAGATGGTGGAGGAAAACTCAAAGAATCTCTTTAAACACTCTTAATAAAAACTCCATTTTTGATTGAAAGTATTAGCTCTCAATTTTGTAGAGAAAAACCTCTGAAAAGAGTAGAAAAAACTGGCTCTAAAACTTCTCCAAAATCTTGTAGAAAACAATGGCCAAACCCCCAAATTTATAGGCTGTCAAAAACTAGCCGTTGGGGTCTGTCAGACCTGTCGGTCGACCGCCCGGTCGACCGCCAACGGTCAAGAATCAGACCATTGGAGCCTCCGGTCGACCGTCCGGTCGACCCAAAAGAACAGAGAGCACTGCTCTCAGTTCGGTCGACTGGGTCGGCAGACCGGCCATCTGCCAGGTCAAGGCGTGCACGTCGTGCACGTCGGTCGACCGAGCCGGTCGACCGACTTCAGCCCTAGTCGACTTGGTAGGTCGACTAGTCGACTTGGCTGAAGCCTGAAACAAAAATCTGATAAGGGATTTAAAACTTGGTCTTTTGATTGAAATAAGATCCCATAAAATACTGAAAAATCTACAAAAATAGTTTTACCAATATACTTTGATAAACAAACATGTTTGCACAAAATCAAGGCATGTTCTAAAAGATTGGACTATTTTTGTAAGTAGGAAAATATTGGCTCAAATGAAAACTTGTATTTTCCAAAATCTTGTTTTTCAAAACTCCTTCATGATACAAAAACAAGATATTTTGAATTCATTAAAGCATAGTGTGTATGGATATGATCCACTACACAAATAGGATATCTATGTTTTTGACATTATGCTCTAAACTTGGTTTTGGTTAAAAGATATGTAAACATGAAAACCAAAATCCAAAAAGTATTTTTCCAAAGTAAAAATCTTTTCTAAAAACTAAAAATCTTTTATGAAAACATATCTATCAAGAGTGTGTGTGTAAATGTACTTGAGCAATCCACCAACTACTCTATCCTTTACATTTTATCTAAAACAAAAATCTTATACCTAGACACAAGTCTTCATCTTCTTGAAGTCTTCACTTGAAGCCTTCTCATCTTCTTGACTTGGTCTAAACACGATCCAATGGCTCTTGGATTAAACCGTGCTAGCTCCAAAACTTGACTTCAAATCCTTTGTTGAAGCTATGCACCTACTAAGATCTTGATCATAAATCTGTCACTAATTAAACACAAAATCATTAGTAAACATAACTACATGAGTTGATCATATCAAAACTAGAGTGATGGGCCTTTGGGCCAACAATCTTCTCCTTTTTGATGATGACAAAACTCATGAAGTTATATATGCATGGATTAAAGTAAAGCTTCAAGGAAGCTCCCCCTTACCTCATGCATAAACAATAAATAATAAATATGCAATTGTTGGCCCAAAGGCCTATCACCCTAGTTTTGATGATGATCAACTCATGAAGTTATGTTTACTAATGATCTTGTATTTTAATTAGTGACAGATTCATTATCAAGATCTTAGTATGTGCATAGCTCAACAAAGGATAAAATGTCAAGATTTGGAGCTAGCACGGTGTGATCCAAGGAGCCTTTGGATCAAGCTTGGACCAAGTCAAGAAGATGAGAAGCCTTCAAGTGAAGACTTCAAGAAGATGAAGACTGTGTCTAGGTATAAGATTTTGTTTTTGTTTTAGTTAAAAATGTAAAGGATAGATAGTTGGTGGATTGCTCAAGTATACCATGCACACACACTCTTGATAGAATTGTTTTCATAAAAGATTTTTTAGTTTAGAAAAGATTTTTCATTTTGGAAAAATACAAGTTTGGTTTTTGGTGTTTCTCATATACTTATCTTTTAACCAAAACCCAGTTTAGAGCTTAATGCCAAAAACATAGATATTTCATTATGATTGTGTAGTGGATCATATCCATACACACTATGCCTTAATAATATATCTTGTTTTGTATTTGAAGATGTTTTGGAAAAACAAAGTCTAGAAAACATGTTTTGGAAAATACAGTTTTTATCTTGAGCCAAATATTTCCAACTTACAAAAATAGTCCAATCTTTTATAACATGCCTTGATTTTGTGCAAGCATGTTTGTATATCAAAGTATATTGGTTAAACTATTTTTGTAGATTTTTAAGTATTTTATGGGATTTTATTTGAGCCAAAAAGACAAACTTTTTAATCCCAGAAAACTGTTTCAGGCTTCGGATAAGTCGACTAATAGCCTTTATAAGTCGACTAATCCAGGAGTCGGCCGACCAGACCGGCCGACCGACGTGCACAAATGTGCACGCCTTTGTGTACTGGAGGACGGCCGACCGTGCCGGTCGACCGCTCCAGAGAGCAGAGCTATCTAGAAAGTTCGGCCGACCGCACGGGTCGACCGACAGAGAGTTAGACTCTCAGCTCCAGTGGGTCGGTCGACCCGGGCGGTCGACCGTGGCTCCAACAGTCAGAAATCTGACCGTTGGCGGTTGACCGCACCGGTCGACCGGCCGTTCTGACAGACCCCAACGGCTAGTTTTCTGGCAGCCTATAAATTGGGGTCTTGTCATTGTTTTGAGCTAAGATTTTCAAGTGGGTTTTCACCAGTTTTTCCTGAACTATTTAGAGTTTTCCTCCACTTGATTTAGAGCAAATATTTCCAATCAAAAGGAGAGATTTATCAAGAGTGTTTAAAAGAGATTCTTTGAGTTTTCCTCCACCACTCTCATCCTTGTTTTTCTCACACCACACTTGAGCTATCCATTGATTATTCATCCTATAGGTGTGTTGTAGTGAGAGCCTTTAGGTGATCAAAGTGTTGTGATCACCAAAGATCTTTTCTTTGTTCTTTGAGGAGACGGGCAAGTGTGCTTGTGATTGTTTGGGTCCTAGTGAGGACTTGGTGTTTTCGGGTTCGGGTGCGAACTCGTGTTTGAGGTGCGGCCTCGGCGAGCCGGTGGGCTTGCGGTGTGTACGGGACTAGAGAGTCCGAGGGCTTGTAGGTGTTGCGGCACCGAGGAGAGATCCATTGGGATCTTGCATAGTGGAAATCCTTCGTGTGTCGAAGGCGGGGATGTAGAGCAAGTGTGCTCGAACCTCGAAACAAACCCTTTGTGTTTGCGATTGCTCTCTCTCTCTCTTTGTCTCTTGTTTATATCTTGCATTCAATTATTGTCTATCTTTATATGCTTGATATATTCATTTGTGCTTAATTGATATACTTGCATGGAATTGTTTGCTAACACTTGTATTCAACCAAGAGAGCCAACGCGACACCTCAACCCATTCAAGGGGAATCTAGAGGAGTTTGTCCAGAGCCCTTCACGGGGAATTCGGCAACACTCTTTGGTTATACGTGGTGTTTAGTGTAATAGTTTTATTTGGTCATAATTGTTCTTAGCTTCTGCATTATTTGCATAATTCATCATTAAGTGACCATTAGATTAGCCTTCACCTATTCACCCCCCTCTAGGTGAACCTTCAGCAATGAAGGTACATAAATATGTATGCAAATGAAGGAGATAAGCATGCTAATCAAGCATAATACAAAATCACAAAATCTTTTCTCCTATTTGCAAAACAAAACATATATGCATAAACATAAATTCTTTTTCTTTTGTTTATTTGGTATGCATGAGCAAAAACACAAGTATACATACCTTAAGCAAGGAAGACATGCATATATCAAATACTTCTCCAAATACCTCTCCCCCTTTTTGTCAATCATCAACAAAGGGGTTAAGGTAAAAACAAAATCATTAAATTTTTCTCCCCTTTTTGTCATAAACAAAGAAACCAATAAGGGGTGTAAACAAATAAGTCAATAAAAAGGTTATATGCGATATACATTCATGAAGAGGAAGACGGTTAAGTAACTTCCCTACACATATACATTACATGAAGGAGGGATGACAAGCCCTAATTCACATAACGTATAATATGTAATGCATAAGAGGAGATGTGAAGCTCCCCCTACACACGTGTACCACATAAAGAAGAGATTGTCAAGCTCTTCAATACACAATACACTCAACATGAATCTATATGTAGAAGAGATGTTAAGCTCTCCTTGCATATAGGCAATACAACCAAAAAATTTTTTTAATTTTTATTATTATTATTTTTTTTAAAGGTATCAGAGCTTTTGTGAAACAAACAAATTTTAAGATATCAAAACGAAAATAATCATTATTGTAAATCATATTGATACCAATTGAAATTTAACAAATATAAAGTTGAAACATATTGATACCAATAGTAAACATAATGATCAAAAAATTTTATTTTTCATCATAAACTTTGTGCTTTTTAAAAAATGTGAACCAATTGAAAGTTAAGCACATGAAAATCATATATATGTATGAAATGAGTATACCAATTGATATTGATACATACATATATAAGAAAACAAAATATGAGTATATACAAAAATTATCAATTTAGATACCAATTGAAAAGATCCAATGATACCAATTGAAATAACAATAATGATCAAGTGTATATCTCATATAACTATACCTCCCTTCATATGCTCAAGATAAAAGATTTTCAATGAAGCATACAAGGCATAATCGCCCAACCATCCTCCCATGAAGGGTAGAGTTTTCAAAATAGATTTGAAAATATTTTAGCATTGACAATCACTACCAAATGAAGAATAATTAACAAGTTAAAAATAATTTTTGAAAAACTAGTTAAAGATCCTTCAAAAACATGAAATCAAAGCATATTTTTCATGAATCATTCCAAATACAAGAATTGACACTCGATCTATGAAGCTCAAAAAAAATGTGTTCATGAAACAAAGTCATGACAAAATAAATAAAGTGTAAGTGTTCAAAAGTCATGTAAGTAGCATTTTCATGAAAATAGACATTGAAGCTCAAAAAGTGTGAGTATCATTTTTTTAAAAAAATTCATTTTATCAAATAAACATGAAAATTCATTTTTCATTAAAACAAAACACACTTCTAGGTATATGTATGTTATCCAATCTTAACAATACACATACATATCCCAAACATAAAAGAGTCTATCAAATGTATTTGCATGAAGGCAAGAGACTCACGGGTATACATGTATATTTATTAGATTTGAATTAAAAATGCATATACATGAAGTAAAATCATAAAATTTGGCAAAGCATGTATAAATGAGAGAATCATCAAAATTAGGCTATACATGTGCATATAGTGGGTACAAATGAGCATGAAGTGCAAACATATATAAGACAAATGTAACTCACGATTTGTACATGTATAATACAAGTTTTGATAAAAACTACATCTAAATATGTTTTTACCACATGAAGCACATAAGAACACAAAACATGAACATGCTATGAATATGATATGAGTAAAAAGCATGTACATAAAAAGTAGGAGTTTAGAGATTGTTACCAACTCCAAAGCTCCAATCATGGTGGTTGTCCCACCAAAACCTCCTTGATAGCGATGCATCAATAAGTGTGTCCATCATATCCATTTGCATCCACCATCAAGGCACCAAGTCTCTCACGTTTTGAGAGATCCCTCACCTATTTCAAATACACAATGTGGGGGTTTTGGTACCCATATTTTCTTGGGTCCTTTGGGGTTAGTCATGTAAGGAACCCAAAAATTTTTATTAGCAAAATTAAAATGATTAATCTTATAATAACAAAATTTTGCTAAATGGCCTTTGCGGCCACAATGTGTACAAGTGTACAGCTTAGTATGCTTATGTGAATGTTTGTGATCGTGTTGTGCAACATAAGCAAATGCATGATGTGAGTGTGCATGAACATGGGGAACTTGTTTCTTTTGAAACAAGGATTCTAATCTAGTATGGTTAAATGCACAAGAGTTCAAAGTTGAACTCAAACAATCCATTTTATTTTTCAAATCTTTAATCTCATTAGTGGTGGCATGTAAAGCATGATGAGATAAAGAATCATTTTTCTTTTTCTTTTTTGAAACAAAATCTTTTTCTTTTTCACAAATTTTTCTTTTAAACAAGAGTTTTCTTGAAAAACAACTTCTTTTTGTTTTTCCACCAAATCAATTTTATCCTTCAAAGTAGTGTTCCCTTCACACAAATCATTTAATTTAGACATTAAGGAAACATTCTCATTTTTCAAAAATTTATTCTTTTTCAATGCATGCAACCTTATTTCTAAATGAATCATTTTCCTTGTGCATGCAATCAAATTTCTTTTTCAAATTTTTATTTTCTTTCTTAATCATGTCATATTTCTCAAGTAGGAGTTGACAAAAAGTGGTAAGCTCATCATATGACTTGTCCTCATCCTCGGATTCGGTAGTTACCTCAAGGGGGTTATCCCCTTGGACCATGTAGCACACGTTGGAGATGTCGCTTCCAACATCCGAATCGCTCCCCGCATAGTATTGATCTTTTCGCCAAGGGAGATGAGGGTGTTCCAAACTACAAAAGCCGAATCAAAGTTAGAAACCCTAGATAAATAATCATCATTTAGGGTTGACTTTAAAGCATGAAGGGCTTTTGTATTAGCCTCAAGATTCTTACCATCTAAACAATATGCATTATTAGTGGTGGCAAGATAAACATGAATACCTAAGGCTTTGAGGTACAAGGACATCTTCATCTTCCATATATGGATGTTAAGAATGTCAAACATGGGTGGTGACATGAAGTCCATAGTGTGTGTACAAAATATTGTGATTAGCCTAAAAGGAGGATCTTTAACTCTAGGTTGTTAGACCAAATTCAGAGCACTTGGCTCTGATACCAATTGTAAGTTCACCTAGAGGGGGGGTGAATAGGTGATGGCTAATCTAATGGTCACTAAATGCCAAATAATGCGGAAGCTAAAAACAATTATGACCTAAACTAAACTCTTACACTAAACACCACGTATAACACAAGAGTGTTGCTGAATCCCCGTGAAGGGCTCTGGACAAACTCCTCTAGATTCCCCTTGAATGGGTTGAGGTGCCGCGTTGGCTCTCTTGGTTAAATACAAGTGTTAGCAAACAACCCAAGCATGTATGTCAATGAGCACAAATGAATATATCAAGCATATAAAGATAGACAATAAAAGTATGCAAGATATAAAGACAAAGAGAGAGAGAGAGAGTGAGCAATCGCAAACACAAGGGATTTGTTTCGAGGTTCGAGCACACTTGCTCTACATCCCCGCCTTCGACACACGAATGGCCAAACCCCCAAATTTATAGGCTGTCAAAAACTAGCCGTTGGGGTCTGTCAGACCTACCGGTCGACCGCCAACGGTCAAGAATCCGACCGTTGGAGCCTCCGGTCGACCGCCCGGTCGACCCAAAAGAACAGAGAGCACTGCTCTCAGTTCCGGTCGACTGGGTCGGCAGACCGGCCATCTGCCAGGTCAGGCGTGCACGTCGTGCACGTCGGTCGACCGAGCCGGTCGACCGACTTCAGCCCTAGTCGACTTGGTAGGTCGACTAGTCGACTTGGCTAAAGCCTGAAACAAAAATCTGATAGGGATTTAAAACTTGGTCTTTTTGATTGAAATAAGATCCCATAAAATACTGAAAAATCTACAAAAATAGTTTTACCAATATACTTTGATAAACAAACATGCTTGCACAAAATCAAGGTATGTTCTAAAAGATTGGACTATTTTTGTAAGTAGGAAAATATTGGCTCAAATGAAAACTTATATTTTCCAAAATCTGTTTTTCCAAAACCCCTTCATGATACAAAAACAAGATATTTTGAATTCATTAAAGCATAGTGTGTATGGATATGATCCACTACACAAATAGGATATCTATATTTTTGACATTAAGCTCTAAACTTGGTTTTGGTTAAAAGATATGTAAACATGAAAACCAAAATCCAAAAAGTATTTTTTCAAAGTAAAAATCTTTTCTAAAAAACTAAAAATCTTTTATGAAAACATATCTATCAAGAGTGTGTGTGTAAATGTACTTGAGCAATCCACCAACTACTCTATCCTTTACATTTTATCTAAAACAAAAATCTTATACCTAGACACAAGTCTTCATCTTCTTGAAGTCTTCACTTGAAGCCTTCTCATCTTCTTGACTTGGTCCAAACACGATCCAATGGCTCTTGGATCAAACCGTGCTAGCTCCAAAACTTGACTTCAAATCCTTTGTTGAAGCTATGCACCTACTAAGATCTTGATCATAAATCTGTCACTAATTAAACACAAGATCATTAGTAAACATAACTACATGAGTTGATCATCATCAAAACTAGAGTGATGGGCCTTTGGGCCAACAATTTCATCTTCGAGTGGGAGAGATGATTGTTACATTGCAGGATGTGACAGTACTTCTAAATGTTATACATAGGTGGTCCACCTATTGCAGGATAGATGACAGGGATTGAGTCGTAAAGTGTGAGAGATTGCTAGGTTTGGCGCCCCTTCTGACAGCTTTGAGGAGTGGAGCATTGAAGCTGACGTGGCTCCATGAGCAGTTCCTCGTGGATCTAACTGATAGATGTGCAGGCCCAGTAACATGCACATGCTTATAACCTCCACATGATATGCACTGCTTTGTTCCCAGGTTATTCCACTAACATGGTACATCTCAGATAGTTACCACTCTTGGAAAACTTTGATGCATGTGGTGCCATGTCTTATGGTAATGTTGTACTCGCATTTTACAGGGAGCTATACAAAGTTTCTATGATACGAACTTCAAAGTTCCATGGACATAGTACACTTTTGCAGATAATCCGAGTAATCTATTGTTTATTCTTATTTAATATTAATTACGTATAGGAAATTGATTTAACTCATGCTCATGTTGTTTCATCAGTTATGGTCTTGAGAGATATTATCTTTTTCGTCAGCCTACCTTCAGACAGACATTTAGCTGGGTGGTTAGCTACCACTTAGATACAAGTAAAATTCAGTATACTCAATTTAAGTAAATACATCTATTTGAATGTATCAATTTAAGTAAATGTATCAATTTGAATATTTATCTAATCGTATAGTGTGGTGCAAGTGGAATATCGAAAGGACGTGGAATGACTCCACAAAGGGATTTACAATGCTACATAAATGAGCTCCAATGCGCAGGACTATTTTAGAGTTATTAGAGAGCCATACTACAGACTTTACCCTCGGTTTGTAGAGAAGGATCCCAGATATGACGGGCCAGGACTCAACTGATTTGTTTTGAGATTGTAGACATGCATGTTTCAGATCGAGTCCCCTATCAGTTCATGTTTACGCAATATATTCCTAATGCTGTCAACCAATTGTCTTGGATAGGCCGTGTAAGCAAGCGTCAGTGTGATTGGAGACATGAGCTCAATACTTACATAAGCTGATGAGATGATCGAACCAATCAATTTCAGAGTCAGAGATATCCCATCACACTACCCTCAAATTACATGAGCTGGTATTAGGGATCACTCGTCACTAGATTCAGCGTGTCGCTGTATCGGTCGCTTACCAACTTGTTGTTGTACATGAGCAAAAGATGATAATATTTTAACACAATTCTCATAAAAAATTAAATTTGTGATATATTAATATGATTTTATTAAAATTAATGATACCGGTAGATGGATATCTATATGGGGATCATGGTGGATGAGGCTTTGACAGACGAGACTCAGAGGGTCTCGATACTCCATAACATGACCACTTTCATCAGTGAGATGGCAAGGATGAGTCGATTTGCACGCCGATCAGGTACCCAAGTAGGCTGTAGTTTATACGTGATGTGAACGGCATCCAACGGATACGGAGTTCGAGTCAGTACAGGACGAGCCTGGACCTTCTGAGCCCATTGTTAGATGATGCACATAATATCTAAATGATGAGGAGGACCTTGGACATGACGAGCCTGGACCGTCTCAACCACCTGTTAGGATGTATTGACGATGTGAGGAGCTAAGAAGGAGGCCGGACCATCCCAACAACATATACAACCAGAGTCCTAGCTTGCCCCTGCACATGGGCGAGGGCGAGGGCGAGGGTGTGATACACTTTCACGTGCATTAGTGTGTTTGTTATGAGATATTTTGAGACTTGTATTATTATGAAATGCTTCAAAAAAATTATTTTGATATGAATTGTGATATGATTTTGATTTGAGTTGTGACCTGCGATTTGGATATGAGTTTGATATTTGTTGAAATTTTTAATTTTTAATACGAGTTATGATATGAGTTGAAATTGGTGATTTTAAGTTTGATATGTGTTGTGATATGTATTACTTTTTGTTAAGCATAGATAGGTATGTAAAAGTTGTGATATGTGTTTTTGGCCATATATGATATGTATGCGTTGAGAAAATTTTAAACAGAGACATGTATGATATGTTGATATGTATGAGTTAGAAATTTGCCAAGCGTTCTTTGTTCGGGGTTGCCGATCCGAACAAAACAATTTTAATTTTTTTAGCTTTTACTTTGTCCGGGTTGACAACCCCAGACCAAAAAAAAGAAAAGAAAAAATGAACTTGCTTTGTCCGGGTTATCAATACCGGACATAGAAAAAGTTGAAAAAAAATTGTCCGGGGTTAGCAATTCCGGACAAAAAAAATAATAAAAAAATTTAAAATTTAAAATTTTTTTGTCCGAGATTGCCTACCCAATCAAAGAAAACAACTTTAAAATAGAATTGCTTTGTCCGGGATTGGCAACCGAGACAAAGAAAAATAATTAAAAAAGAATAATCTCTTTATGTGAGGTTGTCAACCACGTGAAAGGGAAAAGCTAAAAAAAAATAGAATTGCTTTGTTCGGGGATTGGCAACCCGGACAAAGAACATTGGGCAAAAATAAATAAATTCTTCGTCCGGGGATGTCAACCTCGGACGAAGAAAAAATGACCTTGCGTCAGCGTGCTATACCTGATCACGGTTCCGGTTTGAATCGACGAACCGAACCGTAACCATGAAATAAAAATCGGCACCAGATTGGGTCGTCGGTTCCCTGGTTCCAAACCGAAACAGAACCGGGCCCTAGCTGGTCCGGTTCCGATTTTGTTTTCCCAAATAGGGTTTTTTAAGACCTCCACCTCCGCTTCCTCCCCCTCCAGGCTTTCTCCCTCTCCCGTCAGCTCCCCCTCCGCCGGTTTCCCACCAGTTTTGGAACTGCCAGTTTCGAAAACCGAAACTAAAAGTTCCAAATTCGGAACCGTCCCCCCTCCCTAGGCCTATCAATGGGTTGGGTCCAGACCCAGACCCGACCCGATTAACTGGGTATAGAAAGGGCTGCTCTGAACCGATACCCTTTTACCTGTATACCTGATTATTAAATGAGATGGGTCTGATTTTACTTGAACCAGACCCGGTTACCCATTTACTCATTTCAAAACATAAATATAAATAATACTAATAAAATTAAAACCCTAAAGATTTAAGCTCCAGACTCCGTCAGTAAATGATCTCATTGTGCTTTAAGTGTTGAAGACTGTTGGTTCAGTGGGTGATCCTATTGCTGTGTTTCTCCAAATAAATTAGGGGGCCTTACTTTAATTTTTTCTTTTTTTAGAGTTTTTCATCGAAAATTTTTCCTCCACCTCTTGCACCTGGTTATATTTCATTCTTTATTGGTATTAAAACATACTTTCTTTCTTTATACAAAAATTTTTTCCCCTCTTTTCATATGATTTTGTTAGTGTTTTTGTTTATGTATCTGTTTTTCCTTTTGTTATCGGTCTGGGTAAACGGGTCTGGACCCGCGGGTACAGCGGGTCCGGGTATGGTACGCTCTTAGGTAAACGGGTCTGGATCTGATACCACCTGTACCGCCCCGAACCCAACCCGTTGATAGGCCTACCCCTCCCCCGGTTTCTGCTCAATTTGAGGAATCGAGAACCGATGGTTCTGAAATTGAAACCAGCTGTGACGCCCCGATCACTGTGACGTATATACACAGGTCAAAAATACCCTAACATATATACGCTAAGTATCAGTACAGATAAGAATCAGGGTACGGAAGCACAATGATAATATACATTCCAATAGAAAAGTACAAGTACATGGTTATCACAGAGAGTGATATAATATTATAAGAATATTACATCACCAGAAAATAAAATACAAAAGTACATGATACAGAGAGATATACATAACAAAAGCTGAGAGATGCTCACGAGCAGTAAGAGAGGCCTCGAGAGCCAATCAGGAGAAGAACTGGAAGGACGAGCCATGGCGATGCCCAAGCTTCTACTGCGCCCTGATCACCACGGAAGGATCTGCTACGCACTCTGATCAGCTACAGTAAGATCAGCGCAGTTCATGCTCCTGGATCTGGACATGAGAATCCAGGGTTGTCAGATGCAACCCACGAGTACATATGTTAAAGCCAAGTGCGTGCTCAGGCAGTCACACGTGTGCATGATCAAGTGATGTGGTTCAAGCATGCAGGTACAGGCAATGACATAAAGGAAATTAAAGGAACGACAGTAAATCCGAAATCAAGTAAATACATGTATACCGATAAGTCTGAATCAGAAAGCATGCATAGAAAATAGTGTCTAGAACTAAAGTACAAATAAACATGCGATAAATACAAGCATGGTAAAACTAGTTGTACAAGCTCAGATTCTGGATTCACAAGATTGATACGTCAAGGAGATACTCCAAACAAGAAAACCCTCATCTATATACCACATATTCCATGTCGCCATCATCTGAGTTCATATAACTTGAGTTGCCCTCAGAGTAATAGAACTAGAGTGTGTCTGGAGTAATCATCATATGTCATAAAGCAGGGTGCCAACTCAGGGCATAACACTATAACTGGAGAATATAAAGATGTTGTATTTTAAGTTATTTAATAATAATAATAATCAATACCGTTTGATATTTTAATCGCCTCCCTACCAGCGTCTCACATTACTGATAGTCCATACCAGGGTTCGCACTCTAGTAGAACTTATCCGGGTCTGGTATGTGAGTACCAGGACCTGAACAAAAGAGAGACCAAATATCATACGTTCCTAATATTATTACTGTTTGGTTGTTTTATGTTATTCTTCTGATCCATATGTTTATGTATGTGCTACCGGTACACATATATCCGCTTATGAATAAAACGAGTATTATTTGAAAACTGATAAATTTGATGGCTCATATTTATAGTGGGCCTCGTCTCTGCCCGGACTAGGCTCAGGAGTACAGGCTATACTTCCGTGGACTTATCATTACGCGCCCCACACGACACTTCAGATATCAGGCTACTGCTTCCGGGGACTTATCATTACGTGCCCCACACGACACTTCAGATATCAGGCTACTGCTTTCGGGGACTTATCATTAAGCGCCTCACACAACACTTTAGAAATATCGCCATTATAAATATGACATCATACTGGTTTCCATCAATTCCCCTACCCCAGTGTAAGTTAAGTACTTTATTACATATATATTGCCCAAGATAATGTCCACAAGTGTATACAGTAATCCAATATCCATGATTATCCAATTACAGGAATCAACAAGAGTATAATATCAGGAGCATAATATCAGGAGTCTCCCTATTACAGGGGTTCAGGAATACAGGAGTACCAAATATCTGGTAACAGTATAATAATCATGTCAAGTCCCCGTAAAAGTGATAGTTATGAATTTGCAGAGTAATACAGTTATCAGATACAATAATATCCAGTCAGGTGTCACAATATCAGGTCAAGTGTACTAATACCATGTGAAAGCATGTCAAGTGAGTGATAGCATATCAATCGTCAAGTGTTATATAACAGGAGTCAGGTATCAGGTGTTAGGTGATGACTTGTCAAGTACCGGTATCAGATATCATGTGTCATGTATCAGGTGTCAAGTATAACATGTCAAGTACCGGTGTCAGATATCATGAGTCAAATACAACATGTCAAGTGTTGGTGTCAAGTGTAACATATCAGTGCCGGTGTCCGGTATCCTGTGAGCATCATATGTTAGTTAATCATCCGGTCATGTAACATGGTACAGGGGAACAATATAAATAAACATTTCAGACTCTGCACAATCATATTTATAACAACAATAAATTAGTCCATTCATTAGCCATGCGAAGCCGAGCGAAGCGGGAGCAGATCTAGGCATACCCAGTATAATGCCGGTCGACAAATATATATAAAACATGCCAATTTTAGAAATCACTCGTATATCATATACCAACTCACATAATGAGACATTATGTATTAAAAAAGCAAGATAATAATTATTAGGCATGTAACAATGGAATAAAGCATGAATCAACATAAGAAATATACTCACCTAGCATCAGAACGAAATACCGAGAAAAATTTAGGAAGTCCGCTAACACGCGCGAGCATGCTACTAGCCCATATATTAATATACATACATATATATTATAAATATTAGAGAGAGAGGAGAGAGAAAGAGCTGTTGGAAGGAGAGAGAGGGTGTGTAGGGTATGTTTAAAAGAGAAAAATAAAAAGGAATTAAAGGAGAGGAGTATGATGGAAATTATGGAGAAATAATTAGGGAATGAAGGGATGGATATTTAAGGGAAGTGAATAAAAAGTGGTGCTTATGGAAAGGAGAAAAATAAAGAAATAAAAGAAAGAAAGAAAGAAGAAGAAAGAAGAAAGAAGAAAAGGAGGGGGGAGGTGGAGTTGGTCGGCGGCCGGCGGCGGCGGTGGTGCCGCCGCTGCCGGGGAAAGGGGCGGCGCGCCTAGCCCGGGGAGGAGTGGAGGTGGGGTGGTGTTGGAGTTATGGTTATTTGTTGATGGTGTTAATGGTGTTGGTGGTAGATGGTGGTTGTGGTGGTTGTTGGAGGTGGTGGGGAGTTGGAGGAGGAGGAGGAGATGATGATGTGGTGGTTGGAGTGGAGAATTTGGGTGGAATTGGTGGTGGATTTTGGAGAAGAAGAAGATAAAGTGTTGGATTATGTTGAAATTGGAGGAAAGGAGAGAGATATTGGGGATGGTGGAAGTGGGGAAGGGAAGTGGGGCGTTGGGAGGGGCGGCGCCGGTGGCTAGGGGCGGCGGCGGGCAGCGGTGGTAATGGTGGAGGCGACGGTGGTGATGGTGGAGAGGTTGGTGTTAGTGAGAAAATGAAGAAGGTGGAGATATGGAGAAGAATAAAGGAAGGAAAGAAGAGAAATTTAAAGGAAAGAGGAGGAGAGGGAGGAAATGGGAGGAGATGGGGGAGGGGATGAGCTGCTGTTGCAGCCCATCATGATGCTGCTGCTGCTGCTGCTGCTGCTGCTGTGTTGTAGGCGGCTGCAGGAGATGGGTCGGCAGGGTGTGGGGAGCAGGGTACGGGGGAATTAAGGGAGAAGAAAAGAAAGAAGAAAAGAAGAAAAATAAAGGAAAAGGAAAAAAAATAAGAAAAAAGAAATAAATAATTATATTATTAAATAATTAATTTAATTGAATATCCTCGGAGAATAAGGTAGAGGAGCGGAGAAGAAAAAAGCAAGAAAAGAAAAGAACCGTAAATAATATTATTATTTAAATAAGGGAAAAATTGATTATTTCAGAATCGCTCCGAAAAATTCTCAAAAATAGTAAATATTGTTTTAAGATGCCAGGTAAAATCGGATTCGAGAAATTCAATTTAGTTTTCAAATTAAAAATCCTGAAATCTTCCGGCGGTATTAGTCGACACCAGAATCGGTCAAATTTTGATAAATTTAGAAAAATTCAAAAAAATGTATTTAAATAGAAAATGAAATTCTAAGAAGTAACGTGAAAGCCGTTTCTGAAAATTCAATTCCGTTTGAAAACTAAAAATCTGACAATCGGTCAGCGATGCCTATCGGCTCCAGTTTTGGAGATTTTGCAAAATAATTCTGAAAATTTTCAGAAAATCATGAAAAATCTAAAATATTAGAAAACAATGTTTGAAACTGAAATCGGTCAAATCAGACTACCAAAAGGTCAAATTGGGCGGTTTGCCATGTTGCCGGTCCAGGTTAGGCCTGACTCCAGGACTGAGAATCCAGATCCGATATTAAATAACATAAGCAATCACAACTCAAAACAAACACTAGAAGAAAATCGAAACAATACGGTCAAAAAAATCAGGACACATATCTGGGTACGTATCCCGGGAACAGGGTGCTACACCAGCGGTTATGGAACCGGAACCACCGGTTCTGAAACCTGTGTCAAGTCTATAATCTACGAAGCCATGCTGGCGTGGCGAAACCGCTGACGTGGCGTGCTTGAGGTCGGCTTTTGAAAATATTTTTTTTTTGGAGGAACTCGGTTTTTCGAAATATTTTTCAAAAATGTATTGTTTTGAAAAAAAAGAAAAATAGAATTCAAAATGGCTAAAGAATAAAGATGCCTGCTTCTTCTCTTCGACCATCTTGCAGCCTCCCCTTCCGATTCCGGCGCCGCCTCATCATCTGCCTGGGCCACTTATCATCATCATCACCACCATTAAATCTGAATCTCTACAGACAGTCATTCGCCAAGCGAATGGCCATGGCTGGAATCAAACCGCACCATCGAATCGGTAAACTCTAACCCTAACTCAACAAAAGGGGGAAAAAACTCATCTTTCCTCATCTTTGATTTCATTCAGCATTGGGCGTCTCCGGTGGGCCCGACAGCACGGCGCTCTGCGTGCTGACGGGCCGTTTAGAAGTCCGAGGGCTTGGGCTTGGGTCCCACGATGAGCAACGACGCCTCCGGGTACATCGACGGCCACCTGGGGATCGTTGTAGACCACAGGTTGCGGTCCGAGAGTGGTGAGGAGGCTGATTCGGTACGAGAGAGCGTTTCTACAATGGGTAACTAATTCATTCCTTATCTTCTTGGTCTCGAGTTGAATTGAATTAAAATTTAATTTGAATTTGGGGATGAATTCAAGAGAATTGAATCCTTGCTGCTGCTCTAGGGATTAGATGCGTGGTTGAGTGTTGCGATTGGTCCGGGGGCAAGCCAAAGCTGGGCCACTTGCAAGAAGAAGCTCGCGAAATGAGGTGGGTTTTCTTTTCAACTTATCATCATGTCTCCACTTGAAATATTTGAGAATTCGGTATCAGGAAGAGGTTTCTTTATAAGATTACACTAGTTAATCCGTTACCATTATTATTTGTTCGACCACTAGGCAATGCGTATAACTTCCTCATTCGTCATGCAATATTAATTTTTAAACAAGCCCAAGGAGGACATTTCTTTGACAATAATTCCCAAGGCTTGCAAAAAATGCTATGACTCAGAAAGGAATCCAAACCGTGATATAAAAAATATGAACTTCCACAATGTCATTAATCTTCTCGGTCGTGATCCCTCAAACTCTTTAATTAGCAGCCAATGATGCCAATAGATATGCATATCTTTTTTAAAAATGCAAGTCTAGGCAACATGATGCAATATGAATTTTGAAAACCAAGTATGATTATTTCTATAATGTTTTGTTTTATGTGTGAACTGGCAATGGATCTTGTAGGTGTCAATGGTATTGAGTAACTACAAAATGTTGCCTAATCTAAGGTAGTATGCAGATTCAATATGCTTTGAAATTTGTTTCTGTTTGTAAATATCAAATTTCAAATGACAAGTGATCAGACCTTTCATCTTTGGAACCTAGTCCTTTAGTTATTGAATATGCATGGCTAGACGAAACACATTACTGGAGAAGAGAATTGTTGCAAGTATTTGAAATTTAGTCTCTTTCATAGGAATATGCATGATTAGTACCCAAAACACACAACTAGAGTGTAGAGAGTTGTTTGTCTTGAAACATTGGAGAAAGCAGGAATACAGCAGAAATTAAATGCAAGATGGGTGTCTGTAGACATGAAAGGAGTGGAGGGTAAGGCGACGAATGAGTACATAAGTAGTGGTTACTTGACTTGATGTGTCTACTGAGAACAAGCTAATAGAACTGATTAGAAATGTAGACATGTGAGAGTTCACAATGCTCTTATATTGAGAAGAATAGAAACTTATGATGAAGGGCAAGGTGGAGTAACTACACGGACACAGATTGATTGTAACAAAATACTTGGAAAAGCTAACAAGGAGCTGACTCCAAATTGTCATAAAGGACAGGATATTTAAGCTAAAATGGGCAGAAGTTATAAGGGAAAACTTGGAAAAGCTTTTCAGGAACTGGTATTTTGAATGGGTGTGTATATGTAAGCATGCCATCATTTCTATACTAATTTATTGTGGTGATTG
Organism: Agave tequilana; assembly: GCA_038442645.1. Lineage (NCBI taxonomy): Eukaryota > Viridiplantae > Streptophyta > Magnoliopsida > Asparagales > Asparagaceae > Agave > Agave tequilana. Next base: position 139,419 of record JAVJIF010032755.1, read on the forward strand.
ATTTAAGAAGTTGGCTTGGCTTGTAGAGTACATTTACAGTTATAATGTGATTAATCTACTAGGATGTGTGTATTATGTTTGGTATCATTCTAACTTGTGTTGGATGTATCTATGAAGTTTTGTCAACTCATCTTCCTAATACAACAACAACAACAACAACTAACTCATCTTCCTAATAGTGCAACTTTTTAAAGGCTTATGACTGAAACTTTGTTCCTTCTCACTGCTATGAGGTGTCACAATTCTATAGTTATTCTTTCCTTGCCTCTATTGATCAATATTGAAGTTGAAGGAAAATTATTAACATCATGCTACATTGTTGGCATGTGGGGAAGGTTGATTTCTACCTTCTAGATGAAAATATATTCCTGTTTGTTGTATATTTAACCCTTTGTTTGTAGTATTAATTCTTGTGCATGCTTGTGATATACTTCTTATTTGATGTCTGGGGTCTCTGAAGTTCTGGCTGATAGGTGTGAGTATGGTGTTTTTAGCTGTATGAAATAGTAATACTCTCTAGAATTGCCACTTACTGGGTTATTGTTTTCTAAAGCTACTGCACTGTTTGACTTAGATAAGTGGCAATAGATATTGCAATATGCCACTTACTGAGTATGGTGTTTTTAGCTGTACGAAATAGAAATACTTTCTAGAATTGCCACTTATTGAGCTATAGTTTTCTTAGCTACTGCTCTGTTAAAGTGGCAATAGAAATTGCAATATGGTCGCCTTTTTGGTCCTTATGAAGTTTTGTAACCTCATTTCAATTTTGTTAGTACTAGTTACTAGGGACTTGGAGTACATAAATGATGTAAACTGTGTTATTATGGACGCATGAACTTGTTGTCTATTTTAAAGCAAGCTCTTTCCAAAGACAAGTTTATTATTTACGAGGTAATAAAGCACACTATGGTCTCTCTCTCAGTCCTATATTTGTTAACTTCAGTTAATTTATTAATTTCAGGTATCAAATTCTCCAGGGTGTTTGCATCGAGCACCAGATAGGAGTCTTGCTTATTGCACACCATGCAGATGACCAGGTTTGGCGGACTTCCATACAGGACTTCAAGTTTACATATACGTGGTTGTGCTCGCATCAGTTTTTGCTTCTGTTTAATTGGTTATCTACCTTAAGGGTTCGCTACCCATTTCAGATGGATTGAACAATCTATAATGGGTTATTTCTAATGAGATAACTAGACATCATTTTGATCTTATTAGGTTGTTGACTTTCCTTTTCTGCCTTGGACTGACGTGACACATTTACTGTGAGATATTGGAAATGCTGATTTCTTCTTGTTATTTTATTCATCACATATAAAAAAAACAGGGAAAAAGGGATAGATAGTGGAGTAGGACATCATATTGTTTTAATTATAGATCACAATGTCCAAAGTTGTGTACATACGAGAACAAATGAACAAGAAAATTGACTGCATGCCCAATTAGGATCAGCAATAGGAAACCACAGCAGTTGAGGAAATAGAAAGCAGGAGATGGAAGAATAGTCACACGATGCCAGTGCCACTCTACCGGGGACAATGGGAAGCACTCAACATTGCTAATCATGGATGCCACTTAAGCAAAGCAACCCACTTGATTGGGTGGTGGCATAACTCACTCCAAGCAAGAACTTGCATAGAAAATTTTGGTAGAAACAACCTTCTTCTAATTCATTACCATTAGCTTTTACAGGAGCACAAATGTGAACTTTAATGACTTTTCACCGGTTAAACACAATAAACAGAGACTGTTGCCAAGACGACTCCAAGCTACAATGTAGTGTAACACACTTCCAAAAGACACTGTAAAAGATATGTCTCCTAATGACAACAAGTAACTTTTAATTTCTCAAAAAGAAAAAGAAAAAAAAACTTAGGTAGCTGCTCATAATTAGCGGTTGTCAAACCAGTAATTCTGTGCTTCTGTAATAAAAGTCTAATAGAGATGGACTATCCATTTATCCGTGGGCGCCAAGGGGATACAGTTAGGAGAGGATTTATGTTTCACTAAACACTTAAAATTTGGGCTTTGATGAGTTTTATAATAATTTCAACAAATTGGAAAGCAAGTAGCTAGGTTTGGGATTAAATGAGGTTTGAGGGGCTGAAATCTATAACGCCCTGATCCGGAGGGTACGGAGTCGTTATGTGACGTATATACGCAAGTTGGAAATACCCTCACGTATATACGCTAAGCATCAGTGCAGGCAAGATTCAGAGTACGAAAACACATGCTTTATACATTCCAACATATAATTACAATTACAAAGTTATCACAAGATGTGACACAATATTACAAGAATATTACATCACCTGATAGGCGCAAATGCGAGAATATAAAGAGATATACATGTATGAATAGTACAAATGACGCTCACGAGTTATAGAAAGAAAACTCGAGAGATGAATAGGGGGCCTGGAAGGATAGAGCCTCAGACGGTATGCTGATGATCTACGCTTCCGCTGCGTATCTCTTCAGCAATCGGGAGAATCCACAAGCTCTAAGCTCCGAGACCTGAACATGAGGATCCAGGGAGTCAGAACTCCCTAACGAGTGGTGTTGCGAATGCCAAGTGGCGTGTAAAGATAAGCACACGTGTATCGATAAATCTGAATCATAAACATGTATTGAAAATCGTGTCGTGAGCACAAGCACACATGAACAGGAATGAGACATCAAGTGATGGGATAAACAGATGTGACAAAACTAGTTGTACGAGCTCAGTAGATAGATTCATGAGATTGATACCTCGAGGGGATAATCCAAATAAGGAAACCCTCATTTATATACCATATACCTTATGTCTCCATCAACTGAGTACACACAACCTGAGTTGTCCATAATAACAGTTTAAATAGAACAATTTGAATCATCAGGAATTATACGGTAACCAAGTATCCGTATAAATCAAGAATGAACAAGTCGGGAAGTCAGTAAAGTAGTACACGGGTAGTAATCATGAAACAAAATAGGAAATCCGTAAACCCGATGGAAGCAAATACGACAAAGCCAACGGTATAACCCAGTTACAAGCAAGACCATGAGTTATTATCTTGGTGTTTTATTATTATTACTCGTCCGACCCATATATCTAGGTATGTGTCGTGGTGTACATCTCAACACACATACATCCATATATAAGTAAGTTGAGATTGGTTATTGGAAGCTGATGGAGAACTGATAGCTCATATTTATAGTGGTTCCCGTCCGCCCGGAACACAGCCAATGTGGGGCTGAAATCCCCCTAACACGCATCTTCTGGGTGTCTAAAAGCACCTTAACACGAATCGTCAGTTTAGTATTCCACCACTATAAGACATCATACCAGCATCCATCACTTCCTCCCATTTCCCGTGTAAGTTGTCCTTTTTATAGCTTATTAAACGTAATTATCAGATTACGGGAATGAGTAGGAATATAACTAGTCATAACAGGAGTACATAACAAGTATAATAGGAATACATAACAAGTATAATAAGAGTACATAATAAGAGATCAGGTACTACATTCCTGTAATGTGATAATCATGAGTAGAGAGTTAAACATGTCAGGTATCGAGTTTTAACATGACAATAACGAGTGATCAGGCAGGTGACAGGTGATAAGTGATATCATATTAAGGGGCAGGTGGCAAGAAAGAGCATGGTAAGAGATAACACATCAAGTATAAACATGTCAAGCGTTACAGGAAAACAATACCGATATAAGAGATTGGTACGAATACCGAAAAATCATGCCGTTTCAGAAAAACAGTACAAGTAAGATTTCAAATTCTTCACAATCATTAATAGAAGAATAGATAAACTGGCGAGCAGGTAATAAGCAAGCAAGCGAACACCCAAGTAGAACTAAGCAAGTTGGAGGTGCGTACAACAAACAGTGTTCAACACTAAAGCGCTTGACGGAGCTACCGGAATGACTCGGCTTAAAAGACGAGTCTAAAATCTGGTAGAGTTCCGCCTAGACGAATCTAGTGATAACACGCTTAGCGTTAAGTATGCCTCTCAGGCGGAGCATGAGAGACCTGACAGTCTAAGCACACTCCTCTTTTAAGAAGTGGGCGAGAGTCTGGAGGCTAAAGTACGCTCGGGGCCTAAGCGCCCTCTCGGTAGTTACCACGAAACCCATATGAGTGCAGGCCTAAAACCAATTGGGTAGCTAGCCCGGGAGTGGGCAGAAAACTGGAGTCAGTACAAGGGTACCTGCAATATTAGTACCACACGAGCATGCATTTAAACGTGATAATATTAAAGTTATCGTGGAGTAGTGAAGCCCGAAGGCTGCGTGTAGAGAGCTCGGATGTTAGACGCAACCCGAAGGTTGGGTATAGAAAGTCCGGAGCTGAACGCAGCCTGGAGGCAGGGTATAGTACCTGCAGAAGTGTTAGTGTCAATCACACGCACGTAATAAGGCAGTAGTGGGCAACATCACCGTCATAGTACATGTATAGGAATATAAACTTCCTAGTACAAACATTCGTCACAGGCATGTACATGTACAATACTGGGCACACGGCCACATACAAATACAAGGGTATAACCCAATACAAAATACCATAAAATACAGAATAAAATATACGTCGACCCGACGAAGCGGGGAAACCCAAAACGAGGCGAGGATACTCGCCTAATCTTCAGAAAATGCCGTGAAATCTGGAATCCTAGAAACTCGTGCACACGCTATAATATATTAAAATAAATATTTTTAGAGGAGGAAGTTAAAGAGAGATCTAGAGAGAGATCATAGAGAGAAGATCTAGAGAGAAAAGAGAAAGAGCTAGAGAGACCTAGAGAAAAAACAGAATTTAGAGAGAGAATTAAGAGAGGGAGAGGATTAAGAGAGGGGGAGAGAGGATGGAAACAGAGAGAGCGGGGCAGTAGAGAGAAATATGGATAAAGAGAAACAGGGGGCAGCAGCCCCCTTGCTCACGGCTTAGCACAGCCAGGCCGTGGCCAACCATGCCCTGGCCGTACGGCCAGGGGCGCCAGCTGCTGGAGGCCGGTGCAGTTGGCCACCCCAAGAGGAGGAGGTTGATTTTGGTGATGGTGGTGAGGGTGAGGAGAGATGGAGGTGGAGATAATGGTGGGGCTTGGTGGTGGAGATATTGAAGATGAAGAAGATGGGAGGAAGAGTTGGCGAAGAGGGGGAACCATCGACCTAGGTGGCTCGTCGGAGGAGGAGTCGGCGCCGGTGATGGTGGCCGGTTGAAGTGGAGAGAGAGAAGAAATTGAAAGGTGAAGGAGATAGGAAAAATGGAGAGTAAAATTTAAAAGAAAAGGGAGAGATTAGAGAAGAGAGGGGGAGAATTTGGGAGGGAGGAGGAAGAGGGGGTTCTTGTTGGCGCCAGGGGAGAAGAAGAAATAAAGAAAAAAAAATGAAAAGATAAGGGGGAGAAAAAGAAGGAAAAAGGAAAAGAAAAAAGAAAAGAAAAGGAAAAAGAAAGAGAGAGATTGAAAGAGAGTGATGGATGGGAGGGGGAGTTAATGAAGGGTGTGGGTCGACAAGTGGAGGTGGGGGAAAGAAAAAGAAAAAGAAAGAAAGAAAGGAAAGATTCTGAAAAATAATAATCTTATAATGAAGTTGGGAAATATCGACTGTTCTGGAAAAATCCCCAAAAATATCAAGAGGTAAAAAAACATCATCTTGAGGAATAATATGAAATTAGTTTTTAGAAATAAAATCTCGTTTTCTAAATAAAAATCCTGAAATCTACCAACGATACTGGCCGACACTAAATACGGCCGAGTTTTGATCCAAAAAGACTTTTAAGAAATAATCTGAAAGCGGATTTAGAAATTCGAATCTGTTTGTAAATTAAAGTTCTTAAAATCGGCCAACGATACCGGTCGATACCAAAATCGGTCAAATTTTGGTATATTCAAAAAAATCTCAATAAATAGATTAAAAATTAGAAAATGTGATTCTAAGAAGCAATGCGAGAGCAGAATTCAGAAATTCAACTCCGATTTTAAATTAAAAATTCTGGAATCGATCAGTGACACAGTCGAAATCGATTTTGAAGATTTTGCAGAATAATTCTGAAAAATTTCAAAAAATCATGAAAAATCTAAAATATTAAAAAACGATGTTTGAAACTGAAATCGATCAAATCTGATTACTGGAAAGACCAAATCAAGTAATACAGTAGGATCGGGTCCCCAGCATGGTTCACAGTCGCGGTCTCAGCCGCCGACTCGGCGGACGCTGAGACGGATCGATCTCGGCGACTCGGATCGGTATCGGGCGATACGCGCAAAACGCTACATAGAAAGCTCAAAAAATTCTGAAAAAATCACGACAAATCTTAAAAAAATGTAGACATCTACATTCATGTATCATATGTCTACAATATATCACCTAACACACTAAATATAAAGCGAAAGAATAAATACACGCGTCGTCGGTATAAGCATATCAAAATACATACACAATATAGTAAATTGCACAAACTACATTCATAAACACATGCTAATGTAATTATTTTCACATTGAATTGCGATGAGGCACAAAATTAGCATCATAATGCCGAGTCAACCGAGTCAACTCCGATTCTCGACCGAGTCAGTCTCCTCTGAGTTGAGTCGACCGACTCGTGACTCGGACTCGTCTCAGAGCGGGCCGAGACGAATACGACTCGGCCGACTCGTCTCCGACTCGGCCGAGTCTTTGAACCGTGGTCCCCAGTTCAGATTAGGGTTGACTCCGAGTCTACAATCCAGATCTAATGCAAAACGGCCACATAAATATACATAAAATAAAAACAAATAAATGAAGCAAATCGGAAAAATACGATTGAAAAATCTGAATACGTAACTAAGTACGTATTCTGGGAACGGGGTGTTCCAAAATCTCTTTATTAAGAAAGCTTAGGATGTGATTTATGTCAAAAGTTACATCTATGCTTTAAGGACGGGTGCTGAAGACGCCGACTGGAGGTGCTGGGAAGACGATGATTTTGGGAAGATGGCTGTGGTGGTCTGGTTGTGTCAGCAGTGGTCGGCACACTCTCGTGGCAGTGTAGACGAGGCGGTGAGGGAGAGGATAGGTCGGCGGGAATTGGCGGGAGTTGTGGCAAGGAGTTGAGGCGGTTGTGGAAGAAGGAATAAGTTGGCGGCGAATGTTGTGGCAGCGCTTATCAGTGAGTGGTTTGGATGAGGTTGGAATTAGAGATTAGCGATAGTGGCAGGATTCGGTCGTTGATTCATATTCGCATCGATCTCGCGTTATCATGGTGGTGAGACGAGGGTGAATGGTGCAGGGTGTTGGCTATGGGCGCAGGAGGCAGGATTAGGGTTTGGGCTCTGTGGAGAGAAGGAAGAAGAGAAATAATAACTTCTGTGGATTTTTGGGATTTTCGTGGGGATTTTGAGGGATTTTGTGAACAATAGAATTTTTTTCTCTTTTTTATTTTTGATTTTTTCTCTATTTTTTTAAAATCTAAACTCGAAAAAAAGGTAAAGGGAAGTCTAGATCTAGCGTTTTGATTTTTTTGAATAGATCTAGGGTTTTGAGCTAGATTTAGGGTTTGTAGAGAGGTTAGGGTTTTGCGAGAGGAGAAGAAAAATTTGAAAGGGATTAGGATAACTTTGATACCAAAATTGATGTAAAACGAAATGGATCACAATCACCTTCAAGCAATGAAAAACAAAATAGGGTTTTGAAAGGAAGAAAACAAGAAAATGAGAATTAGGATTTAAGAAAAGGATAACTTTGAGCTTCACACCCCTTACACCACGGGCTTCACACCCCAATCTCAAGAATTCATGGCTCAAGAAATTTAACTGAAAACTTTTAATTCATTCATTGTCAATAATAAATGAATTCTGGGGGTCTATTTATATGCTTTACAAATGTTCAGTTCTCAGTTCTCAGATATAACCGATGTGATACTAAAAGCAAAATCAAAGAAAACAACTAACTCAAAAATAAATTAAGACAGAATAACATCTAGCAAGTGGTGCACCCATTTGATACTCTGTTTATGACTCGTGTATAGATGGAGCTAATTGCATAAAAAAGGCACTTGTAGTAAAATTTGATTAATTTCTATTTCTCGTTATCGTGGAATTCGTCATCAAGATGGATCGCCCTTACGCGGCCAACGAACTCATACTAATGCAAGGACTTTTCGCATGCAAAGTCGGAAATGAAAGAAGGCGGATGAAATTGGTACTTGTCTGATCAATCACACTCTTCAATTACTTCTAGGCTGTTATCAATTCAGGAACTATGTTTTGGATTTAGTAGCGCCTTTAGACTAGCCCTAATTATCCAAGATTCGTAACTAGTCTTCACGATTGGACTTACTGTGGTTCTGTAGAAGGGCATGAGATTATTCCTTTAACTGTTAATTCATTAAGTTCTTTAATGTGTTTTTAATCAGTGATGGCATGTTTCAGTTTGAAATGTTTTTGGGTAAATTACGGCTAACCCTTGTACTATCATCAAATTTGCAGATAAAACCCCTACACTATAATCTTAAGGTTTTAAGGTTAACGAAGTTAAGGTTTCATCTGAAGAGGGTCATATCCAAATCATTTGAACCCTCTAACTATTTTCTAACATTTTCTAATAAATTAATTATTTATATCGGAAACAACAAAGTACTACTTATTTTCTAACCATTTTAACATTTTTTCTAACAAATAAAGTTTTAAGAAACAATTAATCTAACAATTTATTCTTTTAGTTACCAATTTTAATTTTTTCTCAAAATTTTCTCTTCTGGGATTGTTGGCAAGAGAGGTCAGTATTTATAACCTTTAGTAAGAGTAAGCATAGGACTCTCTCGGGCTCGGAAATAACTATTGTACCTATAAGGCACATAAACCGATATAAGATTTGATATCACTACTTTGTAGTATCGGATTAAGAGATCGATGAAAACTAATCAACAATGCGGAGTCGCTGTTAATTAACCAAATTTTTACGCTACAAAAATGGGGAGATATAGTTGAATTTGTTGCAGTTTTGCAATAGTTGTATTGTAATTGATCTGAATCAATTACTAATCAGTCAATTCTGGCCAATTCCGCACGATTCTAGCTGATTCCAATCTTGATATCGGCCGATTCTGATTAAATATCACTGAATCTATCTCGGTGTCGACATATTTTGATACGAATCGACCGATTCGTGTTGGAATCAGCTGATTCTTCGAATCATGGTTAGATTGGTGACAACTATGATAATGATGGGATGATGGTGGAGAAAGTGAGAGTGGGGTTGGGAATTACGCTACGTTTACATGTTTTGGGGAGATTATGTAGGTGCGAATGGTGGTGGTTATGGTGGACAAGGGAGGATGAGGTGGTATAGAGGTAGAGAGAAAGTGATCTATGGAGGTGGAGGTGAGATTTTGATTATGGTTACGCTTTTGGAATTAGTGAGAGTTTCAATCAAGATGAATGAAAACTAATCAAATAGATGTAGGCTATTTGGGGATTAGAAATCAGAGAGAAGTTACTCGAGAAACTCAGTCTAAGGGTGTAATGACCAATAAATGACCCGCTTTTATGTAAAAGTTAACCCCGTTAGCTTCAAGGTGCTTAGTTAGAGAAATATATAGTACCTGAGGGGGTCTCTCTAGATCTGAATTATATGATGATAGCAAAGGGGTCATCTGTAATTTACCTTAATTATAGATGTTGGTCAAGCTGATTTCTTTCATATTCCAAGAAATAGCCTTTTTTCATATGATCTCTAATGTAGTGTATTACTCATGTGATATTGCAATATCTCCCAGAAGCATTTTCATAAGATGGTCTTTCCTAAGAATATAACGTTTGCTTGCACACCTCTAGGATAAAGTTTTTGTTGCAAGCAGGGCCGACCCCGAGATTTCTGGGCCCTAGGCGAACTTTTCAAATGGGGCCCCTCACCAATCAATTATATAAAAAATATTAAAGATTCATTAATATTTTTTGCTTATTATTCAAGATAATTTTTGTTTTACAACGGTGTTGCACCCAAGTAACTTTAGGGTTGCTTACATACCAAAAGGGCTATACCTGACCTCAAGGATCTAATGCAAAATAGTTCTCCTCAGCTATTCACCCTGGCTAAAGGCCTACAAGTCACACCTTCACACTTATTCCCAAATTAAGATTAACAAAACAATTACAACAAAATATCATTTTAATTGGGCTCTTCTTGCATTTTTAAATGCAAAATCATTAATTAAACTTGCATAATCAAGCTTTTCTACCATATCTTTTTCAATTGATAACATATGACATAGTCGATCGAAGGTAAGATTTGATCAACTTCAACTTTGAAAAACTTTTCGCAGAGGCAATAGTAACTGGTATGGTTAATAATATTCTGTAAGCGATTCATGCATTTGGAGAGGCGCCATCCAATTTTTTAAAATAATTCAGCATATGAATTGCTTTTTTTTGTTTCGTTTGGTAAATATTCTCTCAGAAGTTTTAACTCTGAAAATAAATTACTCCCATCAATATCAAAAAGACTGTCATATTTTAGAGATCTTTTAAGTGTGACACAATAAGCCTTCAAATTATCATCTGTAACTGAACTTCTTCAAATCAAACAAAAACCTAAAGATTTCTTCATAATTTTGAAATTGCTCAAACCTGCTCTTAAGCGAAGAAATAGCTTGATCCACATATATAGAAAGTATTTAACTCTAAATAATTCTTTAGCTGATAGTATTTCTTTTTCACTAGTACTCTCATCAAATTGTTGCTTTTTATGAATAACACGCTTCTCACGAAATATAACTTTAATTTTCATTACGGATGCAACCCTTTTAGCTTCAGTCATGGCATGTTCAAATTCATCTTCTCTGTACTTTTTAAAAAATGAAATAAGCTCCTTCAATTAATTTATAGCAATATCAATTTGCATATCTTCTTTTTGCAAGAATTCGCTAACAGAGTTAACAACAAACAACAAATTGTCTTAAATAACCATGCCTAAGAAGAACTTAAAGTTCTCCATTTCATTTGTTGCTAGGGACTCTGCTTCACTCTTTATTTGCCAAATGAATTAACACATCTCTTATTTCTATGACTTGGAATCATATTGCTCTAGCAATTTCAACATGACTTTTTCATCGTGTTTGAGACAATGACTTAAGCGTGAGACCAAAGACATGTCCTTTCAAAATATCCCACCGCTTTGTAGAAGATGAAAACAATATACATAGACACTGTACTACTCCAAAAATGATACAGCTTTAGAACAAGAGTTTGCTATATCACAAAGTGCGAGGTTAAGACTATGACAATCACAGAGTGTAGAATGGTTTAAAATTTACTTCTAGTAATCTGACAATCACAGAGTGTAGAATGGTTTAAAATTTACTTCTAGTAATCTTTTTGTTCACCTTTATTTTTTCCTTTCATATTAGGTCCATTGTCATAACCTTGTCCTCTTACATAAAAAATATCTAGTTCCAAAGTCCTCAATACTTCTTCAAGTTCGCTAAAAAGTCCCAACCCCGATGTGTCATCCACCTTTAGAAACTCTAAAAAGAACTCTTTCACCTTTATTGAGTTTTCTAAAACATCAACGCATCGTATAATAAGATACATTTGTTCTTCATGACTTGCATCTGGAGCACATCAAGTATAACTGAAAAATATTTTTCTTCTTGGATTGTTTTGACAATTGCACGTTTGATCTCACCCACTAACATTTCTATTATTTCATTATGAATTTTTTGGGTGAGATAATGCTTATGATCTTCACCGCTTTGATAACGTCGAATGTGCTCTTTCATTACCAAATCGAATTCAACAATCATTTCAGTTAAACTTAAAAAATTTTCATTGTTCTCTTGATAAATTTTCTCATTGTGTACGCGAAATGCCAAACCATTTTTAGCAAGTGTTTTCACAACATCAAGTATCCTTAATAATACTTGTCTCTAATGCTCTCTCTTTGTTTATTAGTTCTTATACACTTTTTTTCAATTGCTTCACTCTTTTGCAATCTTATTTCTACTTCAATCCAACTTCTAATGCAATTATATGCTCACTACCCCCTTCATGACTTTGAAGTCTATGGCTAAGATTATTCTAGTTTTTAAATTCTCCAGTAACTAATTGACTGTTGTTTTCATCTTTTTTGAATAATTGACAACAAAAGCAAAATACTGCATTCAAAGAAGTTGAGTATACTAGCCATCTCCTATCATGTTTCTATCCAATTAACCGTTCTCGAGTGTAATGTCTGGAAGAGAATGGTCGGCCTTCATTATCTTTAGGAAAGCCTGCATCAACTCTCATGGGCCCTCTTTCTACTAAATATCTCTCAAGTTTTGATCAATCTTGTCCCAATGTCCTGGATCATAAATATTTAAAGGTCTATATTCTTTAATTTGATCATCCACATTCATATTTTCATTCCAGTTTCATTCGTAAGTTGACGTTTCTTCCTGGATTAAATTTTTCTGTTCTTCATTTAAATCTTCTTCACTCTCATATGAATTACTACATTTCTCGCTATCTTGGCTTGCATGTTTGCTGCTAAAAAACTTATAAAGTGCTCCTGACTGAGATTGAATTAATTTTTCACTTTTTATTTTTTTCTTCCCTTTTCATATCCAGAACTATATTTTCTAGGAAGCATGATAAAACCTGAAAATATTAAAGATGACAAAAGTTTAAATAAAGTTTACCACTTACACTTGTAAGAGTTTTGACATCTTATCTACAATACAAATGCATCAATATTTCAAATATAATAACAAAATGCATTTTCAAAGATAATAAAGAATATCCAAGTCTAACACGAGTATCATAAGAGCGTACTTCATGATTAGAGCTCTACTTAATCGTTAGAATGATATGAATGATACGAAGCAGGTCTAAAATCTTTTATATGTATTAAATTTTCTTATTATCTCAAATGAGTTTTCTTTTTCTTTCATAATTTGAAGTGCTTCTATTGGTTTTTTTGTATTATTTTCAAACAGGTCTCAATATATATATATATCCATTATATATAACTTACAAATTCATCTTCAGACACAAAATAAATATCAGCTTCTTTTCTTTTTACAAATATTAGTTTTTTCTTTTTTAACATATATTCATTTTAAAATTATTAGTTTCTTTTCTTTTTTACAAATATCAATTTATTTTTTTTAACAATTTTGAATGGAACAAATATCAATTTCTTCTCTTTTTTAACATAAAACCTGCAATTAACAATTTTACAAGAGTTAAAACCCAACATCCAAGTTATTATCAACAAAAAAATCAGAAAAAATATCTTAAATAAAAACTCACCTTGATGTCCACTGCCAATATTAACGATTCACTATTCACCATGCCACCTACTTCATCTAATCACCCTCGAGTCTCCCTACAATTCAAAATCCCTAATTTCTCACAAATAAAAAACTCTCAATTTTCTCAAAAATCTCAAAATTCAAGCAAAAAATTCAATTTTTATTACAAATAGCAAGCTTACACAAAATGCCATGCAGATTTCATATCATTAGTGTACACAAATAGACATATTTAGATCTTTCTTTTACAACAGGGTACCAACCTTATAGGTAATTCTCAAATTAAAAATCAAATTCGCAGATCACAATCGCCCAAAAAAAATCACAATGAATGTCGTGATTTCTGTGTGGTTAAGAGATCTATTTAAGGCTGTGTGGGCTTTACTTTGTTGGACTTTTCAGAGTGATCGTGGGATTTAAGCTGTTTTTTCCTGAAGCTATATAATCTGATGGGGCCCCTCAAAAAACTGGGGCCCTAGGCAGCTGCCTATGTGGCCTAGCCCAAGAGCCGGCCTTGTGTATGTTTATGTGTTTGGACGTGCACAACACACATAACTATGTAATATTTCTAATTTTATCTTTTCCTGTGCGCCTATTTAATAGCTAGAAAATATTTGTAACTCAGTCTAAGGGCGTAAATGATCAACCCATGACCCGCTTTGTATGTAAAAGTTAACCCCGTTAGCTTCAAGGTGCTTAGCTGGAGAAATATATAGTACCTAGGGGGGTTATCTCTAGATCTGAATCATATGATGATAGCAAAGGGGTCATCTGCAATTTAACCTAATTATAGATGTTGGTCAAACTGATTTCTTTCATATTCCAAGAAATAGCCTTTGTTTCATATGCTCTCTATTGTAGTGTATTTCTCATGTGATATTGCAATATCTCCCAGAAGCATTTTCATAAGATGGTCTTTCCTAAGATTGTAGCGTTTGCTTGCACACCTCTAGGATAAAGTTTTGTTGCAAGAATGTTGTGCTCGAGTCTGTATTTGATATTTGCATCCGCTTGATTTCCGAAGACTTCTAGTCATCAGTTGACATTTATCGAAACAAGGCAAGAAGGATGTTCCGGCTTTTGAGTTGTAGAGTTCTTTTCCCCTTTTTTGATGATCTACTCTTTCATTATGAATTCCGGATACATCTACCTTATTCACATACTTCACCATACTGTCAATATGTTTAATATGTTGGATTGCTTCAACACATTTGGTCTTTGCACTCAATTTCAAGAAAGTGGAATGCAAGGCCTCTGAATTGAGTTATTATACAGGTTTCTGTAAGTTTGAGATGATATCTGATGTTTCCTTAATTGCAAAGGCATAAGAAGAATTAATAAGACCTACTTGAAATATTTGAGCCAAAGCTTTAAGCTTTTATCATTATATGTTGCCTTGAATTCCCGAAGTTGCTTGTGCAAGTAACTACGGACTATCATTTTACTGGTCTGACGTAACTTTATTCTGGGAGATTTAAGAATCCATGGACAGTTTTTGAGAGCTAAGCAAGAAATACGTTGAGCTTTTTCCAGTTTTCTCAACCTTATATATGATTGTCACAAATATTTTCTAGCTATTAAATAGGCGCACAGAAAAAGGAAAAATTCGGAATATTATATAGTTGCATGTGGCTGTGTACGTGCAAGCACATAAACATGCACAGGGCCGACCCTTGGGGTAGGCCACATAAGCAGCTGCCTAGGGCCCCAGTTTTTTAAGGGCCCCCATCAGATTATATAGCTTTAGAAAAAAAAACAGCTTAAGACCCACGGTCACTCTGAAAAGTCCAACAAGGTAAAGCCCACACAGCCTTAAATAGATCTCTTCACCACACACATAAATCATGATATTCATTGTGATTTTTTTGGGCGACTGTGAACTGCGAGTTTGATTTTTAATTTGAGAATTATCTATAAGGTTGGTACCTGTTGTAGAAGTAAGATCTGAATATGTCTATTTGTGTACCCTGATAAGAAATCTGCATGACATTCAAAGTAAGCTTGCTATTTGTGATAAAAATTGATTTTTTTCTTAAATTTTGAGAATTTTTAAGGTTTTTGATTTGTGAGAAATTGAGGGTTTTGAATTGTAGAGGGACCCGAGGGTGATTAGATGAAGCAGGTGGCATGGTGAATGGTAAGTCATTTATATTGGCGGTGGACATCGAATTGAGTTTTTATTTGATATTTTTTTTGTTGATAATAACTTAAGTGTTGGGTCTTGACTCTTGTAAAATTGTTTTGTGCAAGTTTTATGTTAAAAAAAGAAATTGATATTTGTTTTATGCAAAATTGTTAAAAAGAAAAGAAACTGATATTTTTAAAAAATGAATATATGTTAAGAAAGAAAAATGGATATATGTTAAAAAAGGAAAAAAAACTAATGTTTATAAAAAGAAAAGAAGTTTATATTTGTTTTCTGTGTCTGAGGATGAATTTGCAAGTTATATATAATGGATATATATTGAGACCCATTTGGAAATAATACAGAAAAACCAACAGAGGCACTTCAATTATGAAAGAAAAAGAAAACCCATTTGATAGAAAAAAATTTAATACATATAAAAGATTTTAGATCTACTTCGTATCATCCATATCATTTCAACGATTAAGTAGATCTCTGATCATGAAGGGCGCTCCTATGATGCTTATTTTAGACTTGGATATTCTTCGCTCCTATGATGCTTGTGTTAGACTTGGATATTCTTTATTATCTTTATGAAATGCATTTTGTTATCATTTTTGAAATATTCATGAATCTGTATTGTAGATAAGATGTCAAAACTCTTACAATTGTAAACTTAATTTAAACTTTTCTCATCTTTGATATTTTCAGTTTTTATCATTCTTCCTAGAAAATATAGTTCTGGATATGAAAAAAGAAGAAAAAAGTGAAAAAATTAATTCAACTTCAGTTAGGTGCACTTCATAAGTTTTTTAGTAGCATACATACAGGGCATGATAGGAGGAACGTACTAATTCATATGAGAGTGAAGAAGATTTAAATGAAGAACAGGAAAATTTAATTCAAGAAGAAACTAATCAACTTACGAATGAGAATGAGAATGAAATATGAATGTGGACGATCAAATTAGAGAACATGGACCTTTAAACATTTGTGATCCAAGAAACTGGGACAAGATTGATCAAAACTTGAGAAAATTTTAGTAGAAAGAGGGTCCATAAGAGTTGATGCAAGCTTTCCTAAAGATAATGAAGGCCGACACTTCTCTTCCGGACACTACACTCGACAATGATTAAAAGGGGAGAAACATGATAGGAGATGGTTAGTATACTCAACTTCTTTAAATGCGGTATTTTATTTTTGTTGTAAATTATTCAAAAAAGATAAAATAACAATCAATTGGTTACCGGAGGATTTAAAAGCTGAAAAAATCCTAGTCATAGACTTCAAAGTCATGAAAGGAGTAGTGAGCATATAAGTTGTATGAGAAGTTGGATTGAACTAGAAATGAGATTGCAAAGCAGTGAAGCAATTGACAAAAGTGTACAAGTACTAATAAACAAAGAGAGAGCACATTGGAGACAAGTATTATGTACTAATAAACAACGAGAGAGAGCATTGGAGACAAGTATTATTAAAGATATATACTGTTGTGAAAATACTTGCTAAAAATGGTTTAACAATTTTGGGAAAACAATGAGAAAATTTATCAAGAGAACAATGAAAATTTCTTAAGTTTAATTGAAATGATTGCTGAATTCGATCCAATAATGAAAGAGCACATTCGACGTTATCAAAGCGGTGAAGTTCATAAGCATTCTCAGTCACAAAATTCAAAATGAAATAATAGGAATGTTAGCGGGTGAGATCAAAAGTGCAATTGTCAAAACAATCTAAGAAGCAAAGTATTTTTTAGTTATACTTGATTGTACTCCAGATGCAAGTCATGAAGAACAAATGTCTCTTATCATACGATGCATTGATGGTTTAGAAAGTTCAGTAAAGGTGATAGAGTTTTTAGGTTTTTTTTTTTAAAATTGTGGATGACACATTAGGGCTGAGACTTAACTTGAAGAAGTATCGAGGACTCTGGGACTTGATATTTTGGATGTAAGGGAACAAGGTTATGAAAATAGATCTAATATGAAAGGAAGAAATAAATGTGTACAAAAAAGACTACTAGAAGTAAACTCTAGAGCATTCTACAGTCCATGTGGTTGCCATAGTTTTAACCTCATACTTTATGATACGACAAACTCTTGTTCTAAACCTATATCAAAAAGTGGTACAATGTCTATATACATTGTTTCATCTTCTACAAAGCGGTGGGATATTTTGAAAGGACATGTTTTTTGGTCTCACGCTTAAGTCATCGTTTTAAACACGATGTGAAAAACATGTTGAAAGTGTTAGATCAATAAGATTCCAAGCTAAAGAAATAAGAGATGCGTTAATTCATTTGGCAAATATTAATGGAGATCCGAAAATTAGGAGTGAAGCAGAGTCCCTAGCCAACAAATGAAATGGAGAATTTTGAGTTCTTGTTAGGCATAGTTATTTGGCACAATTTGTTGTTTGCTGTTAACTCTGTTAGCAAATTCTTACAAAAAGAAGATATGTAAATTGATATTGCTATAGATCAATTGAAGGGCCTTATTTCATTTTTTGAAAAGTACAGAGAAGATGGATTTGAACAAGTCATGACTGAAGATAAAGGGATTGCATCCGAAATGAAAATTGAAGTTATATTCTGTGAAAAACGTATTATAAAAAGCGACAATTTGATGAGAGTACTAGTGAAGAGGCAATACTATCAACTGAAGAATTATTTAGAGTTAAATGCTTCATATATATAGTGGATCAAGTTATTTCTTCGCTTAAGAGCAGGTTTGTGCAATTTCAAAATTATGAACAAATCTTTGAGTTTTGTTTGTTATGAAAAAGTTTAGTTCTACAGATGATGATAATTTGAAGACTTATTGTGCCATACGTGAAAAATCTTTAAAACATGACAGCCTTTTGATATTGATGGGATGATTTATTTTCAGAGTTGAAACTTCTGAGAGAATATTTGCTAAAAGGAACAAAAAAATAATTAATGTGCTGAATTATTTAAAAAAATTTGATGGTGCTTTCCAAATGCATAGTTTGCTTACAGAATATTGTTGACCATATCATTTACTGTTACCTTTGCAGAAAGAAGTTTTTCAAAGTTGAAGATGATTAAATCTTACCTTCGATCGACTATATCAGTAGACAGATTAAATTACTTAGCTATGTTATCGATTAAGAAAGATATGGGAGAAAAGCTTGATTATGCTAGTTTAATTAATGATTTTGCATCTAAAAATGCAAATGATATTTTGTTGTAATTGTTTTGTTAACCTTATTTTGGTAGAAGACAGACTAAATTACTTAGCTATGTTATCGATTAAGAAAGATATGGGAGAAAAGCTTGATTATGCTAGTTTAATTAATGATTTTGCATCTAAAAATGCAAGAATAACCCTCTTAAAATGATGTTTTGTTGTAATTGTTTTGTTAACTTTATTTTGGTAATGAAAGTGTGAAGGTATGACTTGTAGGCCTTTGGCCAAGATGGGTAACTTAGGAGAACTACATTTATTTGATCCTTGGGGTCATGTGTAGCCCCATTGGTATGTAGGCGATCCTAAAGTTACTTGGGTGTAACAACGTTAATAAAACAAAAATTATCTTGAATAATAAGCAAAAAAAATATTATTGAATTTTTAATATTTTTTACATAATTGATTGGTGAGGGGTCCTTTTTGAAAAATTTGCCTAGGGCCCAGAAATCTCGAGGCCGGCCCTGAACATACATTAAGTATCTTGGCCAATGTATTTGGAGACATGTATGGATTGGTTAATTTATTCCATCCAATCATGTTTCTAAAGGAATAAGAGCATGAATTGTTTTTTTTTTTTTTTGGTAGAGATTATAAAAGTTTCAGTACATATTGCTAGTTTCATATGTAATCTCATACAGAATGATCATTAATACGTGGTTGCGTAACCTACATATTGCTATGTCATAAAACTTTGTATTCGGCAACTTACAATGATTTTAATGACTCTAGGATTCCTTTGATATAAGCTTAGAAATTCATGTAGAACAATATAGTTGAAATCTAAAACAATCAGTTATCACTAAGTTTAAAACACCGTTACATCCAAAATCTAATAATTACTGCTCTTATTATTTACCAGGAAACATCAAATACAGGACAACTCAAATTTTCAAGGTCAATCCACACAATAAGATTCTCTTTTACAATCACAAGTATCACTATAGCAGTCTTTTTCATGGTTTTGAATTTACACCCCATAAGTTAAAAGGAACCAGACTTGCAAAACTTCCAAAAAAAGAAATTCCTACATTTTAATTTTATCAGGAGGGAAGACAAAATCAGACCAACCAACGATCTTGGAATGTGGAACCATGTTAAGACTAGCACGCGCGCGTGTGTTGTAGAGGGGGTGTGCGGGTGTGTGGGCAGTTTTTTTTTTTTTTTTTTTTGGGGGGGGGGTGGGGGGGGGGGGGGTTGGTTGGGGTGGGGGTGCAAGGTAGAAACTTGGAACCATGTTAAGGTTGAAGTTCCAATCCAGAAGTGTGACCACTTAGTGTCCCTTGTTGAAACCAGCATTGTCCATTTAGCTAATCAAATGACAAGTTCTGAATGGTTCACCTCAACTGCCAGTAATAACCTTCAGAAAGTAACAAAATAAATAAATAAAAAAATATCCTTATTAATTGAATAATATATTTCCTAAAAACTCCCCATTTCATTTCAGAAGTTCTACAAAATAAAGTTTGGTGGTAGTATTCTTTTCTCAACCCTCATTTACCCTACCCTTAATTTCTTCATCTTGTCCTGTATCCTTTCTTTAATTCATGCATTAAGTTTGATCTCCTTTTTACTACCAGGCAATGAGCAATGGTAATAACAAGCAAGTAGTGATAATACAAGCTTTTCTAATATCCTTGGCAACCCAATTATTAAAGATACATAATATTGATCAAGATTACTGAAAACAAAATTTGATAAGATATTTTACTTTTAATTCAAATGGAATAAATTTCTCTATTCTAAGAAATATTTACTTTTGTACATATATTTACTGAAAACTACTGGTGTATGGTCAAGATCTCCGTTTAAATTATTAAGATAGGCTCGAGAATAATTTAAGTTTCATTTTGCATGCTCTATTCTCCTCTTCTTTATTTTTTTTTTAAATTTTGCTCTTGTTATAAGTTATTACACTGAGGAGTCAGGAATGCATATGCATATTATTATAATATATTTACACTTTTAATGGGCTTTGCATTGCATAATCCCCCCTTTGAATAGGCTTGATGTGTGAGTGGGGCTACAGTTTAGACATGCGTTCTTTGGAGTATTATTAGTGTTATAAAAGGTAGCCTAAACACTTGCCCAGGCTGAAGCAGTGGTAGATCTTCGTGCCTATAGCTTAACTTATTTTATTACACACTACATCAAAGGAAAAAGGTAAGGAGATACAAAAAAAGAGAGTGTTATTGCCATTTCACCGAAGGAGTTATTGTCATTCCTCACACCATCACAACCCCCAAGGGCAGAGTAAATTTTTGATGTGGGCTGTTGTTTGATGTGCGCATGGGGGCCATATCCTCTTTTGCCATGTGGTCACAATAAAGCTGGGCAAAAATTAATACACAGAGAATAACCTATGTACCTAAAATGCTCTTTCTTTATATTTTTTCAAGGTATAGCTTTAACTACTCTTGGATGCACGGTTCAAAGACTCGGCCGAGTCGGAGACGAGTCGGCCGAGTCGTATCCGTCTCGGCCCGCTCCGAGGTGAGTCCGAGTCACGAGTCGGTCGACTCAACTCAGAGGAGACCGACTCGGCTGAGAATCGGAGTTGATTCGGTCGACTCAGCATTATGATGATAATTTTAGCATGTTGATGTGAAACGGTATGTGGATGATGTCAGAACTCAGTGATAGAGCTAAACTTTCAACGTTTCATAACAAGTCACGATCTTCAGTAGGAATAAATCTAAAATAATCATATGGCAAGATGGTTTTAAATAAAAATTATTATACTCGTAAACTGAACAATTCCAATCATTACCAATAACTCACAATACTTAGTTGCAGAGGAGGAATCCTACTTGCAATATCAGAATAGCAAAATACAAAAGCATGCAGAATCACACAGCTCACCAATAATTTAGTGGACAACAGAGCAATTATGATAACACACTAGAGATAAAATTATGCAGTGTAACCCAACAGATATTCTGATTTTTGCTGAAAATAAAAGTACCTACCGAAAAGCTCTGTTCTCGGGATCAATTTGTTGTTATGATTTCCTCTAGCTTCTGCCTTGATTTGTTGACGTAGAACTGAAGTGTTGTCCGGCTACTGTAGGTTGAGGGGATTAGTTAGATTTGTGATTCCGGGCTCGTTGTTTCAAGTTTCCTCCAGCAAATAACACAGAGGCTTCTATTCTGCTACTGAGAGGCCACGCTCTCGGGTTTTGTTGCCTTGCTGATTTATTTTGAAGATACTGATCTGATCTGAATCTGCTCTCAATGTGGTGATTTCAGGCTAGTTGACACACTGGAGATCAATTACTAGTTGTTTGGAGGAGGCACTGGCACCCACGCGGATGGAGAGGGGGCGGAAACACCAGGTTATTGCTGTCCTTGGTACTGGTGCGTACAGAACAGTGAAGAGGGAGCAAGTGGATGCCCCCTTGGTCCTTGACTTGCTGTTGATTGCTTGGGGAAATTGTGCCACAACAAGAAGTGACATGATCTTACCTTGGGTACTGTTGATGGAGGTGACCAAACTTTGTAAAGAAGGTTTGGCTTTTGTTGCTTCTAGTGGATTGCTGACGCACCAAGGGAAACCAGGCAGGTGGAGATTTTGGGGAAGGGGTTTGAGTGGACTGGTGCGTTTGGGGAGGAGTTTGTTGGCTGTGAATTAACGATGGTTTTGGTTTAAAATTGTAATCAGTTCTCGCTTTGTGGACGGGATCGGATTTGCAATGTATTTTTTTTTTTGTAATTGGATTGGTAACAGGATAGGGTTGTCTTTTGGATGGGAATAAGATAAAGATAATTAGGAAAAGGTTTCACACTCTAATCCATAATGAAGATGAATTTCACATCCAACTTCATAGGATATTTTCATAACTGAAAATCAAAAGTTTTTTTTTTAATCAAAGAGTGCATTGTCTTTACAACTTATTAGACTTTTGCCTTTATAGGCTTACAAACTGAAGACTTTCTCCACGTAGTCGATGTGGGACTAAAAAAGGAGAAATGCAAAATTAAAACAAAGAAAACAACATGGACTCAAATAAATAAAAATACAGACTCCAGCTAAAACCAAATAGAAGCAGCTCGACGCCTCCTGCGCTGATACACGCGATCGAATCTCCCCGGGCGCGCTGATGCCATGTCCCCATCATTCTCCCCAGGTGGGAGAGAACTCGACTCCGTCGAGTCATGTGTGAAGGAGCTCTCATAATACTCCAACAGATCTGGATCAATCTGCTGCAACTCACTGCGATCTAGCCACGTGTCCTCAGCAGGTGACTTCCCTTTCCAGCGTATCAAATACCGTTGAGTTCCACCATCTCTTGTGGAGATAATTTTATCATCTAGAATTTTATCAATATTCTCTGTTGTATTAGGACTGATATCTGGGAGTGGTGGAAGTGGGGGTCCCTCAGAAAATGGCTCAGGGGTAGGCTCATCAACCAATGGGTTGCTGGGGTTAAAATTTGGACCCTTGTATTCTACTAGATCCTCAATATTGAAAGTAGGATTAATTCCAAAATCTTCAGGAAGATCAATAACATAAGCATTGTCATTAAGTTTTGTTAAGATTTTGAATGGTCCAGCACTACGAGCATGTAATTTTTTAACAGCCCCCGGTGGAAACCGTTCCGGACGAATCCGGATCATCATAAGATCGCCAATATCAAAAGTTTTAAATTTTCTCCTAACATCAGCTCGTAGCTTGTAGTCAAAGTTGCTTTGTTTAATTTTATCACTGATGACTGTGCAATTCATGCATATGCGTGGCAAAGGAGGATGCAAACTCAGAGACTCTATAATGATCAACCATGGGAATGAGATCAATGGGCTGCCTAGGCCTAAAACCATATACTATTTCATGTGGACTTTTACCTGTTGTCCTATTAACTGATGAATTATATGCAAACTCGGCAATAGACAACTTTAGATCCCAACTTCCAATATGTTCGCCAATAAGGGTACGCAATAAATTTTCTAAACTTCTATTCACAATCTCGGTTTGGCCGTCGGTCTGAGGGTGAAAAGCAGTGGAGAATTTTAATTTTGTCCCTAACATGTGCCAAAGGGTCTTCCAGAAATAACTAGTGAACTTAACATCTCTGTCCGACACAATAGTCTCAGGTAGACCGTGCAGTTTAACGACACCATCGAAAAAGATTTTTGCCACTTTAGAGGCGTCAGAAGTACGGGAGCAAGGCAGAAAGTGGGCCATTTTGAGGATGCGAAGGAAGATACAATCGGCTCTAGCTGGATTAATTGATAGCATGAAATCTGCAGGCATAACTTCAGCTGAAATTTTTTCTTTACCGAGTACAGAAGCTGGAGGATCTCGAAATCTGAATTTTATTCAAGAAGATTGTGATAACTATGTGCAAAGGAAGTGGGTTGAATGGCTTAAAAAAGGTGATGCACAACTTCTTTTGGAGTACTTTAAAGATTAGCAGAAAGAAAATGCATCTTTCTTTTACTCTATACAAACTGATGAGAGTGACCAAATTTCAAATTGTTTCTGGTGTGATGCCAAGTCAAGAGTAGATTATGACATATTTGGGGATGATGTATGTTTTAACACAACATTCAAAACTAATGGATATGACATGCCATTTGCACCAATTGTTGGAGTGAACTCAGACCATACTATTTGGTTGTGCCTTACTAAAGGATAAGACTACAAGATCATTTGTATGGTTCTTTGTGACATTCTTGAATGCAACCAGAGGAAATGAAATGAAGACAATCTTCACGGATCAAGCCACTCCTATTGCCAATGCAATTAAAGAGGTACTCCCAAAATACACATTATCGTTTGTGTTTATGGCATATATATCAAAATGCATTGAATACTTATCAAATGTGTTCACTACACATAAATCTTTTGCACATGACTTCAGAAAATGCATTTATGATAATGAAAATGAAGATCAGTTTCAGTCATGTTGGGAACACTTGCTTGATAAGTACGAGTTGAGGGGTGATGAGTGGTTGAACAACTTATACCAAATACGTGAGAAGTGGGCACTAGTATATGGCCGACAACACTTTTGTGCAGGATGACAATCATACAAAGAAGTGAAAGCATAAACAACTATTTTAAAAAATATTTCAAGAAAAAACAAACTCTTCGAGAGTTTGTAGATCAGTATGATAAAGCAGTGGCACGTTGGCGTGAAAAAGAGGCAAAAGCAAATTTTAAATCCATGTAAACAAAACATAACTTGGTGTTAGCAAGAAAATTAGAAGTCAAGGCGACATAAATATATACTAGAAAATTTTCAATAAGTTCCAAGAGGAGTTTAAGCGGCTTA
This sequence comes from Agave tequilana, assembly GCA_038442645.1. NCBI lineage: Eukaryota > Viridiplantae > Streptophyta > Magnoliopsida > Asparagales > Asparagaceae > Agave > Agave tequilana. The sequence continues at coordinate 164,288 of JAVJIF010032755.1, forward strand.
TAGATTTAGAATTGGCACTTGATTGTGCTAATGAAAGTACAAGAATATATAAGGTATTACCGTATACTGGGGATAGACCTCGTACAGTTACTTTTTCCTTTTTAGATCACACAGTCCATTGTAGTTGTAAAAATTTGAGTTCTTAGGATTACTTTGTGCACATGTTTTGAAAGTATTACGTATGCTAGATTTACATGATCTTCCAACTCAATATTATCTAAAGAGATGAAATAAAGATGCAACAACTAGAATCATTCTTGGCATTCATGACAAAAATATGAAAGTTGATTGAATTTCTCTGTGATGCCCCGATCCCGCGGATACGGGACACTACGACGATGTATATACGCAGGGCAAAAATTCCCTTATGTATATACACTAAGCCTCAGTATAGGAAATAAATACAATATGCACAATTATTCCAGTATAAATAAGTACAAGAATACATACAAAAGGGTCAGTGATTATAATAGATATAGAAACAAGGATAAATAAGAAATAAAGACAGAATAATAAAGATACGTATGAATAATATAGGTGACTAGTCTCCTATGTGTATCTCGTGAAATATCTGGTACTACGATATTTTAGATCTTCAACCTGGACACGCAAACTCAGGGTCGTCAGAAAGCAACCTAGTGAGTGATAAAATAAAGTAAGCAGTAATAGTATATTTTAATTGTAGTACAACTACAATAATATATAATATATGTTTAACTATCAGTAATACAATATCTATAATAACAATCGGTATATATATATACAAGGGTCATATTAGCACTATAACATTATCAATGCATAACATGTTACAATGGTATTATAACCATAATATTATCCAATTCCATATCATTAATATTAATAAAAATGTTCGAGTTGTGTTACCAAATATAACTATATACAATAAATAAATTAAATAATAAGCAAGTCATTTGAGAGATTATGTTATTATAATCATTAAGAATTATACTATTTATATATTATTCTCAATATGCGTAATATGATACAGTGTTAAGTGATTTCCTAATTAAATCAATGTGTGTAAGTATCATTAGTAAGTTTTCATTATCTTATATTTCTTGTTTAACTTAAAAGTAACGGTAACATGTGTCGTGATGTTTATGAACATGTAGATATGAAGTATGCAGAATAATCATATTATGCTTATACAGTAACAATGTATTTACAGAGTATACATGAGACAGAGATTACATAGAATGCAGAGTATGCATGTACATGAATAATATTTCCACATGAAGTGTACGGTAGACATGTGACATAGTGATGGGTAAGGAGCGTTTCCGATGTCACTATTGTTTATACATTTTATTATGTTACTTGAAAGCTCAATGGTCAAGGAGCTCTAATCGGGTGGGTGTATCCCGTGCATACCGAGATCATGGCAATAAACAGACCCCTGACTGCTGAGACCCAGGCCCTCTGCTAAGAAGGGGACAGAAAATGGGAAACGGGAGCTCATGGAGCTATAATCGGTAGCCAGCACTATCATCCCCTGCAGTGGGATAAACATGGATCCGGTACAGCCACCCGATAAGATCTAGTCAACCGTCAAGTCTCCTCATCCCCATGTTATATTTATTATATTTGAACTACACAGTGTATCAGGAATAAAAATAGTGCATGATACATGTAACACAATAACAGAACATGAGCTCTGTTGATAGCATGAAATAAGATAACATGAAACGAAAAACGAGAGATGTGGGATTCTAGAGGTGGCCCCCGTGACTTTGATCCACGTGGCACTTAGTTCCACACTCGCATATCAACAGCTCACATGTCCAGTAACAAGAGTACCTTATCAGGATTACAAGATATAGTCATGTAACAGGACTATAAGAATATCCATGTAACAGGAACAGTAATCCATTGCAATAGGAATACAGAAACAATCAGTGCATGTACACAAGTGAATCCATGCGACAAGTACATGTAATAACAACGTAGAGTACCCGTGTAACGGTGATACAGGTACAAGAAGTACAAGTGTAGTGTATCTGTGTAATCGGTGATACAAATAAATGAAATGATAGTGTTCGGTATAAGCAGTGTCCAGAGTACTAGAGTGTTCGTGTAATGATATTAGCACATGAAATAACAGTGTCGAGTAACAGTGACAGTGTATAATATGATAGAGTATCCGTGTATCAGTGTACATGTAAAAATATCTGTGTAACTGTGATAGATATACATGATGAAATGATAGTGTCCTGTGTGAGAGATGTAACATGAATATGTGAAATAGATGTATATATAATTATTAGTATTTGTTATTATTGTTATGATTATAATCGATATCACAATTGAATTATATACAAGTTCTTATTTTCAAACTCTTCACAATCATTTTAATAATTATTAATTTGGTTATTATTTTTGAATTTCTTTTTATCCATTGTCTCATAATATTTCTATGTATATAATAATCCATCTACATGTTTATCTTAAATCAACACTCATCCTAAAATATTAGTAATTACTAACACATCTGTATTTATAGTGATTTTTCGATTATTATGATTTATTAATTAATATTTACACTGATTTACCAATAATCATGATTTATTAAATAAAATAATTAATTCATTTAATTAAACATGATGAAAATATAATTTATAAAAGAAAAAAACTCACATAGCTATTATAAGAATGTAGCTCGTCTTTCTACGCTCACAATAGTTCAAGAATCGTCCTAATCAGACTTCGGATGTTCCAGATACGTCCAAACACTAAAATCATTAAAATGAGTTAAATAAGTAATTAATAAGAATTAAATGCAATAAGTATTATTTAACAGGGGGTTTTATAGAAAATTAACTTTATTTGTTTTGGATGCGGGTTTGGATTGCTGACGGATCGGGTTTAGATCCAATAACCCGATCCAATGGTTTAAGTGATGGGAAATGGCTTAATTGGGTTTGGGTTCGGGTCCACAACCCATTATAGGTTGTAAACCCATAACAACACACATCAGCAGCATTGGCAACTGCGCGCGGGCGGTCCATGGCGAAGGCCGGCCGGAGGCGACATTCTGGTCGGTCGGACGGTGATGGGGAGAGAGAGATGGGGAGTGATGAAGAAAGAAAAAGAGAGAGAGAAAGAGAAGTTGGGAAGAAGACGAAGAAGAAAAAGGTGATGGTGGCATGGCCGCAACGGCAGCTGGCCGGGCCAGTGGCTGTGGTGGTGGGCTGGGCGGCACAACTAAGGCTGTCGTGGAACAGCAGAAGAAGAAGAAGAGAGAAGAGGTGGAGAAGAGAGAAAGAATGGAGTGGAAGAAAGAAACAATAGAGAGGATGAGAGGATAGGGAGAGGGAAAATAGAGGAGGAGAGGGGATAGTCGGGCGGCCTGTGGTGGTCGCAGGCGGCCAGGTGGACAGGGAGAAGAGGCAGTGAGTATGGGTTGTGGTTTAGGTGAGAGAGTAAGGGTGAGAAAGAGTGAGATATATTGAGAGAGATGGTGAGAGAATCTGAGAGAGGAGTCGGTGAGTAGGTCGGTGGGTTAAGTCGGTAGAAAAGAAAGAAAAGAGAAGTGTAGAAGGAAGAAAAAAGAAAGAGAAAGAAAAAAGGAAAAGAATTATTATATTAATATTTAATTGGATCGAATTTTAACTGATTCCAAACGGTTCCCAAAAAATCCTGTAAAATAGAAAATATTACACGAAGAAACAATATGAGATCGGATTCAAGAAATTTAGTCTGGTTTGCAAATTTAAAATTCAAGAATGTATCGCCGATACTGGGTGACACTGGTATGGCCGGTTTTTTGACTGATTCAGAAAAATTTTCAAAAATATGTTAAAGTAGAAAATATGATTTTAAAGAACAATAGAAGTAGATTCCAAAAATTCAACTTTGATAGTAGATTAAAAATCATGGAGTCAATTATCAGTATCGGGCGCCACCGAAATCGAAGATTTTTCAAAATTATCCAGAGTAATTTCAAAAAATCCTGAAAAATCTAAAATATTGAAAATGATATTTGGAGTTGAATCCGTTCAATCTGACTACCAGGAAGGCCAAATCAAATTTGTACGTCGTATCTAGTACTGATACTATGATACGTACATTTAAGATCGTGGGGTTACACCCTCTTTGACTACACGGTATAGTGAGTTGTAACACTTGGCCCTACCTATAGCCACAAAGGGTTGTGAAATTGAAGAGCTTAGTTTGGTGGCTAAGCGTGCATTGTTACGATCCCTTGATGAGATAAAATCTTACTCGGAATCTCACCCGCCTCGTCATGCGGAAATTGAAGAAAGCAATTAAGATCTAATGGGAAACAATATAACACTGAGAGATCCACCTCGTAAGAAGGTGAAAGGTCAACCTACTCGAAGATTCAAGAGTGCTTTGGAGAAGGGGAAAAAGATCTGCATACCTCAATCGAAACAATTGAAAGGCAGGTCGGTAGTGAAATGAGGTACTGTATTTGTTTTCCAATTATGAGGTACTAAATTCGGCATAAAACTATGTTATCTTTTATAGGTGCCATAAAAAAGAAGATGATTCCATCTAACAGTCTAGAGCTTCAAATTTTTTCAGAAAATCCGTCAACATCTTATAGTGTGTGTGAAATTATTTAACTCTATTATATATTTTTTCAATCTGTATTTTGGATGCTACAATGTAATATATAATGTCTAATATTCAATTATTTTGAAATGACAGGGAGTCAAGAACAAGAAAGTCATTAGTTTGACATTGCACTAGAATCATTGGCTATCCGAAATTATGATGGAGACGGAGACTATGCGGAATTATATTTTACATGTTGAAGTGACAGAGACTATGCGGAATTATGATATCATTTTTTTAACTTAGGTATTTTAAATATTCTAGCATTTTTCTAGATGAAAATTAAGTTATTTACAATTTTATTGTGTTCAAGACTATTAGTTTGATGCTGCAATGTTATGCTTTTGCTTGACTTCATTATTAAGTGATCGTCACATGTTCAAGAGTTGTGACTTGTGACATTTTTTTATTAGGAAAGAGTGTTGTCAAGGCCAAAATATAGTTCAAAATTTTGACCTAAAGTGGCTTGTGCTGCTTTTGCAATATATAGCATATTATTTGTTCATGGACATGGAGGAGCATGCTGAACGGGTAAAAAGAACAAAAGAAGAACAAAGACTAATTTTCTTACAACAAACATTTTGGGTTCTGCCAAGTCTCATTCAGCCAAGTCTCATTCAAGTTTCTTTCTCATCTCCTTTGACAATTGTAATGAGATGGCACCCATTTTCCAGAGGGAAATAGAGCAATGTGGCTCATCCAAAGAGGAGTTATTGGGCATAATAAAGTTGACTTCTTGGGCAGCCTATAGGGACAGCAGTGGGGCCCATCTAATAGTAGTTAAAGCTATACCTTGGAAAAATATAAAGAAGGGGCATTTTAGGTACATAGATTATTCTCTATGTTTTGATTTTTGGGCAGCTTTATTGTGGCCACATGGAAAGAGAGGATATGGCCATCATGCCCAAATCAAACACCAGCCCACATCAAAAATTTACTCTCTAAGGGCCTTATTGCCATTGTCTTTTAACACCCTCCTCTCTCGTTCTCTTATTAAAAAAGTTAGGGTTCAAATTCTAATTCTTTCTCCTTTTTCTTATTGCAGTATTAGTGGATGGAGGGAGGGCAATGGAGGTGACAAACAGTGAGTTTTTTGGAGGGCAGTGATGGGAAGAAGGCATGTCGACTATTGCTGCGAGGCATGGAATCTCTTTTTCCCCTTTCTGCACCTCTAAATCACCCAACCTTTTCATTTGAAAATTTTCCCCCCTCACCCTCTTAGGAGACTCTTAGGTGCTCGCCTAGGTGGCTAGGCATTGGGAGGCCCCCTAGCCATTCCATGGAGCCTAACATCTTATGAAAGGAACAATATATTGTAATTAAATAGCTGCTAATGAGTTGTTTTAGTAGTATCTGGATGAATGTAATTGAGCTAGCATGTCTTATTGGAGGTAGAAGGAAATTGGAGCTCCAACATCAAGCTACTTCAAAATTGATCAAGCTACCAAAACAAATGGAGCTAGAGTGAGCTACAATTTCATAGTAAGTAATTGATGAAAGATTTAATTCCATATGGCACACTAGGATGTCCCTTGTTATTTCTATTTTGATTCATTTTTCCCAAACATCCTTACACTAGGTTTTGTTATTAGAATCTTAACCCTTTGATATATTGTTCATCCTTCCAAGATATTATACCTAGCCTACCAAGCCTGTCATCTCTTTAGACACCAACAAGCATTCAGAGAAAAATAGATCTGAGAACAAAAACTGTGAATCAAGTTGAAGTGGTGTTGAGACTTTAGTTCCAATCTTCTTATCACCTACTTCTCGAATTATCCATTACTTGGAGAATATCTTTAATACTCTTTTCTTCTATTTGCATTCAAGTGCTAATCGTTTGAGAATTTATTTTTTCTTTATCAATTACGTTAGGGCCTCAATTGTACTTTTACATATGGAGATCTTGTGCTTTAAATTGGTTCTCATCTAAGGAAGAGAACACAAAACCCCTTTCTTGTACTTTTGTTACCCTTGGGTGAAGAGGAGTGTGGGGTAAGAATTTACCTACACTCAATTTGTAATGAGATTTGTGAGAGAATAATAAAGTAATGCAAAGACACAGAATTTTATGTGAAAACCCAATTTGGGAAAAACTACGGGGAGGAGGGAAAGAATTCACTATTTTTAAGAGGTTTCAACGAATTCTGTAGAGTTAGAACTCTGTTAAAGTCTTATATTATAGTGGAACAGAGGTTTGATGAGAAGGATTCTCTGAATCTTTAGGATCTGACTCTTCTTTTTTCTCTTCTCAGGAAGTGTTGGTGGTTTTTCTATGGGGAAGTCTTCTCCCTTTCTCTTCGTCAATCTCCCAGTGTATATATACCCGGGAGTTTTTATTGGCAGTGCGGGTCATGCGGATTTCAATAGGCACATGATTTGCACGTTGTGATTCCTTCATAATGGCCTGAATTATGTCCTTGATTGCGAGAGTGATTTCTGTTACCTTCTGTAACAGTCTGCGCTGAAGTAAGAATTATTGCAACATTTGAAACGTAAGATGACCTGGCGGCGTAACGAACTCCATGAATGTAGGGGGATATCAAGGAGGTCCGTTGCTGCGACCGTCTTGCTCGGAACGGGAAGGATTAACGGGGTGGCGATGCTCTCAAAAAGAGGAGTGTCCTCGGGGCAGTGGATTCCTCAGTAGAGTGTCCTCAGGGCCGTTGATCCCTCGAAAAGATCGAGTCACCTTGGGAACAACTGGGCGCAGCTCTCAGGAAGAAGCTCTGCTTGGCATGACTTGTCTGTCTTCGAGAGTTTTTGATGAGATGGGACACGTGTCTTGATCCTGGTGCAGCTCAGAAACTGACCACTACAAGGTGGAAGACCAATCTCTTCCGTTGGATGAGAGTTGTCGGTTATATCCTCGTCGGTTGGAAGAGGGAAGTCCAAACTATTAGGTGAAGAATATTGGCAAGTTTAAGAGTTTTTCTAAGGATTGAAAGCAAAATAGTAGATTTTGATCTTTCATTAATTTTATTTCTACATTTTATTTGTCATTTAACACTATTTATTTACTTCTTGCAGTGTTTTACATTCGCAATCTGGGTGATTCTGCTAGAGCTTCACGTAGTATTCTACTGAGCAAGAAGTAATGAGAAGAGATTACCTTGATCTGAACTCTACATTTACTTACGACCTACATTTATTTGATATTATAATGAACTTTTAAAGTTTCCAAACAACTAGTAGACTTATTATAATTATTACTAGCTAACAAAGAAGATTTTTTTTGTAACTTTTATTAATGATATCTTGCATGGTCAATGATTTATTTTGTAATCTTTGACCAAAAGCTAATTTAGTGATTCCTTTCCTATGTTTCCTCTTTCTTTAATCTTTGAATTCATATTTCAACTATAATGACAAGATATTGGCACTTTTGAGGTAACGAATAACGCTCAATTATCCTTTTGGATTAGCCCCATTCAAAACCAACCGTACTAGCACAATAGGTGCACTCAGTGACCCAGAAATACAGATTTACACGAAAACTATACAACAATCATTATCTTAGCTCATATATGTGTTTCCTACCTAACAATAAATAATAACATGATAGCAATCGACAAACCGAAGAAAAATAAAAGGAACCATATATTCAAAAATGTGAAACCACTATTTACTCTATATTTCAATGATGGCTACATGTAGAAGTGAATGCTCATCTCAATCTCCAGTTAATCTCTAGTGTAATATACAATAACACATCGTAAAAAATACAAGCCTAAATTTATCTAAGAATGACCTCCACTTATCACATAGCTTTCAATGCTAATAAAACATTCCAAATAAAACATTTTTTAGTATAATATACCTACAAGTTCATGATAATAAGTGATACAAGGAACCACTACAATTAAACAATGATGTAAGAAAATGAATTAATATACCATGAAGCTCCTCATCACGATTCTGGGATTACCTTCACAAAACATTACCACCATACATGTGGAAATTGGGAGTGTGAGATAATCATGATAAATGAGAGGGAGTGTGAAATATGTTTATATTAGTGTTGGATTTAACTAGGTTATACACTTAGCTTGCTAGGTGGCTCACCCTAATCCTTAATAATTGCCATTAGAACACATCATCCTCTAGGTGGCAAGCTCTATTAGCCCTTTGCCACACTAGGGTTGTTACAAATCCCTAGTACCCCGACCCGACCCAGACCTGAGCCTATACCATACCCGCTTACGAGTGGGGATAGACTGGGTCTAAAAGTTAGCCTTTTCATAAAATCAGGTAGAGGATCTGGGTAGGGGTGAGCAGAGTTCGGTTATAACCGAAATAACCGACCAAAAACCGAAACCCGAACCCGAACAGAACTGAACCGTTCTAGTTCGGTTGGTTTTCGGTTTTGGGTTACAAAAACCGAACCTGACCGAACCGAACCGAACTTCTCACCCTATGTATTACCCCACCCAAATTCAATTTAGTGAGTTATATAGTTCATAAAAAAACAGGTGGAACCTTATTTCATTAGTTCTAGCAATATCATCTTTTTATATTGAACACGTGAAAGCCATGTTAAGTACACTATCATAATTGAGAATAATATTTATATTAATATAGTTCTTTCTTTTGTAATCTTGTTAGTAAAAGTTAATAATAATTATGCAAGCTTTGATATAAAAGCTCAAGTACAGTGTAAAAGTTTTAGAACATGAAATTTTTAATTCACATTAAGGTTAGGGTATTTTCTTGTTTCTAATTTGGGTATTGGATATTTGAGATTAGGATATGAAAGGATGATAATATAATGGTGATTAAAAAATGTAAGAAATGATGAAAATATATGAGCCTAACCGAAAAAACCGAACCGAACTAAGTCGGTTCGGTTCGGTTACTAAGTTTAATCGGTTCGGTTCGGTTTTGAAAAAATTAGCAAAAATCGAACCGAACCGGCCGATGCTCACCCTTAGATCTGGGTACCTTTAATGTAGACCCTCCCCAGATCCAGACCCGGATCCTACCCGCTTAGTCATTGGGTAAGGTGGGTAGTGTCTCTATTACCCGACACAAACTTGCTAAATCCTGCTATGTAAAAAACTAATTAAGTATATTAATATTAGTAATACTAGATACACTTTCATTGTGTCTGACTCGTTACAAAATGAATTAACTTATTAAAAGATACAAGTTTATCTAACTAATAATATCAATTAATTACTTAACCTATTAACACTTAAACCCTTGAAATAAAAGCCAAAGCCCAATTCAATTTTTTTTCCCTTTTATCACTTTGGTCACCCCCATCCTCGTCGTCCTCCATCAATCTAAAAGTTGAATTGGATTATTAGATCGCCGCCTCAGCGATGATTGGTGTTGCCTTCACCACAACAATCATCACGTCCTCCTTCCCCTTTCTCTCTCCCGCCTAATGGAGATTTCTTCCATATAAGATGTCTGCGCAGATCTTACATTTAATAGTGAAAGGCGATTGAAGGATCTAGATGCAAGGATTGTTCAAATCCCTGATGGATAAAGTTTGTTTCTTCTTCTCTACAAAGGTTAAAAATTGTTTCAAGATTTTGTGAGGAAAATCAAAATGAACGATGATAAATGGCACCAATCATATGTTGGAAAGGGCTTTGGAGTGCAAAGAAGCATTTTCTAGCTTTCATGGGTTGAGAGTTTTAAAAATCCACTGCTAGGAAAATATTGGCATATTGCTAAGGAACTATGCAAGTTTCTAAAAGTTTTGATGATTCTACAAATATCTTTTAATCTACAAGCATCGGACATCAAGTTTATACTTTTTTCAAGTTTGCAAGAATTTGCATTTGAGAAGAATATGAGATTATCCAATTATCACAAAAACGCAAGTGGGCATGTGGATAAGTTCCAGCAATATTGGCGGGAGTATAACATGTTATTGTTGTCCATAGCTGCAATATTTGATCCAAGACATAAGTTTGAGTTTGTGGAATTTTTTGTCTAACTAAGTGTATGGTGAATTATCTGATCAGCATATAAAAGAAGTTCACGACTACTTTTAGAATCTTTTCAAATAGTACTCAGATAAAGTAGGATCGAATGACACACAAGATGATGCTCAGTATAGTGGATCCTCGAGCATGGTTCTTTGTGATGATGGGAGATGATTGGAAGAGTTCAAGCAAGGTACAAAAAATCCAACCATTGAAGAGCGAATTGGATCTTTATTTGGCAGAGGGAGTAATTACATTATTAAAACTAATCCATATTATATTTATTTCCTTTCATTATTAAAAATATTAATTTTTGTAGGTACATCCCTGTGGAGCTGACTTCGAGATCTTGGAATGCTGGGTAAACTCTAAAAGTATCCCATCTTAGCTACTATGGCACATGATATTTTAGATATTCCAGTGTCAAATTGTTACCTCCAGATTGGCTTTTAGCACTAGAGCTAGAGTTGTGCATGAGAATCGAGCACGCATGAAGTCTCCTATTATTGAGGTTCTAATTTGTCCTCAAGGTCAGCCTATAGGGACTCTCTCATAAACAAATGGTTAGTAAATTGATTTTCTTTGTAGTTGTTATATTTTAAAAGTTCATATTTTCTACATATATCTTACCCAACATTTTTATTTGTCTGTTCAGATATCAGCTTGAAGGGTCTGGATGATGAAGGATGTGGTGGTGATGTCTCATTCAAGTCTTAAACAGTCTGGAGCATTGGTGCATGCTTGAAGATTTAGCTTTTTATTTGTTCTGAACTTTGAAGTCTTTATTAATAATAGTTACTTTCAATTTATGTTTGTGTTGTCATTTTAGACATGCTCTTGAAATGTTTGAGAATTGGAGCGTTCTTGAATCTTTAGCTTTTGTCTGAATAAAAGCCTACGTTTGTCGTTCTTGTCAGTGAAGTTGAATATTGGAGTTTCTTTATTATTTTGTGGGCTAATTATGTGACACGGGAGGGTGGGTTTGCATGTTGGAGTTAGAAATTCAAGCTTCTCTTTTGGTAATGGTAAAAAAAAAAAAAAATTATAGTAGTTTTACTCTCAAATTGTTTTAGTTTTCTTAAATTTGAATTTTTATTCTTGAATTTAGTCTGTTATTGCTTATTTATTTGTTATATGTGTATTTTTTGTAACTTTTTTGAATTAGTAAATGTTTGGTAGTCCTTTAGGACATTGATTTCGACTCTGAACCCGACCCGAACTCGCCCGCCACGGGCTGGGTATGGGTCTTTGTACTTAATATCCTACCTATTAACCTAATGGGTACATCAAATATGTACCCAGCCCAAATCCGTTCATTATAGAGTCTCGTCTGGGTCCAAAGAAGTACCTGTAAGGTGTTCGTGTTCGGGTCTGGGTATGGTGGTACCCAGACACAACTCGATGGTAGCCACCGCACGCTGGAATAGTTAGCCTAATTTTAATTTTCAGTTAACTTAGAAAGCAAGAGTAATTATACACACATATTGTAATACTCTTGTTTTTTTTTAATACGAAAAAAATAAAAATAATAATAATAATAATAATAAATATATATATATGCTAGCACTAGGAATTGAACTCAGGTCCCCAACAAGGGAGAGAAGAGAGTTAACCATTATGTCACATTGGCGTGTAATCTAAAAGCACTCAGAATTAAATTTGAATCTAATAAGCTAGACAATCTATAATTTTAAATCTAAATCAAATCTCTTTGAGATTTTTCTACAACTTTCCATTCTTATCTAAATTGCTAATCTAGCCTAATTAGAGACCAGGTTCAAAAAAAAAAAAAAAAAAAAAAAAAATCTCTTATAGCCTTATAAAACCTAAACATTTCCTTTCTCTTCTACCTCAAGAGAAACCCTAGTACAACTCTCCCCACCTTCATATTTCTCCTCCAACTGTTCGTGAACGAAGAGGGATTTGAGATACAAGGGTTAAGGAGAAAGCAAGGAGAACAAGTAAGTATAAAATTTGATTTTTATTAATTCAAATATTTAATTAGCATAGCATGATTAAGATTCTCTTTTTGTTACGAAAACTTAGATCTCCCCTAAATTTAAATTAATTTATATGAATATGAATTTTGATAACATACCATAATTTAAAAATCTTTTTATGAAACAAAAAAAATCCATCCAATAATAATAATTAGGTTAAAAATTTGTATGAATTAAAGATTATAATTAAATCGGAGTACCATGCATAGATCTACCCCTTTTTAAGAATTTATTCATCATCAAAAACTTTACCTTGATCTAAATAAAACTTATATAAAAATAATATATGATTCTCTAATAGAAATATTTTAGGAAAAAAAGGAGTACACTGCTCTCGGCCAAGCCGAGAGCAGTGCGCTGCACTGTGCAGGGCCTGGCCAGGCCTGGCCTAGCCCGGGCCTGGCAGGCCCGGGTTGGGTCTGCTAAAAAAAAAAAAAAAAAAGGGGAAAAGAATCTGGACCAGGCCCAGGTCCGGCCTGGTCCACTTGGTTCGGTCTGGGCCACTTCCAGGGCCCAAAGGCCCTGTCATAAAAAAAAAAAAAAACAGAGGATTCTGGACCAGGCCTGGGCCTGGCCTGGTCCGGCCTGAGAGTGGTCCAGGCTGGGCCTGAGGGGCCTGGGCTGCTATAGTTAAAATATATATATATATATATATATATATATATATATATATATATATATATATATATATATATATATATATATTATTACAAAGGCCTATTGTCACTTTCAGCCCAGCTTTTGTATGGGCTGTACCTTTCTGGATCCACACCTGCACAACAAAACCCGACCCAACAGTAAATTCCAGACTTGTTAACCTGCAGGAAAATAATTAAAATAATTAGTTAAAAATATCAGAAAAATAGGAAAAAAAATATAAATAACAATCTGCACTGTCTCTACTTTTCATGATAAAATTTCCAGAAGAATAACAACATAAATTAAATCAAATTACCCTCTTTAAAGTCAGTTTTGTTAAATGGTAAATTCGAACCCGTTAAGAAAATTAATGTTAAAAAGTTTTAAAAACCCAATAATGGAGAATTTAAAATTTGATAAATTAAACCTATTAAGTTCAGGTAATTCTTAGGATCATACTCCCAACCTTAAGTTAATTAATAAGGATTAAATAAATAAAAGATCCTAACAATTTCTATTGAAATAAATTGTGTAGATTTTCCGGGAGTCTAGAATTTTCAGTGCTTTGGATTGAGATTTACCTCAGGTGAGTGCTTTTTCCTCCTTCAGCTCACAAGAATTCTTGTGAGGAAGGATTTTATCTACTTATCTAATTATGTTGTTTAAACTAATGTGCTAGTACTTAGAAATTTTATAATTTCATGAATTACCTGCATGTACTATTTGTAGCACGTTTATGCATTCCTGTATGTAATTAAGCACATTTGTTATTGATAATGGGTCTCCTTGATCACTACATGACACCGGTTAGGACTTTACCACTAAGACTCACCTAAATGACATTTATGACCACCATGTTCATGTTATCCAACTACTGGGAAAAATGTTATTAGACGGTAACAACCTCATCCTGTTTATCATGTTCACCGACATATATATCTTGTTATACATGTATCACGATTTCACTGCTATGTTGTTACTGTCACCATTACCGAGTTATCCCCGTAGATTTAGGTAACATGTACATTAATAATCCTGACAACTAAATTAAATAACTTACACTGGGATTGGGGAGATTGATGGAGGAGACATCGTCTGTATTTTGGGTGGACCTAGGATTTAGGTTGCGCAGCCGAAAGAGGGTTCCACTGCAGGGTTCCCGTGGGGTGACTGGCACCCCGTCATGTTTCCTGTTCATGTTATACATGTTATACATGTACCTGTTCCTGTTTACATGTTCCTGACTACCTTGCGGTAGGTCCTGGTTCAGCGCTAGGAGTCTGGGCCGTGGTCCCGGGTATGCACGGGACCCACCTAAAACACAGACAATGTCTCCAACCGATCAGTTTCAATAACTGAGGACCTCGATTGGCACGTGTAATAGGCGTAGTATGGGATGCGTCTATTACATGTGGCAATTGGTGTTCGCTGACATAATTAATAATGAAAACTGAATTCTTATATTGATACTATAAACTGAACTTGACATTCGGACTTGCATGTTATTATAGACATTGATTATATTCATGACCTGAGGTACCTTTGATTATATCACTGACTTGTTTAGCTATTATTTATTTCTTGTTGGCATGTTGTTCACTCTTATCATGTATATTTTCTTTCCATATGCTTTTACATTACATGCATGTGCATCTTCCCCTTTTTATTTTACCACTCACTAGGTCGCTTATTGACGACCCTGAGTTTGCTATGCTCAGATCCAGATCTGAGCACATTGCAGGACCAGGAGCACTTTGAGCGCGTTGCAGATCTTCAGTAGACCATCCGCAGTTCAGTTCGTGAGGACTTTTAGTATTTTTGCTTTTATTCTTGTTATGTTTATAATAAGTGAACCTTCGAGACATTATTGTACTTGCTTTTAAATGCTGGAATAAGTTGTGAACTTTATGTTTTAATTTAATACATTGAGGCTTAGCGTATTTTTATTCAGAATACGTCGCCGAATCTTATCACGTACCCAATTTTGTGTATTTTGAGAAGTAGGGCGTGACAGGGTTTTCTTGTCACGCCCCACTTCTCAAAATACACAAAATTGGGTACGTGACAAGATTCGGCGACGTATTCTGAATAAAAATACGCTAAGCCTCAATGTATTAAATTAAAACATAAAGTTCACAACTTATTCCAGCATTTAAAAGCAAGTACAATAATGTCTCGAAGGTTCACTTATTATAAACATAACAAGAATAAAAGCAAAAATACTAAAAGTCCTCACGAACTGAACTGCGGATGGTCTACTGAAGATCTGCAACGCGCTCAAAGTACTCCTGGTCCTGCAATGTGCTCAGATCTGGATCTGAGCATAGCAAACTCAGGGTGGTCAATAAGCGACCTAGTGAGTGGTAAAATAAAAAGGGGAAGATGCACATGCATGTAATGTAAAAGCATATGGAAAGAAAATATACATGATAAGAGTGAACAACATGCCAACAAGAAATAAATAATAGCTAAACAAGTCAGTGATATAATCAAAGGTACCTCAGGTCATGAATATAATCAATGTCTATAATAACATGCAAGTCCGAATGTCAAGTTCAGTTTATAGTATCAATATAAGAATTCAGTTTTCATTATTAATTATGTCAGCGAACACCAATTGCCACATGTAATAGACGCATCCCATACTACGCCTATTACACGTGCCAATCGAGATCCTCAGTTATTGAAACTGATCGGTTGGAGACATTGTCTGTGTTTTAGGTGGGTCCCGTGCATACCCGGGACCACGGCCCAGACTCCTGGTGCTAAACCAGGACCTACCGCAAGATAGTCAGGAACATGTAAACAGGAACAGGTACATGTATAACATGTATAACATGAACAGGAAACATGACGGGGTGCCAGTCACCCCACGGGAACCCTGCAGTGGAACCCTCTTTCGGCTGCGCAACCTAAATCCTAGGTCCACCCAAAATACAGACGCTGTCTCCTCCATCAATCTCCCCAATCCCAGTGTAAGTTATTTAATTTAGTTGTCAGGATTATTAATGTACATGTTACCTAAATCTACTGGGATAACTCGGTAATGGTGACAGTAACAACATAGCAGTGAAATCGTGATACATGTATAACAAGATATATATGTCGGTGAACATGATAAACAGGATGAGGTTGTTACCATCTAATAACATTTTTCCCAGTAGTTGGAGAACATGAACATGGTGGTCATAAATGTCATTCAGGTGAGTCTTAGTGGTAAAGTCCTAACCGGTGTCATGTAGTGATCAAGGAGGCCCATTATCAATAACAAATGTGCTTAATTGCATACAGGAATGCATAAACATGCTACAAATAGTGCATGCAGGTAATTCATGAAATTATAAAATTTCTAAGTACTAGCACATTAGTTTAAACAACATAATTAGATAAGTAGATAAAATCCTTCCTCACAAGAATTCTTGTGAGCTGAAGGAGGAAAAAGCACTGACCTGAGGTAGATCTCAATCCAAAGCACTTAAAATTCTAGACTCCCGGAAAATCTACACAATTTATTTCAATAGAAATTGTTAGGATCTTTTATTTATTTAATCCTTATTAATTAACTTAAGGTTGGGAGTATGATCCTAAGAATTACCTGAACTTAATAGGTTTAATTTATCATTTTAAATTCTCCATTATTGGGTTTTTAAAACTTTTTAACATTAATTTTCTTAACGGGTTCGAATTTACCATTTAACAAAACTGACTTTAAAGAGGGTAATTTGATTTAATTTATGTTGCTATTCTTCTGGAAATTTTATCATGAAAAGTAGAGACAGTGCAGATTGTTATTTATATATTTTTCCTATTTTTCTGATATTTTTAACTAATTATTTTAATTATTTTCCTGCAGGTTAACAAGTCTGGAATTTACTGTTGGGTCGGGTTTTGTTGTGCAGGTGTGGATCCAGAAAGGTACAGCCCATACAAAAGCTGGGCTGAAAGTGACAATGGGCCTTTGTAATATATATATATATATATATATATATATATATATATATATATATATATATATATATATTTAACTATAGCAGCCCAGGCTCCTCAGGCCCAGCCCGGACCACTCTCAGGCCGGACCAGGCCAGGCCCAGGCCTGGTCCAGAATCCTCTGTTTTTTTTTTTATAACAGGGCCTTTGGGCCCTGGAAGTGGCCCAGACCGAACCAAGTGGACCAGGCCGGACCTGGGCCTGGTCCAGATTCTTTCCCCCCCCTTTTTTTTTTAGCAGACCCAACCCGGGCCTACCAGGCCCTGGCTAGGCCAGGCCTGGCCATCCTGGCCAGGCCCTGCACAGTGCAGCGCACTGCTCTCGGCTTAGCCGAGAGCAGTGTACTCCTTTTTTTTTCTAAAATATTTCTATTAGAGAATCATATATTATTTTTATATAAGTTTTATTTAGATCAAGGTAAAGTTTTTGATGATGAAGAAATTCTTAAAAAAGGGGTAGATCTATGCATGGTACTCCGATTTAATTATAATCTTTAATTCATACAAATTTTTAACCTAATTATTATTATTGGATGGATTTTTTTTGTTTCATAAAAAGATTTTTAAATTATGGTATGTTATCAAAATTCATATTCATATAAATTAATTTAAATTTAGGGGAGATCTAAGTTTTCGTAACAAAAAGAGAATCTTAATCATGCTATGCTAATTAAATATTTGAATTAATAAAAATCAAATTTTATACTTACTTGTTCTCCTTGCTTTCTCCTTAACCCTTGTATCTCGAAATCCCTCTTCGTTCACGAACAGTTGGAGGAGAAATATGAAGGTGGGGAGAGTTGTACTAGGGTTTCTCTTGAGGTAGAAGAGAAAGGAAATGTTTAGGTTTTATAAGGCTATAAGAGATTTTTTTTTTTTGAACCTGGACTCTAATTAGGCTAGATTAACAATTTAGATAAGAATGGAAAGTTGTAGAAAAATCTCAAAGAGATTTGATTTAGATTTGAAATTATAGATTGTCTAGCTTATTAGATTCAAATTTAATTCTGAGTGCTTTTAGATTACACGTCAATGTGGCATAATGGTTAACTCTCTTCTCTCCCTTGTTGGGACCTGAGTTCAATTCCTAGTGCTAGCATATATATATATTTATTATTATTATTATTATTTTTATTTTTATTTTTTGGTATTAAAAAAAACAAGAGTATTACACATATCCTATTGTATACATTCATATACTCCAGCCCTCTTGCTCATTTTAGAGTATTTTTCTAAATACAAGAAAAAGTTAAATTTCCTAAAATTTCAAATTCTCAAAGTACATAATTTTGTAACTAAAAGTTTTTCGGTATTACACTCTCATTTTATTGCCAGTGCGTGTTAGTATTTGTGTTTTCTTCTCCCTGTGAGTCTTGTTTTGTGTTTTTCTAGGTGAGGTTCGTAAGACCAACAATTTTGGGGTTAACGAGCAAGCAAGAGAGAACCTTGGGATACAATGGGGTTTTGGGGCATTACTAATGGCGATTAGTTAGGGAAGGAATTGCTCTGGTGGCACGATGAACAATCTAAGTGCAGGGGTTAAAATCTGACCCTGTCCAAGATGGGGATACGTGTCCCTCATCTTCAACTCTTCGAAAAACATTAGAGCTCTCCTTCGAAGTTTATGCTATACTTGTCCTCAAGATCTTCTCCGCTCCAAGGCTCTCTGAGTTTTGAAGAGTTCAGCTCCGAACTAAGCAGTTCCGGCAACAGATCATTCAGGATCTTTGCTGACAGTTATGCATCCTTATGTTCCTCCATAACGTGTAACACCACTCAGCGCGGGCAGTTATGCACAGTGGTGAATTTTTCTGTATGCAATCCCAAAAACCAGCACCGGTGATCACGACCGTTACAACAAATCGACATATGAAAATCGTGTGGTTATGAGGATCTCGCCAGTACTTATTTGCCTCCATGCCAACAACTCAGTGATTCATAAATAGATATCCTCCTCCAACAAAGAAAGGATCCTGATTCCATCCCAGATCTGAAAGGGAAAGAGAGGCAGATATATCTAAACTAAAACTATGTACATCTCCTTTGGATTCCTGTCATCCATGTAACCTAGAATTATAGTGAAGCTCCTCCTCCCTGTGATTTCTTTCGATTAAGGGTTTTTATGTAAATTCTCTATGTCCCTCTTTTCTATGTTGTGTTTTATCTATGTGCACTTCCATATTTTCATTCTCGCTTGTGGTGAGGATCGACTGTCGAAATCAACTCTGATGCCAAAGACAGTGTAATAATATTCATGTAAATCAACTACTGATGAATGAAATATAACCTAGAATCAGCTATCAGTTATCAGATATCAACTAGTATTGACATCAACAGTGGTTGGAGATATCAGTTACTCTTAATAATATTCATATTTTTTGCTTGTTAATAAAAGATATTATAACCTAGAGAAATAATTGCTTGATAATGCATGCCGTGTATTTTGGAAGGACTTATTATGGTATACCGAGTTTTAGGTTCCACCACGGAGAACCAAGGTAGTACTGGCTACCTAGTTATTCAGTTTCAGTTATCAGGGCTTTGCCCGGATTACGGCACCACACCAGCTATTCTTTTATGTGGCACTGTGGTCTTCAGTTATTAGGGCCTTGCAGTCTGTCCTGGTTCAGTGCTAGGAATGTTAGACTTGAAAATCACCTAGAGGGGGAGTGAATAGGTGATGGCTATAATTAATGGCAAATAATGCGGAATTAAAAACAAATTAGCGATACACAATACAATTAGATAGATCTTGCAAAAGAGTAAGCAATATAAGTGCAAGTAAAGAGAGGGTAGAGTTTAGAGAGATAGTGGATAATCGCAAACACAAGAATATGTTTCGAGGTTCGAGCCACTGCTCTACATCCCCACCTTCAACACGATAAAGGATTTTCACTATGAGCGATCCCACCGGATCGTCAATCGATTACAAGTTCTCACTAGAACTATTCGGATACACTTGTCCTCTCTCACGGTGCCGCAATACCAATTTGGAGCTCACTAGCTCGCTCGAGGCCGCAACCTCTACAACTTCTCAATTGAAGAAAATGGTGATCAACACTTGACCACAAAGATAGCTCACAAGCACAACCCTACAACAAAAATGAGAAAGTGAAACACTTGAGATTGTGTAGTACTAATAGCAAGTAGAGAAGTAGAGGAAATGGCTCAAGCTAAAACACCAAGTTTTGAAAATAGTTGTTGGCTTAAGAGAAAATCTTTTGCAAAGAGGCTAAACTTTGAAAACTATGATATAAGGCTTGTAAATCTTATTATTGAGTTGTTTCATACTCGCCTTATTTATAGGGATGAGAATAAGGTTGGAAAACTCAATAGATCCGTTGGGAGAAGACCCAATAAAAGACAAAATGGAATCTGCCCGTTGAGAGCCAACTCAGCAGAGTTTTCTGCTACCGGTCGACCGCCAACGGTCAGATTTCTGACCGTTGGGAAAGCGATCGACCGGACGGTTGACCGTGGATCCCAACAGAGAGTAAAAACTCTCTGTCGGTCGACTGTCCCGGTCGACCGGAACAAACAGAGAGCACTGCTCTTGCTTCCGGTCGACCGGCCGGTCGATCGAAGTGCACGGCTGCACTTGGGTGCATGTCGGTCGACCGCCCGGTCGACCGACAGAGCAGTTTTGCTCTGCCTGCGGTCGACCGCCCGGTCGACTGGTTAAGGGCCAAAACTGATTTTGTAAATCTTTTTGAAGTCAAAATTTTTCTTATAAAATTTCTTTTGATATGTAGATACAAAATAGAGTTCTAGGGCTTTGAGCAAGTAGAGTGTGATCATAGATCAACACCAAATAATTTAGAACTATATTTTAATAAAAATCTTTTCTAAAAACAAAAACTGATTTTTTCAAAACTTGTTTTCCGAAACCTGATTTTTCGAAACTTGTTTTTCTGAAACTCAGTAAGAAACCAGGTAATAAAATTTTGTTTGAAAACACTAAGGATTATGAAATGTGTGTGTGTGACAATCCCCAAAAGCTATCAACTTCTTTCATCCTGATTTTGACAAATATCTATAAATCCTAACTAAAATGGAAAACGGTAAAGATACAAATCTTGAAACAGTCTTCCCGATATTGCTTAATCCTTGAGCTCTTCTAGTGTGTTAGGCTCTAGGATCTAAATCTTCCTGGCTTCTAAATGTGTGAGTCTTGTATTGGAGCCAAAATCCAACATATGATTTTTCCTGAAACTTAATTAAACAATTTTGTTAATACCTAACTGCATATGGTTTGTTATCATTAAAACTAAGGGTTAATGGTCTTTGGGCCAACAAGACTGTGGTATCGAGCATGCACAGTATCCTTCTAAAACATATGCACAACACTGGCAAACAATTACAATAACGATAACCTTATTTGATATGTGAGAAAACGGTTGTGATATGGGACACAACTAAGTACTACATTAATTAGGTTAATTATAACCAATCAGACTAGAGTCATACCTAGATTACACTATCTTTGACATCAGTAGTTGATTTACCGTGATATGAGTTATATTTCATTCATAACTTTGTTACAGATATTGATTTATCAGTTGTCTTCCACCTACTATTTTTCAGTGCTATGAGTTATCTCATATTTATTTCTTCATTTATGATATTTTTATGCTATGTTTTCATATTAGCATAGTGATATGTACACACTGTTTATATGTACGAGCACCTTCTCTTTTTTTTATACACTCATTGGGTCGCCTTCTGACGATCCTGAATTTGCACATCCAGATATTGGATGCTTTATTTCATTGTTCAGGTGTTCGATGAGACTGTACATGTTACGAGGAGTTAGAATTTCTCTCTACCTATTCTGATATTCTTATCTTTCTTTTTATTCCTGCGGTTTCTATAGTTTCATTGATTTCATATATTCAGAGTTATTATTATTTCATTCATCATCATGTGTGAACTGAAAATACTACCTAGAGGGGGTCAATAGGTGTACAAACTAATCTAATGACAATGATGCAGAATTAAAAAATATTTAAGCAAATTAAAACTATTAAGCTAAACACACAAGGTATAGCACAAGAGTGTAGCCGAATTTCCGCTGAAGGGCTTTAGACTATCTCCTCAAGATTTCTCTAGATTAAGAGTTGAGGTGCCGCTATAGCTCTCTTGATTGAATACAAGTACGAGCAAACAATCCCAAGCATATATCAATTAAGCACAAGATATATCAAGCATATAAGAGCTATGAGCAATAAGCATAAGTAAGATATGTATACACAAGTGAGAGAGAGAGAGAGAGAATCGCAAACACGGGAGATTTGTTTCGAGGTTGGAGCACTCTTACTCTACGCCCCGCTTTCAACACTATGAAGGATTTCCACTAGAATCGATCCCACTGGATCACTAGGTGCCGCAACACCTACAACGAGTTCACACTAGAACTCTTGGACTCACTAGTCCCTCACTGGTCCGCAAGAACAACACACGCAAGCATACTAGCTTGCCGAGGCCGACCTCTACACCGGGCTCCCATAAGAACTCGAAACAACACAAACCCACAAGTTTGCCTCCTCAAAACATTAATGAACACTTGGTGATCTCTACACTTGGATCACCTAAAAACACTCTCACAACAAAGATCCCTAGAGGATTGATATAGCAATGGAAAGCTAAAGTATGTGTGAGAAAAACTAGATAGAGTAGTAGAGAAAAAACTCAAGAAATCTCTTTTGAAAACACTCTTGAAAACTCTCCTTTTGATATGGAAGTATTAGCCCTAAAACAAGTGGAGAAAACCTCTATAAGAGATGGGAAAACTAGCTTTGAAACTCTCCAAAAATCTTATATAAAACAGCCCTGAGAGATGGCTTATTTATAGCCTCTCAAAATATAGCCGTTGGGACAAATCAGCAGCCAGGATGACCTATTGGTCGACCGGCTAACGGTCATATTTCTGACCGTTGTGCCTCCGGTCGACCGGGCCAAGCCTGTCGGTCGACCGCCCGGTCGACCGGCAGTACCCGAGAGTAGGTACATTTCAGTCGGTCGACCGCACAGTTGACAGGCCTACTTGGCTGGTCCTGTGCACGTTCTCGTGCACATTGGTCGACCGGTCCAGTCGACCGTCCGGTCGTCCGCCAGCTGTGTCTGGCTGATATTTTGGGATTAAAAACCTTGTTATTTTAACTCCAATAAAATCCCATAAATTCTCGTAAATTCTACAAAAATAAGTTCATTAACATACTTTGATATACAAACATGTTTGATTAAAAATCAATACAAATTACAAACATTTTGAACTATTTTTGTGATATAGAAATTTTGCCTTAAACAAAAATCCGTATTTTTTCAAAATCAATCTCCAAATTGAAAAACGATTTTTTTTCAAAACTTCTCCAAATAAAAAAATAAGATATTTTAAACAATTTTGAAGCTTGGTATGTATGGATATGATCCAATACACATATAAGATGAAATCTCTAAGTTTTTGACAGTAAGCTCTAAAACAAGTTTTTATAAATCTAAAACTCAAACACATGATATAGAAACATCAAATAAGTTTTTATAAACTTTTGAATCAACAATGTGTGTAGATGAAATCCAAAACACATATAAACCATATAAACTCATTTTTATGAACTCTATTCATGAAACATAAAGATGTATACTTTGAAGCTCAAAAATCAAAACGGTATTTTTCTAAACTCAAAACTATCTTATGAAAACACATATAAATTTTGTGTGTGTGTATATGAACTCAAGCAATTCATAATTAATCTATCCTTTACATTTTATTTAAAAATAAATCTTAACACTTACAAACATGACACAAGTCTTCTTAAAAATCTTCTTCTCCTTCTTGACCCTATCCAAACCTTGATCCAATGAGTTAGACTCTTCTTGAGTACTTGATGCGATCTTTGAAGCGCGAGCTCTTGAATCAACACGTGCTAGCTCCAAAACTTGACTTCGAATCTTTTGTTGAAGCTAAACACCGACTAAGATCTTGATCAAATATCTAAAACTTATTAAACACAAGATCATTAGTACTATAACTACGTGAGTTAATCATCATCAAAACTAGAGCGATGGGCCTTGGGCTAACAATCTCCTTTTTTGATGATGACAAAACTCATAGAGTTATATATGCATGGATTAAACATAAGTTTCATAGAAGCTCCCCCTTAGCTCATGCATAACAATAAACAAATAGATATTGAATGAAAGTGCATAAACTAAATACAAACATATATGCATAAATAAGAATATAAACATGCATACATAAACTCTCAAAATTCTTCTCCCCTTTTTTCAATTTATCAACAAAGGGGTGAGGACAAACAAACAATAAAGATGTATATGCGATATACATTCATGAAGAGGAGAGGCGTAAAGTTAGCTCCCCCTCCATACATGCATTACATGGAGAAGGAATGACTAAACCCTAACCCACATAAAGCAAAAAATATAATGTATAAGTGGAGATGTTAAGCTCCCTCTACACACGTGTATCACGTAAAGAAGAGAGGTCAAGCTCCTTAATGTGAGATACACTCAACATGAATCTATATATAGAAGAGATGTTAAGCTCCCCTTTCATATAGGCAATACATATCAACAAATTGTAAAACAAAATACTCAAAACAAACTTTTGAAATTTCTTAAGTCAACAAACAAATTTTGATATCAATGAAATCAAATAGTAGTTAACAAAAATTGATACCACTTGTAAATTTTTTTTTTAAAGATACCAATAGTAGATTTTGATACCAATTGAAGGTGAAACATGAAGTTATTTTTATATTAAATAAATATCAATTGAAATACCAATTGAAATCAATGTATAAGCTTGTACAGGTATCAAATAACATTTGGAATAAAATCAAGCTTTACATAAACATAATTTATGCTTTAAGAATGTAAATATTGTAAAACAAGCAAATCATATATATGTATATATGAAAATAGAAATACCAATTGAAATTGATATTAATTGAATTTTAAAGCATACATATATAGAAAACATATATGAGTATACAAACATAAATTTCTTGAAGATCATGTGTATAACTCATGACTACTACCCTTTCATGCACAAGATAAAAGATATTCAATAAGGAATATAAGGCATGGTCGCCCAGCCATCCGCCTTATAGGGTAGAAGTTTTCAAAAATTAAGATTTGAAAATAGTTATAAATTGAAAACACTATCAAATGAAGAATAAATAACTAGTTTAAGATAATTTTGAAAAATTAGTTAAAGATCCTTCAAAACATGAAAACAAATTATATATTTCATGAATCATTACTAAGTACACAAAATTGTCACTCAATATCTATAAGGCTAAAAATGTGCTCATAAAATAAGTATATGAGTAAAAATAATGTGAGTGCACAAGAATCATGTGATAGCATATTCATGAAATAATCAATAAAGCTCAAAATACCAAAACATATGAAAATCATCAAAATTTAATTTTCATCAAATTTAAACAAACTTCAAGCTATATGTATGTTCTATCAAAACTAAAAATATACATACATATCTCAAATACAAACGAGTTCATAATAGAATTTGCATGAAGGCAAGTGACTCAAAGGTATACATGTATATTTATTAGTTTTAGACAAAAATAACATATATACATGAAGCAAAGCATGTACAAAATAGGGAAAATAAGTATAAATGAAAGAATCATCAAAACTAGGTTATACATGTATATGTAATGAGTACAAATAAGTAATGAAGCATAAACATATAATAATCAAGTGTAGCTCACTACTTGTATAAGTATAAACACAAGTTTTAATAAAAATTACATCTAAACAAGTATTCACCACATGAAGTACAAAACCAAAACATGATTATTTAACATAATGAGCATTGAAATCAAAACATGTTAAAAACATATATATGAAAACATGTAAATAAAGTAGGAGTTAGAAATAGTTACCAAACCATGTGAACTATTCTCTAAGTTTTCAAATCATGGTGGTCCTCCCACCAAATACCCTTGATAGCATCAATAGGGTATGTCCATCTAACTCCACATGCATCCACCACCAAGGCACCGTACCTCTCACGTTATGTGAGAGCCCACACCTACATCAAATACAAGAGGTAAAGATTTTGGTACCCATTCCTTTTGGGTCCACGGGGGTTAGTATTATAAGGAATCCAAATATTTTTATTTACAAAATTTATAGAATTTAATCTATCAAAGCAAAATCTTGCAAGGTGGCCTTTGCGACCACAATGTGTACATGTGTACACTCTAGCATACATATGAGAATGGGTGTGAACATGATGTACATGAGGTGTATGCCGTGTAGGATGTGCATGCATGTGTGGAATTTGTTTCTTACGAAACATGGATTCTAATTTGTTATGATTAAATGCACAATTGCTCAAATTTGAGCTCAAATAATCAATTCCCTTTTTTCAAAGTATGAATCTTATTTTTATCAAAAGAGGATCAACATTATTAGCATGGCAAGAATGAGAATCAACTATCTTCTTCTTTTTAGAAATATTTTCCATTTCTTTTGAAACAATTTTCTTTTCAAAGAGTTATTTTCTTTCAAAACAATCTCTTTTTCTTTTTCCAACAAAATAATTTTATTTTTCAAAGAATTATTTCCTTCACAAATGTCATTTAATTTTGAAGACAAGGAAATATTCTCCTTTTTCAAAAATTTATTTTCTTTTAAAACACATTCAAATTTATTTTTAAAATTTTCATTTAACAAAGAGGTGTTTTCCTTCTTTAACTTAGCATTTTCAATTTTCAATAATCATATTTTTCAAGAAGTTTTTGACAAAAAGATGCAAGCTCATCATAAGGCATGTCAATATCTTCTTCTAACTCACACTCGGAGTTTACCTCAAGGGGGTCATCCCCTTGGACCATGTAGTATATGTTGGAAGCATCACTTCCATCATCCG
This sequence comes from Agave tequilana, assembly GCA_038442645.1. Taxonomy (NCBI): domain Eukaryota; kingdom Viridiplantae; phylum Streptophyta; class Magnoliopsida; order Asparagales; family Asparagaceae; genus Agave; species Agave tequilana. The sequence goes on from JAVJIF010032755.1 coordinate 191,367, forward strand.
AGTCACTCTCCGTATAGTATTGCTTTTGTTCACCAAGAGAAACTAGTGTGTTCCATACTACAAAAGCCGAACTAAAGTTAGAAACCCTACATAAAAAATCATCATTTAGGGTACTCTTTAATGCATGGATGACTTTTGCATTAGCCTCAAGGTTTTTACCATTTAAACAATATGAATTTTTAATAGTGATAAGATAAACATGAATACCTAAGGCTTTGAGATACATTGACATCTTAACTTTCCAAGTTTGAAAGTTAAGAATATCAAATATGGGAGGTGTCATGAAATCCATATGTGCGTGTAAACAAATATTGTGATTAGCTAAAATAAGGATCATTAACTCTAGGTGGTTAGACCCAAAACAAGATCACCAAGCTCTGATACCAATTGAAAATACTATCCTAGAGAGGGGTGAATAGGTGTACAAGCTAATCTAATGACAATGATGCGAAATTAAAAACTATTTAAGCATATTAAAACTATTAAACTAAACACACAAGGTATAGCACAAGAGTGTAGCCGAATTCCCGGTGAAGGGCTCTGGACTATCTCCTCAAGATTCCTCTAGATTCAGATTTGAGGTGCCGCTATGGCTCTCTTGGTTGAATACAAGTGCGAGCAAACAATCCAAAGCATATATCAATTAAGCACAAGATATATCAAGCATATAAGAGATATGAGCAATAAGCATAAGTAAGATATGTAAACACAAGTAAGAGAGAGCAATCGCAAACACGGGAGATTTGTTTCGAGGTTCGAGCATCCTTACTCTACATCCCCGCCTTCAACACTATGAATGATTTCCACTAGAATCGATCCCACTGGATCACTCGGTGCCGTAACAGCTACAACGAGTTCACACTAGAACTCTTGGACTCACTAGTCCCTCACTTGTTCCGGCAAGAACAACTCACGCAAGCACACTAGCTTGCCGAGGCCGCACCTCTACACCAGGTTCCCACAAGAACTCAAAACAACACGAACCCGCAAGTTCCCCTCCTCAAATACAAGAATGAACACTTGATGATCTCTACACTTGGATCACCTAAAAACACTCTCAATCCCTAAAGGATTGATATAGTAATGTAAAGCTCAAGTATGTATGAGAAAAACTAGATAGAGTAGTAGAGGAAAAACTCAAGAAATATCTTTTGAAAACACTCTTGAAAAACTCTCCTTCTGATATGGAAATGTTAGCCCTAAAACAAGTGGAGAAAACCACTACAAGAGATGGGAAAAACTAGCTTTGAAACTCTCCAAAAATCTTATATAAAACAGCCCCAAAATGACTTATTTATTTATAGCCTCTCAAAATATAGCCATTGGGCAAATCAGCAGCTAGGATGACCTGTCGGTCGACCGGCCAACGGTCATATTTCTGACCATTGTATCTCCGGTTGACCGGGCCAAACCTGTCGGTTGACTGCCCGGTCGACCGGTAGTACCCGAGAGTGGGTACATTTCAGTCGGTTGACCGCACGGGTCGACCGGCCTACTTGGCTGGTCCTGTGTATGTTGTTCTCATGCACATCAGTCAACCGGTCCGGTCGACCGCCAGCTGGATCTGGCTGATATTTTGGGATTAAAAATCTTGTTATTTTAACTCCAATAATATCCCATAAAATTCTCATAATTTCCACAAAATAAGTTCATTAATATACTTTGATATACAAACATGTTTGATTAAAAAAAAATACAAATTACAAACATTTTGAACTATTTTTGTGATACAAAAATTTTGCCTTAAACAAAAATCCGTATTTTTCAAAATCAATCTCCAAATTGAAAAACGATTTTACAAAACTTCTCCAAATACAAAAATAAGATATTTTAAATAATTTTGAAGCCGGTGTGTATGGATATGATCCAATACACATATAAGATGAAATATCTATATTTTTGACAATAACCTCTAAAACAAGTTTTGATAAATCCAAAACTCGAACACATGATATAGAAACATCAAATAAGTTTTTCTAAATTTTTGAATCATCAATGTGTATGGATGAAATTTAAAACACATGTAAACCATATAAACTCATTTTGATGAACTCTATTCATGAAACATAAAGATGTATACTTTGAAGCTCAAAAATCAAAATAGTATTTTTCTAAACTCAAAACTATCTTATGAATACACATATAAATTTTGTATGTGTGTATATATAAACTTGGGCAATCCACAATTAATCTATCATTTACATTTTATCTAAAAACAAATCTTAACACTTACAAACATGACACAAGTCTTCTTGAATTTTTTTTTATAAAAATCTTCTTCTCCTTCTTGATTTGGTCCAAAAGTTGATCCAATGAGTTAGACTCCTCTTAAGTACTTGATGCGATCTTTGAAGCGCTAGCTCTTGAATCAATACGTGCTAACTCCAAAACTTTACTTCGAATCTTTTGTTGAAGCTAAACACCGACTAAGATCTTGATCAAATATCAGAAACTTATTAAACACAAGATCATTAATACTATAACTACATGAGTTAATCATCATCAAAACTAGAGCGATGGGCCTTTGGGCCAACATGAACATCTATATATGTTATTACAGTGATTGTTGATCTATTATAGTAGATTTTTGTGACATGTTCGGGTTACTTAAGGCCTAGCGCGTATAAGTGAGGTATTTTTCTTCTATATAAGCGTCACTGACTCTCCTCGTGTCTCCGCTCCAGCATATTTTGAGAAGCGGGGCGTGACACCCTCCAAGATATTCTGAGGAAGAGATCTGAGGTCACCGTCAGAAGCAATTCACCAGCACACCCGACCGATGAGCTCACTCTCCTCTTTCCTCGTACACGCCATCAGGAAGAGGCTCCAAACCCCAAGATTGAACCTAGCCTCCTAAAAATCGAGCAACCAGAAACTAGATCAACCAATCTAGTGGAAGCAGAAGTCCTACTTATCACCCCTAACGGTGACATCCTGTCATGATGACTGATGTGTCGTAACTGGTTCATCACGACGACTAATGTGGCGCACCAACCAGACTCCCACATGGCGAGAGCCTGACCACCATTATTTTCACCTCGTCTCACTACCTCTCCCTTTCCCTTCTCCATCTGATGAAGATGAGAAGATAAAAACATGGTGTCCTAGCAAGGCAAAGAAGAGAAAACTTGAAGCATGGATTGTTTAGAGAAGATAGAAATCCATTCAAGGGTTTCAGTGTATTTATAGATGGAAGAGAAGCCGAATCGCCTCCAATTCAAATTTTCAATCCCTGAAAAGTCGTTCCATGTCCTGAGATTTTGGTCAACTGAATCAGTAGAAGATCAATCGTCATCGCCAAAACATGAAACCCTACCTCCAGTCATAATTGAGAGACACCGGTTACAAGTTTCAAGAAATCCAACCGATTGACCCGCCAGCTGTCAACCAGCTGCGTAATCTTTAAGTAAATCCAGAAGATCTGCATTTATGATTTAGATCCTCTTCTGTCCATGAACATCAAAATGAACTTAAAACATTAAAATGTCTCCAACCAACTCTGCTCTTCCGATTTTCCTTCCGCAGGCTCCGACAAGCGAAAGAGCAGGGGCATTTGTAGTTATTAAAATCTGATCCCGTCCAAGATGACGACACGTGTCCTTCACCTTCCAACTCTCCGAGAAGTATCAGAGATCCCCTCCAAAGTCCATGCTATACCCGATCTTCTCAAGATCTTCTCCGCTCTGAGGCTTCCTCTGTTTAAAGACTTTAGCTCCAAACCAAGTAGCTCTGACAACAAATCACCCCTGATCTCCGCCGACAGTTATGCAACCTTAGCTTCCTCCGCGTTCATAATGAGTAACACCCCTCAATGTGGGCAGATATGGATAGTGGTAGATTTTCTTACCTATAATCCCAAGGAACCAGCACCAGTGATCACGACCGTTACCACAAATCAACATGTGAAAATGTGTGATTATGAGGACCTTGCCTGTACCCATCTGCCTCCATGCCAACAATTCAGTCAAGCATAAATAGACCTCCTTATCCAACGAAGAAAGGATCCTGATTCCAATCCAGATCCGAAAGGGAAAGAGAAGCAGAGATACCTAATTTAAAACTCTGTGCACATCCTCTAGATTTCTGTAATTCTTGTAATATGAGGATTATAGTGAAGCTCCTCTTCCTCGTGATTTTTCCTGATTAAGTATTTTCACGTAAATCCTTTGTGTCCCTCTTTTCTGTGCTGTATTTTATCTACGTACACCTTCTCATTTTCATTCTTGCTTGTGGTGAGGATTGATTGTCTAATCACTTGTGCAGAAAAACACCACGACACTAAGAAAGCTGATAATTAAGGTAAAAACTAACGCGTAGCCGACATGATTAAAATTTAAAGAGTGCTATAGGGAATGCTGAACCTTTCTTTATGAAAAAACAGAACAGTCTGAACAAGGTACATTCAATGATAAGTTAAATAAGAAAGTAATTTTTACTATTTATTATAATTTTAGTTGGTTAATATTTTCAAATAATTCAATTTTTGAATTATAGCAACTATTTAAAAACATAATTTCATAATAAAATACATGCATAAACTAATAAATTGATGTATAATATTTATATGTTATGAATTATGAATTATATATTATTTTTGTGATATATAGAAATTTATTGGCTATTTTAAAATAAATTATCATCGAATAACAATTAAATAAATATTTAATTTCATGTTATTCTAAGTAATATTACACTCAATAATTTTACACAAAATAATTTTACATAGTCTCAAACTTAGTTTGTGATTTTCTGTGAATTTTTTGAAATTTTCTGTGAATTTTCTGAATTAAAATAAACTTAAAAATCAATAAAAATCAAAAAGTCTTAATGGATCTGTTTGCTACAGTAACTGGTCTGCTACAGTAATGGGTTTGGGTCTAAGTTTGCTACAGTAAAAATACGACTATAATTTTTTTACACATTTTTTTAATTTTATTTATTTATTTTCTTTTTCTTTTTCTTTTTCCTTTCTTTCTTTTTCTCTTTTTCTTTTTCTTTTTCCTTTAAAAAAAATTGGGAACAGACCCGAACCTGGGTCTGTGCCCTGGTCGGGTCTGGTCCGGCCTAACCAGGTCATGCTGGGCCTGGCCTGGCTCGACCAGACCTAGGTCGGGTCTGGCTCATGCCAGACCCGCCTTGGTCCGCACTGTGTTGTGCAAAGTGCAGTGCACAGCACAGTCTAGTCTTTTTTTCGATTGAAAATAAATTTCTAAAAATAAATTAAAAATCATGATAATTAGGAGCATATCCTAGGTATTCTATAAAATTTTATTGTGATTTTAGCATGCGTTTTACATGGTGAAATTAAAGCTAACATGTAACTTGTACAACGTGTTCGATGAAATGCCACAACAAACTAAATTCTACAAAAATGCAAAATAAAATACCTGGAATGCTTCCCTTTAGTCTGAATCTTCTTCCCCTCGTCTAGCACTTTAGAATCTTTCTAAGTTTGGAAGATACAGAGAGACTTAGTGAAAAAGAGAGAGGAGTTTGGATTTTACAGGTGACTTGAGATGGTTGAATACCCTTTTATAGACACCACACACACCCCAAGTCACCCCTGAGAGTTAGGCTATATGGAAGGAGTTGTGGTTCAGTTTGGTTGAGTGGGAATGAGGGGGAGAAAGTATGGGAGAAATTAGAGAGAGTGGGGGAAGTTGTAGAAGATGGGAGGAGTTAAAGGGAGGTTTAAATAATTAGGCTTGGGCTTTTAGACTACACGCCAATGTGACAAAGTTGTGGGAGCTTGTGGGTGTGAGTAAGGAGGTTAGGGGTTCAAAACTTGAAAGAATTATTATAGGGGTTTATTTTTTAGTATTTTTTTATTTTTTTATTTTCATTTTTGCCTTTTTCTTAACTCAATTAAATTCCAATTTAATTCAAAACAATTTCTAAAATTCTTTAAAATAACAAATATTATTTTAAGCATTATTGATAAATCAGATTCATGAAATTCATCCCAATTGCAAATTAAAATTCAGAAGTCGATAGCGACACAGATGGGTCACGAATTTCGAGAATCTTCAATTAATTTGGAAAATTTTTGAAAAAATCAAGAAAATTCTGAAATATTAGAAAATACTATTAGAGTTAAAGTAGACTTAGTTTAGACCATCAAAAAAGGTATTTATGCATCCACCACCGGTAGAAATATCGGTGACTAGAACTGAGGGTTACAATCCAACCAACTTAATGAAAAGGATTTCATCCTCAAATTCAAAAGTAAATAAGGAGAAGAGTATTCTAAGATGTAAGACGATGAATAGATAGTTAGAAGTGAGATAAGTTACCTGAGAAGAGATGAGGATATTTAGCCCTGATCTCATCTTCCCGTTCCCAGATGGAATCCACAGGAGAGTTTGGATCCCAAGACACCAGTACCAGGGGAATGATCTTGTTCTTCAGAACCTTCTCCTTCTTATCGATGATGCGGATTGGTTGAGCCTCATAGGATAGATCACGGTTTAGTCTCAGTACTTCTTTAATTGGGAGATATGGAATACGTCATGAACACTGGTGGTAAAGCTACTCGGTATGCTATTTCTCCGACTCGCTCTATGATGTCAAAAGGTCCAATGTATTTGGGACTCAGCTTTCCACTGCAGCCGAACCTAATAACCCCTCGAGTTGGTGAGATCTTAAGAAATACATGGTCACCTACTGCAAACTCTAAGGGTCTTCTCTTGGCATCAGCCCACTTCTTCTGACGATCTTGAGCGGCTTTCATATATTTCTTGATCTTGGCCACCTTCTCTACTATTTGCAAAATCAGATCTATGCCGAGCAGCTTCTGTTGACACTTAAAAAAGATAAGATTCTTATTGGTCCGAACAATGTCTAAACTTGTTGACATTTACAAAAGACTAGTGACAGACGAACTGAAGACCAGTTTTCACCCATCTCCGAGGGACAAGGAAGCAACTTGGACTCCACTGATCCAGCAAGCAGACAGTGAACCCGGATTGTTTCTAAACAGACCTCAGCAGGTCTAAGGTGTTAGCACTTAGCATTATATGAGCCCAGAGGGATAGCCTCGCTTAAGAGGCTAATATCACTCGACTTCTCCTTGAAGCCATTCAAAGCCTCGCCAGGAAGCTAACTCGCAAACTTCGCCACAGAGGACTTCCAGCTCCGCCAAAGGGTTTCTTTCGGACTTCGTCAGAAGCTGCCTCTAGCTCCGCTACGAGCTCAATGCGGACGGCTTCGCTATGAATCTGCCACGGTCAACCTTTGACCAATCAAATCTCCGGATGAGATCGGATCCAATCAGATCAAATCTAATTAAGATCAAATCAGAGATCAAATTTGGCAGTTGATTGCCACAATCTCTTGACTCTTCTAAAATGAGTAAGAGGATCAGGGGAAATCCTCCAACGATATGGAAAGGATCGAGAAGGTCAACCGACCTGCCAATCCTAGCTTCGCAGAAGCTAATCCTAGCCTTGCAGCAAGGCTACTTTCCAGATTTTAAACAGATTCGATTCAATCTGTTTCCATATTTTCAAGGGACGATTATACCCTTGCTCTCCCTATAAATAGCCCGCCAGGGGTACAAGGAGAGAGAGAGAGAGGAGGATCGATCGATCAAGACACAGAGGCATACAAGAGGACTCCACAAGCAGAGGCTTCTTCATAACGCACCGTGCGCTCTCGAATTCAGAGACCTTTTAGAGAATTGCTTTCTCTATTCAGGGTGTTGATACCCTAACATCGTCCTTCTTCTCAAGGAATCTCCGGAACCAGGCGAGAAGGAATTCCTAATTGAAGGCGATTTTGAGAAGCAGCAAGAGGGTTCTACCAACCTTCTGTTCTCTGATTCCCCGAACCAGGCGAGAAGGGAATCTCATCGCTCGCATCGTCAAAGGGACAAAGTGGTCACGCGCTGACCAGACTCCTATCGGCACACTTCTCCAGAATCTCTGAGGAGATCTACTTGTAATCTTTTTTTAGAATACTTGTAATTTAGCTCCTCAAACTATTTTTTGTAAGTTTTCCCCCTTTGCAAACATCATGGAAAACAAGATGGCGACTCCGCTGGGGAACTTATTCTCCACTGCCGAGAATCAAGTGTCGCAATGCGACGAACAGACCTTCGGGTCTAACTCTGAATTCAGAAAAGCCGGTGCAGCCAGAGCCCCTCTGGCTAAATCTTCAAGGAAAGTCTCTGCGGAGACTGAAAAGGTTCTCTGCGAACCTACTGCGGTTATTTGGCGCAACAAGGAAGCATGTCCGCAGTCTGACTCCTTTACTTGTGAGAACTTGGTGGTTCAGTTCGATCAAGCAAGATTTGAAGAAGTCCTCTCTGGGGGTGGCCCAACGCTTCGAGCACGGAAGCATAGGAGGGTTTCCACGACCAAGGTTTCAAATCAGAAACCGGAAGCAGAATTCTGCCAACACCCCTCAGCCTCGCGTGTGGCTAATCAGGTTCTCTGCGAACCTAAGTCTCCTCTGCCAAGGCGGGTATGGAAGCCTAAACAGGAGTCTTCAACCGAAGCTTCAGGCGTAGCTACGCCTAAACCGCACCTCTCTCGCCAAGAAAAAGGCAAGATGCCTGTCTGCTCCAATCATAAAGTTACAACGGCAATCATACCGTCGTCCAATTTAAGAGCAGCAACGCCTCGCGCCGGCCTCGTTCTCATGAGCGAAGCTAGTGTACCACAGCGTACGCGCAGGGTCCATAGCCGCAAAGCCGAAGCCAAAGTACTATCTGAGGCTAATTACCTTCGCAGCAACATAGTGGGTAAAGCACCGCAGCATGCTCCGCTTTCCAGTGCGTCAAGCACTAAGTTCGCGTCTGATGGCGAAGCTAGAACCAAAGCACTATTCAGTGCTAATCCCGTCTGCAGGGATAAAAGAAGCGGGACATCGCCCTATGAGCTATCCAAAAGAACCTTTGCGCTCGACTACAGGGACCCAACCGGGTTCGATTTGAGGAAATTATTGACAGATAGACAAACCTCTTCCCCCTATTGCCAACACAGGGGATGTCAACTGCTGACACTCCACTCGGTCCATTGCCGGCTGGGACCAATCTCCGCCACGCCTCCGAGACGACAGTCGGTTTTTGATCGACTATCGGTGCAAGTCCCGGTGAAACATCGCAAAAGGAGCATCTCGCGAGATCTACCCTCTGCATCCGTCAACATGACCGGAAGAGGACGAGAGTCCCCAGATCCAGATTACAGCCCAGGCCTAGGCGAAGTCTTGGTGCATGAGGAAGGTGTTTTCCGAAACACCAGATCCAGGGTGGCGATACCCTACAATTACGAGCAGCCTTCTTCCTCGATGGCCCTAGCCTCGTCACAGCCCACAAGATCACTCCAATCATCGGACGAAGAAGATGAAGATAGTGGGTACGCCTCTTCGGCGACAGTCAGTTCGGTGCGAACAGACAGAGCATCAGTCAATATGGCTGATAACGTCAACGACGATCTTCGTCGGCGCCTGGAAGCCCAGGAGCAAACTTCCAAGACTCAGCAAGAGGCTCTGGACAATATTCAACAGATGCTCGCTCAACTTCTTAATAACCGGAATAACAATGATGCCGGGAGCAATCGCGATGAGGAGGAACACTTCAGCAATGAGCAACCAAAGCCGGAGAAATCCAAGGAGGGTTCTTCCTTAGACGCCGAAGTCCTTAAGGGCCTCCAAGCTCAGATCGCATCCCTAGCTCAGAGGGATGAATTAAAGAAGGTAGGGACAGTCCGTCCTTATCCGCTGGAGTGGGATTCGGTGCCATACCCACCGAAGTTCAAACTACCAACGCTGCATACCTATGATGGAAAGAGCTCGCCAAATCAGCACATCTACTATTTTCGGTCTCAGACTGGTAATGTTATAAGCAATGACGCCATCATGGCTAGGCTTTTCATTGGCACCTTAAAGGGGGTGGCGTTTGACTGGTTTCGCAGTCTTCCCCCGGGCTCTATCAACTCCTGGATCGACCTGGAAACTCGGTTCCTCTCTCGTTTCTATGAGGACGATACCGAAGTGACCATGGACAAGCTCCTCTCCACTGTGCAGAGGAAGGGCAATCTGTCCGTGACTACATTGAACGGTTCAGAAACTTATCCTTGATGTGCCCAGCAGGGATGCCATTACCCATGCTCTTGCAGACATGCAGACACAACTTCTTAGACCAAGTAGAAGTTCGCATGGGGGCTGTCGAAGCCCACACTTGGAAAGAATTGGTCGAACAAGCTGAGATAGCCGAGAAGTCGGCTAAAAAGTTTGAACCATCCGCCCCTAGAGGCAAGTGGGGGATGAACAACAAAGGGCGTGGCGACCTACCGCAATCCTCTCAAGCTAAAGGCAAGGAGACTATGTCTGTGGAACTATCCGGAGATGTGCAGTCAAAGGCCAAGAAGAGCGGCTTCAACAATCAGGAGCCTAAGTTCCCTCCAAAGCAGTACTCGTTCAAAGACGATCAGGTGGTCACCATATTCCATCTGCTCCACAAAGGGAACAAAATAAAGCTGCCAGATGCGCGGCGTCCCAATGAGATAGGGCGCACAAACGACCCTAAATACTGCCTCTACCACAGGATGGTTCACCATCCTACTGACAAGTGCTATGTCCTCAAGGATAGAATTCAAGCCTTGGTTGATGCCGGGGTTCTGACGCTAAAGACGGAGCAAAAGAAAGTCACTGCCAATCTGGTGACTCTTGAGTTCGGCAAAGCCCCAAAGATCACAGTTCCCGACGGGACTTATTCCGTCCCTGCGCCACGGTTGGAAGTCAAACATCTCCCAGCTACAGCTCAAAATAATAAGGGTCTTGTTCCCTTAACATTGGAGACAGGAGAAGTCATGTGGATACATCCAGACCTCGTCCAAGACGTACAGCGGGATCCAAAGCAGTCCAACTCAAAGGGTAAGTCTTGCAATGTCATCTCCCTCCTGCCAGACGACGGCAATCTTACATCGGCTTCCCTCAGTGATTCCGAAGGAGAAAAGCACGCTTGCGCAGCGCAAGCCGATACGCCTCAGCAAACGGGCACCCGATCCGGAAAATCATACTTAAGGCAGTATGAAAAGTCTACTGACGAGATACAACAGCAAACGACGTTAGTACAAGTACCAGCATCCACTCCAATCCCAGCCAAAGGAAAGAAAAGCCTAAGGAGGTACGATTCGACCACGCGTTGAAGAAACCACCAGGCCAAGGGTTTGATACGCCCTTTCGGTTTGACATATTGGCTCAACTGGCCAATATCCCAGCTCGTATCACTATACACGAGCTCTTTCGCCTCTCGAAAGAGACAAGAGAAGCACTCAGGGATGCGCTAGCCAATTCAGAATCATTTCTGACATGCATGCCTGAGATCCCTAACAACGACGTCCAGTCTTCCTGCCCGGAATGTCATCATGCACAATCAAAGGTACCCGCTATTACCTTCACAGCGGAAGATATGCTTCTCAAAGACAACAAGCACGATCGACCTCTGTACTACACCGGATATATCGGTTCAACATGCATTGAGAGGGTACAAGTCGATCCGGGGTCCGCACTCAGCATCATCCCCAAAAGGCTTCTCTACTTCCTCGGCATACCATTGTATAGGTTGTCCACAACCACTACTATAATATACGGTTTCAACGCCGGGAGCAGTCATCCACTGGGGAAAATTCGACTCCATTGCAGAATCGGGAGCCTGAAGTCAGAAGTGACATGCTATGTCATTGATGCTGACACATCATATAACCTGCTGCTGGGACGGCCATGGATCCATGCCAATTGGATCGTCCCTTCCACCCTCCATCAATGCTTTAAATATGTTGAAGATGATGCGACAGTACGAACTGTCTTTGCTGAGAGGCAACCATTCAAAGGGGTGAAAAATTACTTCACTGACGCTCTCCTATATCAAGAGGCCGGTGGAGCACTCAAAGAATCGCTGCCAGACGATGATGAAAGTGGCAACGAGGCGGATTCAGAATCCGAAACAGGCATGCCAGCTATTCTAATTGGTGAACCAATTATAGCATGTCTCAATAATCCCCTATGTAATACTCCTTCAGAGGATGAAGGAGAATTAGTAATTAATGATAATATTTTTTTTGATTATCCTGCGAGTATTGGGTCGATTAAATCCATTACGGATGGCTCTCTGCATGTGCTCGTACATGAGCCAAGTGTGGCCAGCACATCTGTGGAAGCTATAGAGGGGGCCACACTGGTGATCCCTCCGTCCAAATAAGGTCAGTCGCCGATAATCTTCGGTAGAACCCGGCCACGGGGATCCACAACTGCTGATCCTAGCTCAGATTCGGACGCCCCACAGTTCTTCCATTATGCGCGGCCAGCGTGCCACATTATGAAGAAAATGGGATACGACTTGAAGCGTGGAGCAGGCCTGAATTTCAGAAAAGGAAGGCGCGGTTTGATGCGGAACCTTGTGCCTAAAGGGAAACCTGCAAATTACTATGATAGTACACGCAGGGGGTTGGGATACGTTACACCCACATCATCAGCAACCGTTCAAGTCAAAGACGATGAACCGATTCCATCACATTCAGCCTCATCCTCCGAGTGGGATTCAGATGTCAGTATAGGAGGAATGTTCAAAAACCTCACTGCTAATGTGACCTCAAGCAGTCAATTGGAGCCCGCAGAAGCCACTGACGAGGAGCCATGGGCTCAGCAATTAGACCTTCAATGGGAAAAACGATTCGAATCGCGCGAACCACCTACTGAAGACAAGGTGATGCAGGTCAACCTGGGAAGTCAAGATAACCCCAAGCCCATCTTTATAAGTGAAAGCCTATCACTTATAGAAAAGGAGGAATTGATAATGCTCGTGAAGGAGTATATAGATGTCTTCGCATGGAGCTACGAAGATATGCCCGGACTTGATCCACAGGTCGCTATGCACCGTCTGAACATCAAGACCGACGTCAAGCCAGTCAAACAGCAACAACGTCGGTTTCGCCCGAACATTATGGAAGCTATTGAAGCCGAAGTTCACAAGCTCATTGCATGTGGCTTCATCCGGGAAGAACAACATCCTGATTGGGTAGCTAACATCGTCCCCGTCCTCAAAAAGAACGGGAAAATACGGATCTGCATCGACTACCGTGATCTCAATACGGCCTGTCCCAAAGACGAATTCCCACTGCCCATCACCGACGTCATGATCGACAACACATATGGATTCGAAAGAATGTCTTTCATGGACGGCTTTCAGGGTACAACCAGATTAAGATGTATCCCGACGATGAGAAGCATACTTCGTTTCGAACACCATTAGGGGTATACTGCTACACGGTAATGCCCTTCGGACTGAAGAACGCTGGAGCAACCTATCAGCGGGCAATGAGTATGATCTTCCGCGATCATCTCCGAAAAACGGTGGAATGCTATGTCGACGACATTGCCGTCAAAAGCCGCAATAAGAATGAACACCTTCGCGACCTGAGAACGATGTTCGACATAATGCGGGCTCATCAACTGAAAATGAACCCAACCAAATTCTTTTTGGGAGTGTCAAGCGGCAAATTCCTTGGGTTTATTGTCACATCAAAAGGAATTCATCTTGACCCAGACAAAGTCAAAGCCATCCAGAGCATGCATCCACCAAGGAATCTCAAAGAGCTCAGAGGCTTGCAAGGCAGGCTGGCCTATATCAGAAGATTCATCGCAAATCTCTCAGGCCGCTGTCAGCCGTTCACCCGGCTCATGAAAAAGGGTACTTCCTTCGTATGGGATTAAGCTTGTCAGGAAGCTTATGAAGACATCAAGAGGTACCTCACAAAGCCTCCAGTCTTAGTGGCCCCTACATCAGGGAAGCCATTCTTGCTTTATGTAAAGGCTATGGACTACTCCCTCGGTGCCCTCCTCGCTCAAAAGGACGACAATGGCCACGAGCAGGCCATTTATTATCTGAGCAGAACTCTCATAGGAGCGGAATCTCGCTACAACCCTATCGAGAAAGAGTGTTTAGCTCTCGTCTTCGCTGTTCAGAAGACACGACATTATTTGGTCGGCCAGACCATACATGTCATCTCCAGAGTAAACCCATTGCGTCTTCTTATGACGAAGCCAGGATCATTGAATTCAAGATTGGCTAAATGGGCACTTTTATTGTCTCAATACGACATGATCTTCACGCCTCAGAAGGCGGTTAAAGGCCAGGCCCTTGCAGAGTTCTTGGCTGCTTATCCAGTTCCGGAGCATTCAAAACTTCACGAAGATATCCCTGATGAAGTCTTCGAGTCTTATGCAACCTCAGAAGAGGAAGTGTGGCAGATGTTTTTTGATGGAGCATCGCGAATGGGCCCTAAAGACAAAATTATTGCCGGAGTGGGGGTTGTGTTTATCTCCCCACAGAATCACGTCCTGCCCAGAGCATTTTCTTTGACAGAATTGTGCTCCAACAATGTGGCAGAATATAATGCTCTGCTCATTGGTCTTCAGCTCGCCCATGGAATGGGGGTACGCTACCTCGAAGCTTATGGCGATTCAAAACTGATCATCAATCAGGTTAAAGGCGAATACGAAGTCCGCCATGAGGACTTGGTGCCTTATTACCATACAGCCATCGAATTGGCTAACCTATTTGAAGGTTTCTACATCGAGCATGTGTCCCGATCTCAAAATACTAAGGCGGACGCCCTTGCTGCCTTAGCAACAACTCTAGCCTTGCCAGCTGACACCGAGTATCACCTCACAGTCGCAACTCGACATCTTGTATGCTCCAAGCACATGCTAAGAACTCGAGAAGTCTATAATGTCTCGACGAATCTTGAGCCGAGGGATTGGCGCTTTCCTCTCATTGACTATGCTTTGCACGGTCTGCTTCCAGACAATCCTAAAGAAGCGATATCTATCAGACGAAGGTCTCTCCGTTTCTACTACGATCCGCCTCTGAAGACACTTTACCGTCGTTCATATGACAGTGTCCTCCTCCGTTGCCTTCCAATTCAGAGGCACAGGAAGCGCTCCAAGAAGCGCACGATGGCACTTGCGGAGCTCATCAGCCAGGTCCAAAGCTTAAAGACAGGTTGTATAGACTGGGATATTATTGGCCAACTATGATAGCCGACGCTATCCAATATGCACGAAGGTGTAAAGCATGTCAGATTCATGCGGACTTCATACACCAGCCTTCGGAGTTGCTCCACCCGACTGCTGCTTCATGGCCATTTGAAGCATGGGGAATAGACGTCGTAGGACCAATCAGTCCTTCTTCGACAAAAGGTCACCGGTTTATCCTAGCAATAACCGGAGGCTATACCACTCGCTGAAGTCAAAACCTCCAATGTAGTTCACTTTATCAAGCACCACGTCATCCATCGATTTGGTGTCCCTAGGCGGATCATCCACGACAACGGTCCCCAATTCATAAGCCAAGTATTCTATCGGTTCTGCAATAAATACCGAATTCAGAATGTAGCTTCAACTGCCTATAATCCTGCTGCCAACGGCTTGGCGGAAGCATTCAACAAAACAATCATCAAGCTGCTCAAGAATTCGTCTCCTCAATAAGCGAGATTGGGACGAAAAGCTCGGTGAATGTCTTTGGGCCTACCGAACCACGGTGCGGACACCGACAGGTAATACGCCTTTTTCCCTGGTATATGGGTGCGAAGCAGTCCTCCCATTGGAAATCCAGATGCCATCATTGCGCGTAGCTCTGATTACTAAAATCACATCAGAGGACAATGATCGCCTACGCCTTCAAGAGCTCGAAGCTTTGGACGAGAAGCGACTACAAGCTCAGCAGCATATCGAGCTATATCAAGCTCGAATCTCAAAAGCCTTCAATAAGAAGGTCAAACAGAGAGCCTTCCAGAAAGGAGACCTGGTCTTAGCCGTCAGACGACCGATGATTATGACGCACAAGACCAAAGACAAATTTCAGCCTAAATGGGAAGGACCGTTTGTAATAGAAACAGTCTATTCAAACGGAGCATACCGCCTCGCGACTGCAGAGGGCGACCTACTCATGATGCCGATCAATGGCAAGTTCTTAAAGAAATATTATCTTTAATCAAGGATCCTTCTCTTGATCAGTTAACACTACACCTCTGATTAAGATCTCCGTGTCTGGAGCACACACAAAGAGAGCCTTTCTCTTCCTCCAAGTGAGGTCATACAGTCGAAAACCAACAGGAACCTGGCCGCGCACCGGTTATCCTAAAGGGGAATCAAGGTTATGCAGACACTAACCTAATAATCCAATATCCTTTAAGATTAAGGATAGAGGAAAATGTGGGCCTATAAGCCCAACATAAGTCCTCGACAACTCATCATGCTGAGGGGAATAGCATGGCTAGCCCAACTCAAATGGTAGTTGGTAAAGGCATATCAAACTCGTTGACAGCTGGGGATTTGCTAAAAATCCTAAGGGACCAGTTCCCATTTGATTCCCTCTCCAAAGTCACTTACCAATTCTTATCCATAGGATGGTAAGGCCACATATATTCCGCTGTTATGTTAACATTAACCTATGACAGCAGTTTCCTCATCTCTCTCCGAGAGAATGAGACCTCCAAAGTCACTTACCAATTCTCATCCATAGGATGGTAAGGCCACATATATTCCGCTGTTATGTTAACATTAAACCTATGACAGCAGTTCCCTCATCTCTCTCCGAGAGAATGAGACCTCTAAAGTCACTTACCAATTCTCATCCATAGAATGGTAAGACCACATATACATTTCGCTGTTACGTTAACATTAAACCTATGACAGTGATTCCCTCGTTTCTTCCCGTGAAAACGAGACTTCTCCCAAATTCTACTACAAAACTCGATACTTATTGACATTTACAAAAGATAAGTATCACCAACCTTGAGCTTGGTGGCGTCTCATTCGGTTATGTCATTGCGACCTCTGAACCAGCAGACAGCTAAGTCTCAATTTCGAGCTTGTTGACATTTACAAAAGACAAGTCTCAACCCCGAGCCTTGTTGACATTTACAAAAGACAGGTCTCGATACTTATTGACATTTACAAAAGATAAGTATCACCAACCTTGAGCTTGGTGGCGTCTCATTCGGTTATGTCATTGCGACCTCTGAACCAGCAGACAGCTAAGTCTCAATTTCGAGCTTGTTGACATTTACAAAAGACAAGTCTCAACCCCGAGCCCTGTTGACATTTACAAAAGACAGGTCTCGATACTCGTTGACATTTACAAAAGATGAGTATCACCTATTTTGAAGCTTGGTGGCTTCTCAACCAGTTATGTCATTGCGACCTCTGAACTGGCAGATAGCCAAGTTTCATCTACCATTGAGCTTAGTAGCGTCTCAATTGGTTATGTCATTGCGACCTCTGAACCAGCAGACAGCTAAGTCTCAATTCCGAGCCCTGTTGACATTTACAAAAGACAGGTCTCGATACTCGTTGACATTTACAAAAGACGAGTATCACCAATTTTTGAAGCTTGGTGGCGTCTCATCCGGTTATGTCATTGCGACCTCTGAACCAGCAGACAGCTAAGTCTCAATTCCGAGCCCTGTTGACATTTACAAAAGACAGGTCTCGATACTCGTTGACATTTACAAAAGACGAGTATCACCCTCTCTGAAGCTTGGTGGCTTCTCAACCAGTTATGTCATCGCGACCTCTGAACTGGCAGATAGCCAAGTTTCACCAATTTTTGAAGCTTGGTCGCTTCTCAACCAGTTATGTCATTGCGACCTCTGAACTGGCAGATAGCAAAGTTTCATCTACCATTGAGCTTAGTAGCGTCTTAATCGGTTATGTCATTGCGACCTCTGAACCAGCGGACAGCTAAGTCTCAACTCTGAGCCTGTTGACACTTACAAAAGACAGGACTCACCGATGCTTGCTGACATTTACAAAAGGCAAGTATCTCCCCTTCAGCCCCGCAAAGGCTAACCTCGAGATCGCTGACGTCTTAATCGGTTATGTCATTGCGACCTCTGAACCGACGGATAGCCACGTCTCAAAGATTACGTCCTCAAGCAAGAACAAGATGGAGATTCAACAAAAGCCAAAACAAAAGAAAGAATTTCCATTAATTCCAAAAGATGGAGACACATGGAGGCACGTATACAATGACCTACAAGCGTACACTGTATGATCTGAGCCGCTCTCCGAGGGCGTTTAGCCTCGTCTTCCTATCATCAACAGCCTGGGCAAGCGCTTGTGACCTCAGCTCAGCCTCATCAAAGTCCACCGCCTGAGCCAGACGAGCTTCAACTTCTGCCAAAGTTGCCCTCTGTGACAGCTCCTGCAGCGCAAGCTCCTCACTCTGAGCTTTGAGTTCTTTAAGCCGCACAGTTTTCTCAAGACGCACCGGTATGGCCTTGGATAAGAGGAGATTTGCTTTCCTGATCATTTCCTCAGCCTTCGTAATCTTATCCTCAGCGCCAAGAAGAGCACTAGTGGAGGCGTCAATTGCACTTCCAACCTCCGCTTGCCTTGTTTTCAAGGATTTTAAATCAGAAGAGACAGCCTTAGCAGCCTCTTGAGCAGCAAGCCGGGCCTCGTGCTTTCGGGCAACAAGACAGGCGAGTCGCTCATCAGCTAAGGACGCCGGGTCTGAGCGATAGAGACGGCGCCACTCCTCTACAGCCTTCTCAAGTTCATCCACCAGGAGTTCTAAAGCAGCAGCCTGATGATACCCCACAAAGTCCCGAATGCTCTCAATGTCACGGGAGAGGACCACCTTCAGCTTTGAGAACGGTATAGGCGAGCCCTTCAAAATTAGGTCGATAGTTTCGCTCCAAGCTTCTATAAAAGCTATCGACCAGGTCACCTATGTAATCATTCTCGGCCTCAGCCATTTCTGGCAGGGAGGCAACCTCGGAGTAGTCCACCAGCCAGGTCGACGCCGTCACAGAAGAAGCAGCGGGAACACTGACAGTAGCAGGGCTAGCCGAAGGCGATCTCGGTGGAGTCCTCATCGAAATCAGCACGCCAGCCACCGCGGAAGTAGGACTGGCAACCACCTCTTGAGCAGCAGGCTCAACCACCAGGGTTGGAGAAGTAGGGCTCGCAATCACCCTCAATGCCGCACTCGGCAAAACAGTCCGCACCTCACTCGTTGATGTGATTGGGAGTGAGGATACCTCCGGCACTACCGCCCCTTCAACCTCTGGTCCTTCAGCTGATTTGGGCCGATAAGAAGGCAGGTCGCCGTACAGCGCGTCCAACACAGCAGCATCCGCTGTGGCCGAAGTGCTCATGTCACCTCTCGATCCCTCAGGAAGATCTACCGGCTCCCTTGAAGCTGATGCGTCTTGAGGCCGAACACCTGTAACAAGACTGCGGTTAGTCGGGACACTACATACAGAAAAAGCCAAGAGGGTACGACAATACCAAAGGATGATGTTGCCTCGAACATCTCGTCGCCGCACCAGTCTCCGGAGGCTCCATCGAAAAATTTTTGGCAGAATCAACACGAATAGCCGGCTCGTTTTCACTTGCCGAGTATCCTGTGGACCACCCGATAGAGCTCGATGTCTCAGGACTCCTTTTAGAAGTCCCAACGCCTGAAGGACCAACATCAGCCGCGCCACTCCCAGACTCTTCCGAGTGAGCAGGGGAACCGGCTGCAGCCCCATAAGTGAATAGGGGATCATAATGTTCCCCTTGCTCTCCAGCCGTCTCGGCTCCTACAACAAGAAGCAAAGGATGAGTTATTCGAAACACACCAGAAGCATTATATGAACAAGGGTAACCTCACCCAGACCTAGAGCGAATTCACCGCTAGTCGGTTCAGCAACCGACGGTTCAGCCGCTAATGGGGCAGCAGGAGGAATCTCTGTAGAGGGATAACCCTCTACGACAATCGTAGGAGCTTGACGACGGGGCTTCTTCGCCAACGATTCCTACGACAGCTACCCGCTCGTTTTCTCTTGAAGTGGACGTCAGAATCCTCTTCTTCCACTCCTTCCCACGTCGTGGGGAAGATGTCCCCATCACACCAGAACCAGCCGCAGGAGTATCAGCTCCAGCCCCCGCCTCGAAGCGAGGACTCCCTGCATCAGAAGCCTCGCTGTCATCCACAGCGATGAATTCTTCCAAGCCGGGGACACGAACCCGTTTGCCTTCTCTCTTATCAGAGGCTTTCCGCTTCAGTCGCTGAGAGATTAACTTCACACCCGTACTATTGACATTAAATCCAGGAGGTGTGGAGTTGGAAGCCGCGTACCACTGGCAAAAGCATAGGGTCGTCGAGAGACCGGGGTCCTGCAGCGGCGTGCGTAGCCACGCCCCAGTGCCATCCGCAGTAAAGAACCGCCAGGAACGGGCCCCATCAATAAGACTCCCCATGAAAGCCAGGTCCGAATTGAGGTTGCCCACATATAGCTGGTCGTACCCGAATTGGCAGGCAAATCGACTTGGGACGTAGGTTCCAGGTAGCAGGTATCCCACTCCTGTACAGCAAATGCGAGGGCCGGATGCTGACCAGCCACTCGAAAACGCCCCCGACTCATGGGAGACCGCCCTGACTCCGCATCTCGAAATTCCTCATTGTATCCTGCGCCCCGAATGCGAGGAAAACAGCGGAACAGGCTATAAGCGTCATGACGACGCAAACTTACGGGCCTCGGCCACGTAGGCTTTCATCCAAGAGCAACCTTCGAATCGGCGGAGAAGCGCCGTTCGAACACCCTGCGGAAGATCTTCCCCAGCTCCAATCAAAGTAGGGCAGTGTAAGGCGAACCATGCCATCAAGTAGGTATACGGTAGACCCACCCTAGGATTGGGTCCATCGCAAGGAAGGATAGCACTCTTCCCACGTCTTGTCGCCGGTGGCCTGCAGAAAGCCTCCGTTAGTGCGCGAAGGCCTCTTTGAATACAGCATACCATGGCTGGGAGAAGACCCAGACGGTGACCATGGGCCAGGCGAACGGCGGGTAGCAGAACATTCGGGTGGACGATGTCACCCGAGGAAGAAGGCACAACACACTTCTTTAACCAGACGGTTAAGAAACCGGCCAGCAGCGCCTTTTGAGACATAGGCCGACGGGCCTGATGGTGAAAGCTCCGAAGGGTATCACCCTTCTCATAGGGACCTGCGTCTTCTGTTATGACGATATCCCTTTGGAGACACATCTCCATCCGTTCAACAATATCGCCATCAGTAACTCCGCGATGAGCTGCTTCAGGAGCATTCTTCATGTCTGGGAACAGGTAACTTCCCCAGCTCTTTAAGCTCTTCGAGCTACCCTTGCCACCACCGTGAATGCTAGAACAAATATGCAAGTGGCACATCAACTCCCGATAAGTCTCGAGCATAGCGGGCTCCTGCTTCTCCAGAATAGCCAACTCCACCTCACAGGGAAAGTACTCTTCGTATGGAAGAGACCCGAAAGGCAAAGCAGAGATTTCCCACATCTCATGCAAAGCCATGCCTAGCTCGCCAACCGGGGTGAAGAAAGTCTCCGAAGCCGGGCAGTACAACTCAAGGATGGCGTAGAAGCACGCCACCTTCATCTCAATGCCGTAGTAGGTCGCCCTGACGGCCTCATAGAGATTCAACCCCTCCAAGTCCTCCTCGAAGTGAGCGAGGATATAGTTGGTCAACTCCGCCCACCATGTCTTAGGAGGATGAACCCAACCGGGAGCCCTGAAGTCAGTTGCAGGATAGTTCCCGCCAACTGCGCAGAATTGAGTGCCAAAGGTCTGCGCCACAGCCGGGTTCTCTCCCACTAGAAGTTCCCGCGATACCTTCCCAGGGTATAGCCCCATTATGCTGAGGGGAGGGCCCGCCCTCGAATAGCCCGACTGAAAGGTTAATCTCCCAACATGGACGGATTCGACGCTTCGGCTTACGCCCCACACCATCTTCCGAGCCTGAGTCAAGTTCATGAAAGAAGATAAAGGAAAGTGTCGCTTAGTCGACGGAAGGTAAAACTTCTCGCCATCCAGTTGAAAGATCCATTGTCCTTCGCCTGCCTGCAACTGGCGATCGGGATCGGATGCGGCATCCCCGAACATAAAGTCGGGCTTTCTGTAAGTCCGACGGTCAACATCCTCAAGAGGAGCCGTGGTCAAGATACTCCGCGTGGTCTGCGGATGACCGCCTTGGATGAGCGTATCCCGGACGAGGGAGCTCCGCTCACTGAACAAAGAAGCCTGTCTATGGAACTGCAGGCTGAGGTTACCATCTGCTCCACTGGTCAGCCCAAACAGACTGCTCAGGAGATCGGGGGTGTAATGCACTGCAAAGACAGAAACGAACTATGATTAGTTTAACAATCAAGTGAGGCATAGCCTCGCTCAGCAAGCAAGGCCAGCAAGGCGATAGCCTCGATGAAGCTTGATCTCGCGGATAAAACTGTATTTTTGCAGAAGGCGTCCAAAGTACCAACTTCGCTTAAACAGGAAGTGGTATAGCCCTAAAGGGCTAACGTCACCAAGAGGGCATCATGGTCAGACCTATATCCTGTTCCTCAATAGGATGGAGACTGCCCGAGTAATGGCTTCGTACGAGGAACTGTTCGGTTCTTAATTCCCTTGTGCAAGGAAGATAGGGAGGTTCAAGGAAACGAGTTCCCTAATGAGGACAGATCATATTCGATCATCCTAATAGCCAAATGTTGGCTCCAAAGGAGAGAGACCACAGTCTCTAATCAGGTAGGAAAATCTCTTACCGGCGATTGGTCGCTCGATGACCGAAGGAGGAGGAGGACCCTTCGTTGCAGAAGTCGCCACTTCTTTCCCCGCTCGTCTTTTGGGCGCCATTGAAGAGCTGCAAGAGTTCTCAAAGTTCTCTGAACGAAGAAGGAAGAGGAAGAGGGAAAGTTAAGAAATTTCTCTGAAAAAGGAGATCTTTTCCTGTTCAGCCCGATCGGGCTTTTATAGGCCAATCAGCGCCTGAAACGAGGCCTCGAAAAGGGCGTGTGCCGCCGTTTCGAATTCATTCGAAACGCCGCTCAAAGCGCCTTCCCGAGAAGCGCTGCTTCGATTTCGCTAAGGTTAACTTCGCCCTGGCTTAAAGTGCGGATTTCGCACAATCCTTCAAGGACATTCGCCGAGGCTTACCTTAGCCCTCTAAAAAGGCGCTGACATGTCAGTCTCGCGAAGATCACTCAAAGAAAGGACTATGTCCTTAACTCCGCATACGGTTTAGCCCCGCTATGGCCAAACCTTCAAAGAAAGCAAGCGAAGATCAGATGATTAGAAGATGAACTTTCATTGATTTAAAAAAGAAGGGTACATTGATATTACATCGAAGTTGTGTTTCATACAACACACCCAGTTGTTCGACAGGGTAATTTGTGCAAAAAAGCATACAAGTGGTTTTATCCGCTTCTAAGTCAAACCGACTGGACAAAGGAGGCCTTCCTCCTGCACAAGGCCGTAATCAATGGTGCCGCAAGGACACGGTCATTATTCTCCACAAAAATGGCAGATCTTGCCAGGCCATTTTTGTTGAAGCCTGGCAATAAAAACCTATCGCCGCCAACACGATAGATCACGTATAATGGGAATTGGTAGTGATACCAGTGATCTAACGGGTGTGAGGGCCGCTTTCCCGAAGTGGATCGCCCTTAAAGGCCACCAAAGTTGAAAGTTGGCAATGATGCCAGTGATCTCACAGGCGACGCCCACTATCTTGAAGCGGATCATCTCCGACAAAGCGGCTACCAGCCTCACCTCAGAACGAATCATCTCGGATAAAAGGCTGCCGGCAGCCTCTGGGACATGCACTCGCTGCCCCGAATTGTTCCTCC
Organism: Agave tequilana; assembly: GCA_038442645.1. Lineage (NCBI taxonomy): Eukaryota > Viridiplantae > Streptophyta > Magnoliopsida > Asparagales > Asparagaceae > Agave > Agave tequilana. Next base: position 215,033 of record JAVJIF010032755.1, read on the forward strand.
TGCTTAAAAGTAAAGCTTCAACCGGGGAAGCATAAGGCAATTTTATGGTTCCTTCCATCAAGTCACAAGATTGGCGAGCATAGCCCACTGCAAGGCAAATCAGAACAGATTAGCAGTTAAGCATAGAAAAGACTGCAAATCAGAATCCTTTGGGTCAAAGCAATCCAATTTCAGTAAAAGCAGAGGACAAGCCTCGCCTGCACAACACTGATGGGCTGGCTCAGCAAACGCCAAGTCCAAGCCTCGCCTATATGGCTAGCCAGACTGACCCCGTGGGATACAGTCTTAGCTCCGCCTATATGGCAAGACTGGCTCAACTATTGAAGAGACAAGTCCCAAGTTTTGTCTAGGCAGCGGATTTAACATGAAGCGATCTTTCTGGGAAGCTATGCCAAAATCCTTCTCTACAGATCAGTCAATTGTAAGATGAAGAATAAGGGAAGCTAATCCCTGAAGCAGCTGTTAAAGCTGAATTAAGGGAGATGAATTCCCTAAGATCGGTGAAGTCGTTGAATGATCAAGACTTACCGGTCCTTGGCCGGATAATGACCAGAGTGGGCATTCCCACTAGTTCAGAGATCCGAGTATCTCTTTCAAACCAGAGAAGAGAAGAGAGGCAAAGCACTTCTCTTCAGAGGACCTCAAGTGTCCTATTTATAGGCCCCATGGCCTGAGCGCTGCCGCCTCAAGCGTGGAAACACGAGCGCATTTAAGGCATTTATCACGCCTTGAGAAAGGGACGGTTTCCCTTGGAACCGTGCAAAGGGAGAAACGTCTCCCTCATAAAGGCACTTATTGCGCCTTGAAGAAAGGGAATATCCTCCCTCGGAAACGTGCAAATCGGAGAATATCTCCCTCGATCAGCACGAAGAAAGGAGTAATCCTCCTCGTAACCAGCCCACGGCAGTTGATCTCGGGAAAGCGGCATGCCCTCCCCAAGCGAACATGTCTTCAGAAGCCCAGATGTGGGGCTACTAGCTGCGAAGCTACCCAGACGCGAGTCTACATGATTCCTTGGCGAATCTACATCCCAAAGCAGGATTTAAAGCGAAGCTGAACTCAACCATCATGGCGACGTTCATACTCCACACATCACCAATCAAAGCAGTTCAAAGTATTTCGAAGTCTGAGCCATTGCAGACTTTCGAAAACTTTGAAGGGGGTCTTGTTGACACTTAAAAAAGACAAGATTCTTATTGGTCCGAACAATGTCTAAACTTGTTGACATTTACAAAAGACAAGTGACAGACGAACTGAAGACCAGTTTTCACCCATCTCCGAGGGACAAAGAAGCAACTTGGATTCCACTGATCCAGCAAGCAGACAGTGAACCCGGATTGTTTCTAAACAGACCTCAGCAGGTCTAAGGTGCTAGCACTTAGCATTATATGAGCCCAGAGGGATAGCCTCGCTTAAGAGGCTAATATCACTCGACTTTGCCTGAAGCCATTCAAAGCCTCGCCAGGAAGCTAACTCGCAAACTTCGCCACAGAGGACTTCCAGCTCCGCCAAAGGTTTCTTTCAGACTTCGCCAGAAGCTGCCTCTAGCTCCGCTACGAGCTCAGTGCGGACGGCTCCGCTATGAATCTGCCACGGTCAACTTTGACCAATCAAATCTCCGGATGAGATCGGATCCAATCAGATCAAATCTAATTAAGATCAAATCAGAGATCAATTTGGCAGTTGATTGCCACAATCTCTTGACTCTTCTAAAACGAGTAAGAGGATCAGGGGAAATCCTCCAACGATATGGAAAGGATCGAGAAGGTCAACCGACCTGCCAATCCTAGCTTCGCAGAAGCTAATCCTAGCCTCGCAGCAAGGCTACTTTCCAGATTTTAAACAGATTCGATTCAATCTGTTTCCATATTTTCAAGGGACGATTATACCCTTGCTCTCCCTATAAATAGCCCACCAGGGGTACAAGGAGAGAGAGAGAGAGGAGGATCGATCGATCAAGACACAGAGGCATACAAGAGGACTCTACAAGCAGAGGCTTCTTCATAACGCACCGTGCGCTCTCGAATTCAGAGACCTTTTAGAGAATTGCTTTCTCTATTCAGGGTGTTGATACCCTAACATCGTCCTTCTTCTCAAGGAATCTCCGGAACCAAGCGAGAAGGAATTCCTAATTGAAGGCGATTTTGAGAAGCAGCAAGAGGGTTCTACCAACCTTCTGTTCTCTGATTCCCCGAACCAGGCGAGGGGAATCTTATTGCTCGCATCGTCAAAGGGACAAAGTGGTCGCGCGCTGACCAGACTCCTATCGGTACACTTCTCCAGAATCTCTGAGGAGATCTACTTGTAATCTTTTTTAGAATACTTGTAATTTAGCTCCTCAAACTCTTTTTTGTAAGTTTTCCCCCTTTGCAAACATCATGGAAAACAGCTTCCTTTCGTCAATGTCATCCTAGCACACAGGAGATCTGCACTTTCTCCCATAGAGTTCCTCATATGGAGCCATCTGGATACTAACCTGATAGCTGTTGTTGTAAGAGAACTCTACTAAATGCAGATGGTCATCCCATATCTCTTAAAGTCCAGTATACAAGCTCTAAGCATATCCTCTAGAATCTGGATGGTTCTTTCTGATTGGCCATCAGTTTGAGGATGGAATGTCGTGTTGAACTTTAACTTACTGCCTAGCTCCCAGAAACGCGACACAAATCTAGTGTCTCAATCTGAAACAATACTAACAGGGACTCCATGCAGTCTGACTATTTCCTACATGTATTTCTCTGCCAGTGCTTCTGTTGACTGTCCGACTCTAAAAGGTATAAAGTGAGTACTCTTAGTGAGTCGGTCCACAATCACCCATATAGCATTGTTCCCTCTTGGACTCCTAGGCAGGTCTACAACAAAGTCCATGGTGATATTCTCCCACTTCCATTCGGGATAGGGAGTGCTTGTAGCAGCACGGTCATCCTCTGGTGTTCCATCTTGACTTGTTGACATACAAGGCAACGGGATACGAATCGAGCTATCTCTCTCTTCATCCCGTGCCATCAAAAGTGTTGCTTGAGATCTTTGTACATTTTAGCACCCCAAGGGTGTACCGAATAAGGGGAACTGTGAGCTTCAGAGAGTAACTCCCTTCAAATTTTCCCAGATGGTACACAGAGTCTGCTTCTGAACCGAAGCAAACTATCTGCATGGATGACTATATCCTGCCTTAATCTGGCTTCCACTTCTTCTCTGATCGTCTGCAACTTAGGGTCTTCCTTTTGAACCTCCTTGATCTTCTCGATCAGAGATGGTTGAGTCACCAGGTCATCAGTCTTCTAATACTCCAGGTAAAATGATCTCCAAGTCTAACCTAATAATCTCTTCCTGCATCTCCTTTTGCTGAGTCATCATCATGAAAGAGGGCTTCCTACTGAGAGCATCAGGAACTACATTCAGCTTCCTGGGATGGTATTGCAGATCTAGATCATAGTTTGCCATGAGCTCTAGCCATCTCTTCTGGCGCATGTTGAGCTCCTTCTGGGTAAAAATGTGCTTAAGACTCTTATGATCTGTGAATATCTCCATACGCTCTCCGAGAAGATAGTGTCTTCACACTTTAAGGGCGAAGATGACCGCAGCTAGTTCCAGATCATGGGTTGGGTAATTCCTCTCATGGGGCTTCTGTTATCTTGAGGCGAATAATATCACTCTGCCTCGTTCATTAACATACAGCCCAGGACGCGCTCAGATGCATCGTTATGTATCACCATCACTCCAGATCCATCTGAATTGCTAGAACTGGTGTTGTCATCAATCGATCCTTCAGTTCCTCAAATGCTAACTGGCATTTCTCAGTCCATCGATACTTCACTTCCTTTCTAGTGAGCTTGGTTTAGAGGCTCGACGATCCTGGAGAAATTTTGAACAAACCGACGATAGTAACCAGCTAGTATAAGAAAACTTCTCACTTTTGTGACAGACTTAGGGATTAGCCAATCTTTGGCAGCTTCTACTTTGGCTGGATCCACCGAGATGCCATCTCCAGATATGATGTGCCCGAGAAATGAGACATGGCCTAGCCAAAAGAGCATTTACTAAGCTTTACATATAACTTCTCTTGTCTTAGAGTTTGAAGAACAATCCTCAAGTGCTCAGCATGCTCCTCTTTGGTCTAGGAATAGATCAGGATATCATCAATGAAGACCACAATAAATTGATCTAAGTATGGAGCAAAGACGCGATTCATCAAGTCCATAAATACCGCAGGAGCATGGTGACTCCGAATGGCATGACAAAGAACTCGAAATGTCCATATCGCTTCTGAAAAGCAGTCTTAGATACATCCTCAGCTTTCACCCGCACTTGTGATAACCAGACAGAGATCTAGCTTAGAGAATACTATGACTCCGCCCAGTGATCGAAGAGATCGTCAATCCGGGGTAAGGGATACTTATTCTTGATTGTGACGTGGTTCAGCTCCCGGTAATCAATGGATAGTCGCTGACTACCATCCTTCTTCTTGACTAAAAGGACTGGAGCGCCCCGGGTGAAGCACTCAGTCGAATTAACCCCTTATCGAGTAATTCTTGAATCTATTTCTTCAGTTTTGCTAGTTCTATCGAAGCCATGCAGTACGGTGCCTTGAAAATAGGGCTGTTCTAGCAAGACTTTGATACTAAATTCAATCTCTCGAATAAGGGTTGTCCAGGGAGATTCCTCAGCAAAGATGTCAAGAAATTCACATACCACCTCAGGCATATTAACCTGCTCCTTAGAGTTCAAGGACTCTAGCACCCCCTTCAATTGCCTTTTCTTGAATTGGGCTTGCTCTAGAGTTACATCCCTAGCATAAAATTCAAACTCTGAATGACTGGGGACCCGAAAAGTAACTTTCTTCTTCTTATAATCAATGAGAGCATAGGAAGTGCCTAACTAGTCCACATCTAAGACAACGTCAAACCCAGAGTCATTTATGACTATCAGGTCGGCTAGAAACTTCTAACCACAGATAACTATAGGGGACTGGGTCAACTCGAGAGGAAGAAGGAAACATTTCTGTTTCGAGCCTGAGTGTCTGGAACAGATAGGGAATAGTTTAGAAGGAATCTAAGGCATGAGTTTAGGCTAACGATGTGTATCCAGACAATTATAGACGCTTTTTCTCATATGTGAATCTGATTGTCTTTATATGGTGTGGAATTAAAATAAAACCTAGCTCTGATACCATCAAAATCATGTCACGCCCCCTTCTCAAATATGGAATACGGGTACGTGACGGTGGCCAGCAGATACTCATGAAGAGGGAAATCTCTCCTGTGAATACCTTACGCTATAGTAAATGAGCCAAATTCTTGCACACATATACAAAATGATAACCAGAAGTTTCATTTCACATAAAAGACATACATCTACAATAATCTTTGTCTGGATACAAGATTGGAACATAACAATGCCGAAATAAAAGAAGGTACAATTTTGGCATCGGAACATCAGAACAAGACAAAATGCCAAAATACATGAGGCAAGAAACGTCGAACTCACGCCTGGTAATCTTCCTGGGTTCCTTCGAATAGTGGCTCATCAGTCTCCTCAAGATCTGATACTGAAAAATCAAGGTCCGTCAGAAGCGGACCAGCAAGTGCACACACAAGAAGAGAAAACAATAATATGAAAATGTGAGAGTAAAGGACAATATAAGCAGAGCACTGGAATGAATGATTAATAAATCAGACGGTAATATAAATTGACAGGTAAGATACCAACGAGAGTAACAGAACACTAGAGCATGAAGCACCCGGGACGAGTAATGTCGTATATCATAATCATCAGTCTCAAGATCACAAGTTAAGAACAATATGGCAAGTCCAGGAATATCATGTAGTCAAGATTATCTATGTCACAAATGTTAATTCTAAGTCTAGTATGTTTTATTACCCTAACTAATGCAGCCATCCTGTACTCCATCCCACAGAACAACTACATATCAAACAAGTGATGCATTAGTGGATCCTGATAGCAGGGAGAAACAGTTCACTGTACTCAGGTATCATGTAATAACAGGAGCGCGCATAAATAACAAGATCAGTGTGACATCCAAATCCACAAGGGGCTGCCCTTCCAAGCACACTTCCCTGGATTTTCCCTGCTACAGTCTCCTCCAGTAACCCCGGCTTGGTTAATTTTATTAATCAATGTAAATGCAAGATAATATGTGACTCAGCGTGATAGGATTAGGGATCAATATCAAGAGTATCAGTGTCAAATAGTGATTACAATATATATCAAAATTTCTAGAAAATAGAATACGGTGACAACATCGAGTGACAAATGCATAATAATATAAGTGATGCCAGTGTATTAGGATGTAAACATAATCAATAAAAATAGTAATCATGATATAGGGTGACATCAACTTACTTGTACAATATTTACTAATTTATAATTATACTTGAGTGATCCTTTATGTAACAAACATCCTATGTATGCATGTCTTACGATACACATGATCAGGGAAAGGTATGAAAATTGAGATTTTCAAAGAAATTTTATAAGCTAACAAAAAGAACATATAGGAGAGAGAGTCTGTTGTACTTGCCTGATGTCATTGGAATCTAAATTCTCGTAACTGCAACCGACTCTGCGTAAGATTCGCGGCCTAAATATTGCGTGAATTAATTAGAGACTTGAATGTTCTTATTCAGTGATAAGTTAAATAAGAAAGTAATTTTTACTATTTATTATAGTTTTGGTTGGTTAATATTTTCAAAAATTTCATTTCTGAATTTATAGGAACTATTTAAAAGCATAATTTCATAATAATATACATGCATAAACTAATAAATTGATGTATAATATTTACATATTACTGAATTATGAATTTTATATTTTTTTGTGATATTTAGAAATTTATTGGCTAATTTTAATAAATTATCATTGAATAATAATTACAAAAATATTTAATTTCATGTTATTCTAAGTAATATTACACTCAAAATAATTTTACAGAGTCTCAAACTTAGTTTGTGATTTTCTGTGAATTTTCTGAAATTGTTTGAATTAAAATAAACTTAAAAATCAATAAAATCAAAAAGGCTTAATGGGTCTGTTTGCTATAGTAATGGGTTTGGATCTGAGTTTGCTACAGTAAAAATACTACAATAATTTTTACACATTTTTTATTTTATTTATTTATTTTCTTTTTCTTTTTCCTTTCTTTCTTTTTCTCTTTTTCTTTTTCTTTTTTTTTAAAAAATTGGGTCGGGTTAAAACAGACCCGTACTCGGATTTGTATAACCACAGACCCGGACTGGGTCTGTACCCAGCACAGACCCAATCAGGTCTCTGGCCCGACCAGGCCAGATTAGACTTGGCCTAGCTCGACCAGACCCAGGTCGGATCTGGCTCATGCCAGACCTGCCCTAGTCCACATAGTGTTGTGCACAGTGCAGTGCACATCACAGTCCAGTCTTTTTTTTCGATTGAAATTAAAATTTTAAAATAAATTAAAAATCATGATAATTAGGAGGCATATCCTAGTTGTTCTACAAAATTTTATTGTGATTTTAGCATGCGTTTTACATTGTGAGATTAAAGCTAAAATGTAACGTATACTACGTGTTCGATGAAATGCCACAATAAACTAAATTCTACGAAAATGCAAAATAAAATACCTAAAACGCTTCCCTTGAGTCTGAATCTTCTTCTCCTCGTCTAACACTTCAGAATCTTGCTAAGTTTGAAAGAGAAAGAGAGAGTGTAGTGAAAAAGGGAGAGGAGTTTGGATTTTACAAATGACTTGAGATGGTGAGATAACCTTTTAGGCACCACACACCCCCAAGCCACCCCTGAGAGTTAGGCTACATGGAAGAGTAGTGAGTTCAGTTTGGGCGAGTGAGAATGAGGGGAAGAAAGTGAGGGAGAAGTTAGAGAGAGTGGGGGGAGTTGGAGAAGATGGGAGGAGTTAAAGGGCTTAGGCTTTTAGACCACATGCCAATATAGTATAGTGGTAGGAGCTTATGGGTTTGAGTAAGGATTTAAGGGTTCAAAACTTGGAAGAATTATTTAGGGTTTTATTTTTTTAATATTTTTAATTTTTATTTATTTTCATTTTTGCCTTTTCTTAACTCAATTAAATTCCTATTTAATTTAGAAAAATTCCTAAAAATTCTTAAAATGATAAATATTATTTTAATCATTATTGAAAATCAGATTCATGAAATTCATCCCCAATTGCAAATTAAAATCCAGAAGTCATATAGCGACATAGATGGGTCACGAATTTCGAGATTCTTCAATTAATTTAGAATTTTTTTTGAAAATCAAAAAAATTCTGAAATATTAGAAAATATTATTAGAGTTAAAATAGACTTAGTTTAGACCATCAGAACAGGTATTTATGAACTGACCACCAGTAGAAAATACCGGTGACTGGAATCGAGGGTTACAACTAAAGATAAACGAAAAACTTTTTTGCCACTACCATTCTTATCACACAAATTTGCAAGGATGGATGCTTGAAAATGAATTTAATTATGCAATAAAATATAAAATTAGTATTCAAGCTGAAACTATTTTTTCATCTTATATGCTTCAGTACAAATTGATTGGTACCTTCCATGCTACAAGAACATGTCCCGATTGCATCATCATCATCCAATGAATCGAAAGAGGAGGATGACGAACTCTTTAATCAACAACCACCCGAAGATAACCGTGCATTCATGCATTTATTTTGAGAGGGGATAAAAAAAACATACAAGTTGATAAAGGGAAGAAGAGAAAACTAAAGAGTCACGTTTTAGGAGGGCACGTTCCGAAGGAGGTAGTAGTAGCATGAGAAAGAGAGGTGCTTAAGGAGAGTTGTATAGTAGGATTTTTCTTTTGTTTTTTTTATTTTTCTTTCTTTATTTCTTATAAAAAATATTTTGTGATAAGTTGACCTAGTTGTAAGAGATTTAGTAACCATATAACTTGAATTGGATAAGGATCATCGATTTGATGGAATTTTAAAGTATGAGTAGAGATGAAAAAAATTTAAATATTATTGCCATCTAGAATTTGTCTATGTGAATGTGCATCTTTTCTACACTTACTCAATAGTTTAAACTTGGGATGATGAGGATAACTAATACTAAATAATAATAAGATCCTTAACTATGATTAGCTAGATGCTTTGGGCAGCATGAAGCCTTGGTATTTACGCGAAAAAATAGTTATGTAAGAAAAAATATTAAAAAATCATATGTATTAACAAGTCTAATGATCAATTAGTTAGATATCTTAGTCTCAAAAAGCCTTGATATTTCATGAAAGATAATTAGATAAGTTATATGTATGAAGGGGAAAAAAGCGAATAAAGGGTAACGAAGTGGTAATACTTCGAAACTTCTATGAATATGTGTGTGCGTGTGTGTGTAAATTTTAAATATGTAAGTTTGAAACAAAATCCAAGTTAAGAACTATACACATTAACAAAGATGCATAAGATCAAAAAACTTAGAAGGACGGTGATATAGGCTAAGATTTTAAAATCTCTACAATTGATAGAATTCTTGATAAGAGATTGAACTTGATAATGAGAGCTTATGGTAATTGTAGAACTAATATATTATTGATGCTTACCACTCTAAAAATATTTTTATTTCTATTTATTTTTATCTTTCTTTTTCTATTTTCTTTATTTTTGGTTATCTTTATTTTTAGTTATCCCTTTTTATCTTAATCTCTTCTTATCTTTTAAATTTTTTCACCGAATTTTGTGGGTGTAATTCACTGAAAACTCTCACGAGACAACACTCATCCACTAGGATAACCTAGGAATTTAACGACTTGTTGCACATGCTAAGTGCAATCGTGATTCCTACGAAAGTGAGTTGAGATTTTTATTTATTTTAAGATTTTTAGTTTTTTCTTTTTTTTTTTAGATTAAGATTTTGCTCGAGGACTAGCAAAAATATAGGTATGGGAGTGTGATGTGTGTGCTTTTATATACATGTTTTACATTATTTTTATTCCTATTTTTTGCCACATTTAATGTTGCATGGATATTTTGTTAGTATTGTTTTGAAGATTTTAGGTCAAGAATAAATTAGAAGAAAAGATCAAAAATTGGCGAATTGGTGATATCAAATGAACAAAAGAGATGCATAATAGAGATCTGATGCAGAGTTGGAACATTTCAACCGAGCCTTCATGCAAAATCAGAAATTTCATAAAAATATAGGACTGAAATGGACCAAGAGTTTGGCTACCAAACTATATATTTCGGTGAAGCAGTCATGGACCAATCAACGGGAATGCCATCAGAGGTCAACACGAATCAAAAAGCAGAGCTTCATAAGAGCTGAAGTTCAGCCAGCCAGTCGAATTTTCAGCCAGCTGGCCGATCTATGATGGTGATTGTGGATAGAATTTTCTCAGTAATTCCTGTAATTTTGAAAATCTAAGCTTTTGTATTCGATTAGGGTTCTGCTGCTCACTGTTCTATATAAAGCTGCTAAACCTCTTGCATTATATACAATTTTTATCTCTCTTTTATTTTTAATGAAAATCAAATAAAATTTTGTTGTTAGCCATTAAATTTCAGAGCATCTTCAGTAAGAAATTCTTCATAAAGGCTTCATCTTTTTGGTGCTCTCTTATCTTTCTCTTATCTTTCTCTTTCCTTTCTCTTTATTTGATTTTATTCCATAATCTATTTTAATATTATAGTGTGTTATATTTTCTTAGTTATGAACTAATTTTTCATAGCTAGGGCGTGATGTAGGGACTGTATTGATGATATGGTATTGTGTTTTGTGCAAACTCTACTACATACTTTGTAAAGTTTGAATCTCTTACATGCTAAGTTGTTAATCTTGTACTTTATGTTATAATTGGTCACACAATTAATCAGAAGGCTATGCTAGAGTTTGAAAGGAGATAACATTGCAAAAGCTTCTAGAATTAACAAGCATAACTTGAGATGTTGAGACGTAAAGTTGTGTAGTCATGTAGGAATATTCATCACGCTTAATGATCTAACTAGCAATCTACTAGATCAAGAGATTCTAGATTCTAGATTTAGAAGATAGAATTGGTATATTAAAGAGAAAATACTAATTAGATTAGAGAATTTCAATTGTTAGCATGAATAGGATGAATTAACACAAGCATAATATTTATTTGATTAGAATTACCGAAATCATTGCCCTAATTCTTTTCCTATATAAAGCAACCCGTTTTAATAGTAGTTTATTCACAACATCTTCTAACTTAAATAATTATTCAAATAGAATTAGGAAAGATTAATTGATACTTGAAATAATAATCCTCATGGAAAGATACCCTATTCACTCTATATTACTTGTTAACGATTGGTGCACTTGTAATTCAATCCACACCAGTGGCATAGGCTGATTTTAAGGAAACCATAGCTGCAGATATATATAAGTGGTTTTGGGACTCTGTTATAGAAAGCAGAGCCCAGAAGCTCTCTATTTTGCCGTGGAAACGAGGCCACAACTGCGTTTACGTGATAATAGAGTTTACTACTAACTATTTTTGATTGCAAAGTGCTTGAATTTCATTTCTTAGTCTTTTGCAGTATTTTGTTATCTTATTTAACCTACTCTACTCATGTTTTTAACCTCAATGTAACGTGGTTGCTTTGTAAATGTTATAAAACATTTAGACTCTTGCATCATAGGGCATGTGTCTAATTTCGTTTACCTTTACTTTACTGTTGAAGAGTGCTAAGCAAAAGTACGTTTGCATCGCTTGTAGCTTAGGAAATACACTTGAATTAATTGCTTGAGTGTTATTTAGCTATATACATGCACACACACGCACTAAAATGAATTAAGGGCATATTCTTAAATAAGATAACGTGGGAAGTCATTACTCTCCCTTAACCCATAACCATCTCCTCACTCACTAATCAAGCCTAACTAAAACTGTGTAGACATTAGCCCTAGGGACATCTCAGACTCATTTAGGAGACTGACCTAAGGGAAAAGTTGTTAGAGTTTGACTCTTGTCAAATCGATGCCAAAAGTTAGGCATTGATAGGTGAAATCTCAAAGAAGAGTGGTTTGACATAATTGGGCCCATTGCTTACACGGATACCTCCCACTGGTCTTTCCCCTATCTGACCGATTAACTTGTAGTCAGATTACTGCAATATACCCCCGTATACAATCTAATAAGTTAGGAGTCCTTTAGTCTAAGGTCTATCCTAACTTAGGCTAGATTTTTTTATTTGTTAATTTGTTTGTTTGGTTTTGTTTTTTTGGCATATTTGTAATATGGATTATAATTACAATTATTCCAATGCATATAGTGATCCATATTTCACCCCGACTTCTTTCAATTCAGATTTTACCAACCCGGCATTTCATAACTTTATCCAAACAAGTATGCCAAATTGGTTTTACTGAATCAATATCTGCCCTAGTTTCAATATTATGAACAAGACTGAAATCATCATAACTACTCTTCATAGAGTCAGTGGGGATACTGTTGGCCTGAAGGCCCATCACTCTAGTTTTGATGATGATCAACTCATGTAGTTATAGTACTAATGATCTTGTGTTTAATTAGTGACAGATTTATGATCAAGATCTTAATAGGTGCATAGCTTCAACAAAGGATTTAAAGTCAAGTTATGGAGCTTGCACGGTGTTTGGACCAAGTCAAGAAGGCTTCAAGTGAAGACTTCAAGAAGATGAAGACTTGAGTCTAGGTTTGTTTTTATAAGATTTATTTTAGATAAAATGTAAAGGATAGAATAGTTGGTGGATTGCTCAAGTATATCATATACACACACACTCTTGATTTAGTTTGTTTTAGAAAAGAATTTTTATTTTGAAAAAATACCGTTTGGTTTTTGGTTTTCAAGTTTACATGTCTTATCCAAAACCATGTTTAGTGCATAATGTCAAAACATAGATATTTCACCATGTTTGTGTAGTGGATCATATCCATACACACTATGCTTTAAAAGTAGTTTAAATATCTTATTTTTGTATTTGGTGAAGTTTTGGAAAACAAGTTTTAGAAAAATCAAGTTTTGGAAAATACTGTTTTTCATTTGAGCCTATATTTTTAAGTTACAAAAATAGTCCAAATCATTTATAACATGTCTTGATTTTGTGCAAGCATGTTTGTTTATCAAAGTATATTGGTAAAACTATTTTGTAGATTTTATGTGAATTTGTGGGATTTTATGTGAGCCAAAAAGACCAAGTTTTAAATCCCTTTACAGTTCTGTCCTAGCTTCAGCCGGTCGACCGAGCCGGTCGACCGACGTGCACAGACGTGCACGCCAGTTCTGGCAGGAGGGCCGGTCGACCGAACGGTCGACCGGACAGAGAGACTTTCTCTCTGTATCTTGGCCTCGGTTGACCGACCGGTCGACCGATGGCACAACAGTCTGAAATATGACCGTTGGCCGGTCGACCGGGCGGTCGACCGACAGTTCTGTCAGACCCCAACGGCTAGTTTTTCTAGCCCTATAAATTTGGGGGTTTGGGCATTGTTTTTCTCCAAGATTTTTAGTGGACTTTGAGCCAGTTTTTCTCACTTCATTAAAAGAGTTTTCTCCACTAAATTGAGAGCTAATACTTCCAATCAAAAGGGGAGTTTTATCAAGAGTGTTAAAAGAGATTTTCTTGAGTTTTCCTCCACCATTTCCATCCTAATTTTCTCACACAAACACTTGAGCTATCCATTGATTATTCATTCTATAGGAGTGTTGTAGTGAGAGTGTTTATTGGTGATCAAGTGTTTAGATCACCAAGAGATCTTTCTTTATTCTTTGAGGAGGCGGACAAGTGTGTTCGCGGTGGTTTAGAGTTCGTGTGTGAACTCGTGGTTTGAGGTGCGGCCTCGACAAGCTTGTGGGGCTTGCGGTGTGTACGGACTAGGGAGTCCGAGAGCTTGTAGATGTTGCGGCACCAAGTGATCCGGGGGATCGATTATAGTGAAAATCCTTCGTGTGTCGAAGGCGGGGATGTAGAGCAAGTGTGCTCGAACCTCGAAACAAATCCCTTGTGTTTGCGATTGCTCACTCTCTCTCTCTTTGTCTCTTGTTTATATCTTGCATGCTATTATTGTGCTCATCCTTACATGCTTGATATTCATATTGTGCTTAATTGATCTACATGCTTGGGATTGTTTGCTAACACTTGTATTCAACCAAGAGAGCCAACGCGGCACCATTACCCTTATCTAGGGGAATTTAGAGGAGTTAGTCCAGAGCCCTTCACGGGGAATTCGGCTACACTCTTGTGTTATACGTGGTGTTTAGTTTAAATAGTTTGTTTAGGTCATATTAGTTTTTAATTCCGCATTATTTAGCATTTAGTGACCATTAGATTAGCCATCACCTATTCACCCCCCTCTAGGTGACTTTACAGATACAACTCCCCCGAGTCATATAGTCAACCATCTTACCAACAATCAACTTCTTCTTTCCTAGAACAATCTATAAAGGAAAAATCAGATTTCGAAAAGATTCTAGAAGGTTTGCATGAGTCCGAGCGACAAGTTCCAAACATGAAGGACTAACAATTCCATCAAAATTTTCAAATCTAAGATCCATGCTCCATGTTTCACGTCCCACAACAAGAAGAAGAACTGATTTACATGGAAAGAGAATAGAAAACATGATTCAGTACTAAAATGATTTCATCTAATCAAATCTTGATTGTGCCCAGTCTATAAGTACATTAGAAGCACAAATGAGTCATTTGGTCAACACAATTAATGATAGAAATGAGGAAATTCTCCCTACCCAATTTTTTACCCTTTTTGATTCCCCTAGAGGAACCAAGAATCATATTTTCTTAGAGATTTTTAACCAAGATTCAGTTCCACCACAACATATTGAACTTGACTAATGTCAAATCTTTGACAAATTGGCAAGTTTTCATTTCGAGGAAATTGAATTTGAATATAAATGTGACTCCGATCCACAACTTTGTGATTCAATTTCAATTTTTGAATCTATATTGACTCAGTATCCTTACCTAATTTGGACCCATTTTCTGAACCAACATTGATTCCTGTACCCATAGATTTTAAAATTGAACCATCTATTTTGGAAAGTCATATTCCATTAATGAGAAAAGAATGTGATTTTTAATTCTTTGATTTGGACACAATTCTTAAATCAAAACTGACTCTCGAACCCAAATTTGATTTTTCCGAGTTAGTATTGGATCCCAAAACTTTCATCCTTGAGCCAAGTCAACCATTTCTTCGAATAACATTTTATTGTTGAACATAGGTATAGGTCATAATGACTCCGTGATGATTTTTCAAGATTAGTCATATAAAGAGAATAATTTTTATGTTAGGATCTTTCATGATCCTATTCCATTTGAGGATTGTAAAAATGTAAATAAAAATGAGGTCATCTAAGGTGGGTTCTTTGATAATCCACCATATTTAGATTGAGCAGCAATGCTAGGCCCAATCCGACCACCACCGGAACCACCACCTTGAGGTTACATGTTTCCTTCCCTTTCCTCTTTTTCATGCATATATGCATTCATTCATACATTGAGTAAAATGCACGAGATCGGTGTGGGGGGAGGGTTCTAACATAACATAAGTTTTCTTTTAATTTATAAAATAAATATATATAACATTTTTCTTTGCTTTTAAAAAAAATTTTGAAAAGAGAAATAATATTTTGATTTTTTTTGTAAGAAATTAAGTTAATTTTAAGGAATAGGAGAATCATAATTAGAATTTTTTTATACTTGGTCAACATTAGATTATCTGTTTGATTTCTAGGTTTAGGAAGAAAAAATGGAAAAAGTAATTTAGTTCATTTTTACCTTGATGAAATATGCATATTTTATACACTTACACACTTTGAATTCAAAAACAAAGATTCTTATGTCTTATATAAAAAAAGAAAAAATATATAGTTATATAACAATAATCCTCTGATTAAGTTGGGTATTTGTACTTCATAAAGCATAAGTATTCACGCCTCAAAGTGGTCCATATAATTAATAAAATCCCTAAGTTTTGTAGCCTTGTTTGCTTAAGTACTTAAGTCCTTGAGGTGTTTTCTCGCCCAGTTCCCTAAGACCGTCTGGTTTGGGAGTCACCGACCTAAGGCTCATTATATGGGCAGATTAGAAAGCCTAATAGAACTAAGGGATAATACCATGAAAAATATAAAAAATAAGGCATAAGAGTTAGAGTTGAAGAACTCCGAGTCAAAATTTCATGATCACGAATGTGCATATGACTTAGGAGAAAATAATAGAACAGATGAGAATTACAACTTGACTTTTTATCTTGATTGATAACAAGTTTTTGAATAGAGATTAAGTTTAGAAATGAAAAGTTTGATTTTTCTATAACTTATAGATTACTTGAATATTTACAAAAATACTGCAAATATTTTCTCATCTTTTCAAAATTCGTTTCGAAAATACTAATACTTTATTTCTCTTTCTTTATAGATTTTGTGGATGTAATCAGCTGAACACCCTTACGAGACAAAACTCATTCTCTAGGGATAACCTAGAGGTTTAACGGCTTGTTGTACATGCTAAGTGCAACCGAGATTCTTACGAAAGTGTGTTAGGTTAGGTTAGCTCTATTTTTCTTTGTTTTGCTGGAGGACGAGCAAAAAATAAGTGTGGGGGTGTGATTAGTCACTGATATTGCATATTAATTATCACATTCTTGTATTTTATCTTAAATAAACTCTGCTATTTAATCATTTTTATAATTTTTAATTTTGTGCAGGCCTTTAATAAAGGAAATGGAAACGAAAGGAACCCAAAATCCCATGTAAATTCTTATTTAAATGAAAAATCAAGGATAGGGACAAATATTCAGGAGATCTGCTAAAGATCAGAGCAAAACAGAAAATTACACCAAATAAAAACTGGTTAAAATTCAGATTTCTTTAAATCTATTTCAGTTAGCTGAAGATCAACAGTGATATCGATAAATCCAGAGCCAAAACTGAAAAATCCTTTAGATAAAAGGAGCCAACAGGATAACAGGAAGCACAACTCCCCGGGTGTGGCCACCTAGCCACACTCAAGGCACGAAAACGTGGCCCGAGTCATGTTTTCGTGGCTATTTTAAGAGATAAGGGGGAACGTTTGCTCCCCCTATCTTCTTACTCCTTCAACTCTTCCATTTCGCCTATATATACTGGAATTTCTGAAGGGACGACTGAGCAGAGATAGATTATAGGCTAGGTTTTGTTTTAGTTTATGTAATTTTCAATTTTATTTATGTAACCCAAAGGAGAGAAGAGTTTTATGACAAAATGAGAGTGAAGGTTGTACTGAGAATGACACTTATGTAAGTATTCTTCTCTTCATTCATTATTACTTTATTTAATCTAAAGTTACATTCTTGTTCTTCATTTTTGTTTTTCTTCTACTTTTCTCTTAAGAGCTTGTAAATCCAAATGGCTCTGATAGCCTCGAATTTATCTTACCCTTGCAAGTGTCGTTGATGACTTATAGTAATGGATAGCCATTTCTAAATTAGTTTCAACTGCACCTTAATTTCTTAGTTTAATATGAGAACAGGGAAGATGCTATATGTCATGCTTTGATCGCCTTCAAGCCAAGATCAATAGTTGCAAAAGATCAAAGGTAAGCAAGCGTCAAAGTGGTAAGTGAACTTTAGTTGTTTTTTATTTTAATTTCTTAGTTTAGAATAACTCATCTTAAATCAATCTTTCTTTACTCTTTTTCACTTAGTTTTTTAAACACCAACCATCACCATCTTCTATCTTTTATTTTTTCTACTTAATATAGATTCATTTTTTCTCTTTTCTTTTAAAAATATAGAAATTTTTTTAACCAGTTTAAGTAATCTAAAAGAGAACTTATAACACGCTCCCATCGCAAGTTCATTCTTGTGGATCGCGACTTGCATAGCCAATTATTATCGCGACAGAATTAAGAACCTTACACATTTTTTTTTTTATTTTTAAATTTTATATTTTTGTTTGCAGGGTAATACTCAAATCATTTCTCACTCAAAATCATTCTGTTAGAGAGAGGGAAAGGTGTCTGTTGGCATTAAATGATGGCTACAAGAGGAGACGTGCAGAGCTGTAAAAGAATCACGCCCGGTAAAAGATAAAGGATAGGATACTTTATCAGCTGAGCTTTTAAAACATAGAGAAAAGAGAACCTCTCTCTTTTAAAACAATAGTACGTAGGTACGAAGCTGTTAGCATTCCAAGAAAAATCAAAGGCAAGTGGATTTGACAAGTTGTCAACGGACCGAAAGGAGTGTATTGTTATAGAGTGACGCCGTGACGGGCTGAGATTAAGGGTGAAAAGAGAGGCGGGCCTGTTTGATTAAGGGTGAAAGTGAGGAAGTGAAGAAGTGGTAATAGTTTTCTTTAAACTTGAGAATTGGTTAGTAAGTTTTTCAGTATTTGGATGTTATTGAAAAGTGTGATTTGTAAAATTTTATGTCTTTTCTGGTATTTGGATGGTAATGTGGAAGTGGAAGTGAAAAAGTTGACCACAAAGTTGACCGTAAAATAATATTAAAATAAAAATTAATTAAGAAAAATAAAAATAGACTGTAATTAGAATGCAAGTGAGATTTACATGATCAAAAATTAACTATTTTGTGTTACAACTTATTACAAATGAGATTTACATAACCACAAAATTAACTGTAGTACTCTGAAAATGAGGAAATGGTTGTGTAAAAGAGAAAAGAAAAAAGAAAAAAGAAAAAAGAAAAGGATTTTTTTTTTCCCCTAACGTTTGGATAGATATGAAAGTGAGCAATTATGCTTCCCCATTTTCTTACATCCGCCCACTTCCTTACAACCAAACACCCCATAGTTGTCAAAGTACAACAAGTGTTCCATTTGAGGGACAAAAGAGACGAGCCATCATTTATAAGACATAGGTGATACACTTAAAAGAAAGAAAACTGCTTTTATATCAATGTATCATATAATGTGCAAAGAGACATCAAGAATACGGAATATTACAATTAAAGAAAAATAGTGATTTGTTCATGGTTTAGACAACGACGAGAAATTTTACAACTTTCGAACTGTGAACAATTTTTGGTGCTATTGCTGGGGACTTGTGAAATTTTTGTTTCTGAAAATCAATATTTAATCTTTTTCTAATTTTATAAAAAAAACTTTTTAAAATTAAAAATAAAAAATTGAATTAAAAAATTTTTAAATTTTAAATCTTCTAAAAAATTTTAAAATTATTTTTTACTTATTATTTTTCTTTTCCATCCCTAAGAGTTAACTTTCAACTTACTTGTTTTTTTTACAGGGATTTTTCATGAACAAAGTGAAGATTTGCATAACAGGAACGAACTGTCTTGTTTGCTAATTGCACTGCATAAATAAATAAATAAAACAAATAAAAATTGCTTTCTTCAGAGTCGTCAGAAAGGTTGGTGTTTTTTTAACTCTACCCACAAATCTTTTGTCTCTGAGGTTTTTGGAAGTGGTTTTGATTGGACTTGATTGTGCTGCAATAATGCATTTTGTATAAAAAGATCTTAAGAGTTGTCCCCCTTCACATAAAATCAGGATTTCATTACCTATTTCTTGGCTCAAAAATCAACGCATATAAATTTTTCCTAAGATTGAACTAATTTAAAATCATTTAGAACTTGACCACTAAGATTTCAAGCTCATTAAGTAGATTTATTGTGGGAAGACTCCGGTGAATACTTTCAAGCTTTTGAAGAGAAACTTTCTTATCTTAGAAAGGGTGACTTAACCATTGCGGCAGTGCCTGGCCTGGAGGAAGGATTAAATCGATTGTTTGACGGGTTTGACCGATAAACTCACAAACCGTCCAACCTAGTTAGGAGCTGTCTAAGGAGGGAGAATTTTTATTCTCTTAACATTAGTAGTTAAAAAGTGATTACTTTCAAATTAAGTTCAAGATAAAGAAAACAATTGATTGGTTGAGCCATCTTGTGTGCAATCTTATTTAGGATTTAGAAAATCCTTTTTCAGGGCAGTACCCTGGTTCATGCGAAAGTGGGTTCATTTTAAGAAACGATTAGAATCTATTATTATCTCTGACTCTACTGCTAAAATGGGTGATGCAAATGAAAACCGTCAAATGATCTTAAAGGATTACATGTATCCTATAAGATCCACCCAGCCTTCCTGTATCATTTTGCCAGTCCTTACGGCAAATTTTGAAATTAAATCCGATATGATACAGATGCTTCCAGTCTTTCGGGGATTGACAAATGAGAACCTATACTAATTTGTTAGAGAATTTGAGGATATTTATGGAACCATGAGATACAATCAAATGATGGAGGAATCCCTAAACTTAGGTTATTTCCCTTTTTCCTAAATGAAAAAGCCAGAGCTTGGCTTCTTTCTCTCCAGGCTGGTTCAATTTTCACTTGGGTAGGGTTAGCTGAAGCTTTTTATAGAAAGTTCTACTCCAATCAGAAAACTGCTTTTGTACGTTAAGCCCTTAACACTTTTCATCAACCAAAAAGGGGGACATAACATATTTTGAAAGATTCAAGGATCTTTTTCTTGACTGTCCTCACTACGATTTTGAAAAAATTCGTTTGATCCAACTTCTGTATGAAGAGGAGTACTTTTACAATGTAACATTCACTAGTAAAATCGCTAATGATGCATGAAATTTTTTTTGAAGAGATAATAGAAAATATTCTAGAATGGAAACCTGCTAGTGTTGATGATAATAAACTCACCACCATAACTGCCACCAAAAGGGGTGATATGCATAGAGTCAGTCTCAATTTTGAGAGTGATGCCAAAATGACATCAGTAGTTCGAAGATTTGAAGCTTTAGAGATGATCAAGAGAGTTCAATCTTCGACCCCCGAACTATCTAAGCCAGTGATATCTCCCGTTTGTGTCCTTTGTAACAGTCAAGACCATTTGGTTGAACAATGTCCCAGGTTGCCAATTATTAAAGTCGAGCAAGGAAATATACTCAATATATTTCGCAAGCCCAACCCCAACAACAACTTATTCAGTGAAACGTACAATCCGGGATGGCGGAACCATCCCAACCTTTCATGGAAATATTCTCAAGGACAAGGATATGATGGATCAACATCATTCTAAGGACCACCTCCTAACAATCAATTTCATAAGGGAATCAATACTTTACAACATCATCTGCCCCTCTCTATGTCCCTCCCAATCAAAGAAAATCTTCTTTAAAGAACATGTTATCAGAGTTTATCAGAGCCAAGCTCTAACTAACCAGAACTAAGTCCAATATAATCATACTACATCTCAAGTGATAGCTAGGATTGAGGTTCAGTTAGATCAATTAGTTGCATCTGTAGGAGGAAGAGAGAAAGGACAATTCCCTAGCCAAACTGTGCCCAACCCGAAGGGATAACATGTTCCACAAAATATTAAAAAACAAGCCAATTCGAAATTGATTCGGGCTCAAACCGTGAAGTCCAAGCCATCCACACTTTACGGTCAGGAAAGAGAATGGACAACCAAGTCTAAGTTCCACCGGATTATCCTAATGTTGAAAATTTAATCAAGGAAAGGGAGAAAGAGATCTCAAAGGAATCAACAAAGAAAGATGATCAATTTGTTGTTATTCACAATCAAGCGAAATCCTTTGTACCCAAAACCCCATTTCCTCAACGTCTTCAAGCCAATAAGAAGAAAAATCATTATGAGAGAATTTTAGAAGTTTTCAAAAATGTCCAAATTAACATTCCTTTCTTGAATGCAATCAATCAGATTCCTTCTTATGCCACCTTACTAAAGAACCTCACCACTATCGAGAGGAAAACTTCTGTTCCTCATGAAGTTGTATTTGCTAACAAACATCTTGTCTCAATCAACAAACCGTTGCCCCAAAGATAAGGATCCTGGCCCAATGAGCACAGTTAGGATAGGAGATTAGGTTATATATCGATGTTTGCTAGATTTAGGAGCTAGTGTAAAGCTTGTACCCTATTCTTTATACAAACAACTAAGTTTAGGGGAGTTACAACCCACTAACCTTACATTGCTTTTAGTATATAGGTCAGTTGAGGTCCCCAAGGAAATTGTTGAGGATGTTATCTTGAAGGTCAATGAATCTTATTTTCCTGCGGACTTTGTTGTCCTAGACACTGAACCAGTGATGAATCTCAGTAATCACTCTCCTATAATTTTAGAGAGACCATTCTTTACTACCGCTGATACTGTTATTAGATGTAGAAATGGAGTCATGACATTTTCATTTTAAAATATGACAGTTGAGCTGAATGTTTTTCACACTAGTTCTCAACCATCGAAATCGATCATGAGGAGGTCAACATGATTGATATTCTGGTCAGTCACACCTTTGAGGAGTCTTGTTATGAAGACCCCTTGGAAAATACTTGGCCCATTTTGAACAGAATTTTGACATTGATGAGTCTTTTAAGGAGGTCTACGTATTGTTAGACTTTGTTCCTGTCATGTACACTAATCAATGAAAATCCCAGGTAGAACCCTTGCCTGTGTTAACATCTGTTCTTGTTCCATCAATCATCGAGCCTCCCAAGTTGGAGCTTAAACCTTTGCCCTACACATTAAAGTATATCTTTTTAGGTGATTTTGAAACCTTGTCTGTGATCATTTCTTCTCATTTAGAAAAGGCCAAGAAGGAAAGTTACTAGATGTGCTTAATGAACATAGGAAAGTTTTAGGCTGGACTATAACAGACATCAAGAAAATTAGTCCCTCTGTGGTATTGCACCAAATTCATCTCAAAATGAATGCCAAAACCTCGAGAAAACCATAAAGGCGATTGAAGCCTGTTCTGAAAGAGGTAGGGAGAGCGGAGGTCATGAAATTGTTAGATATGGGTATCATTTACTCTATCTTCGATAGTCAGTGGGTTAGCCCGGTGCAAGTTGTGTCCAAAAAGTCAAGAGCCACAATTGTTGCTAATGAGAATAATGAGTTGGTTTTAATTCATATTCAAACTGATTGGTAAGTGTGCATAGACTACAGGAAACTCAACTCCATGACTAGGAAAGATCATTTTCCTCTGCCCTTCATCGACCAAATGTTAGAACATCTTGCCGGTGACGCTTACTATTCCTTTCTCAATGGTTATTCTGGATATAACCAAATTCCCATTGCTTGTGAGGATCAAGAGAAAATGACATTCACTTGTCCTTTTTTACATTTGCCTACTGTTGCATACCCTTTGGGCTGCAATGCACCTGCTACATTTCAACGGTGTATGTTGAGCATCTTTTCAAACATGATCGAGCGATTCTTAGAGGTATTCATGGATGACTTCTCTATCTTTAGGTCTGATTTTAATGAGGGTTTGTATCATCTATTATTGGTAATATAAGATGTAAGAAAAAGACCCTAGTTCTTAAGTAAAAATTGTCATTTCATGATGAATTCTGGGTTGTCTTAGAACACATTGTTTCTAAGAAGGTATAAAGGTTGACAAAGCTAAGGTAGAATTAATCTCGAAATTATCACATCCGAAAATTATTCGAGAGGTGTGATCCTTCTTAGGCCATGCTAGATTCTACTTTCACTTTATTAAAGACTTTTCAAAAATTTTCAAACATCTGTGTGACCTTCTAACAAATGATATTCCTTTTGAGTTTACCCCTTCCTGTTTGGTAGCCTTTGAAAGGCTCAAGACTGAGTTAATCTCGGTACCCATCATTTGACCACCTTACTGGAATCTTCCATTTGAGGTGATGTGCGATACTTCTGACTATGCGATAGGAGTTGTCCTAAGCCAGCGAGTAGATAAACTTCCGCATGTCATTCGCTAAGCCAGCGTGACTCTTAATGATACCCAATTGAACTATTTCACAGCTAAAAAAGAGTTCTTGGAGATCATCGCCCTTGACAAATTCCGTCCCTACTTTATAGGTTCTAAGGTCCTAGTATACATCGATCATGCGGCTTTAAGGTATCTTCTTATAAAAAAGGATGCTAAAGCCTATTTAATCCGATGGATCTTACTCCTATAGGAATTCGACTTAGAAATTCATGATAAAAAGTGGGGTAAGAATGTTATCGCGGGCCACTTGTCTAGGTTAGTGGTCGAATTTTCATCCAACTCGCTCTTGTCCTTGAGATATTTCCTGATGAGCACTTAATATCTGTCTCCCCTTCGACTGTTCCATGATATGCTGACATTGTGAACTACCTTGTCACGGAACAGAGGCCTAATTCTTGGACTAAGCAAGACCGATTGTGTTTCTTAGTTAGAATCAAATGGTTCTTCTGGGATGAACCATATTTGTTTATATACTATTCCGATCAGATCATTCGACACTGCATTCCTGACACTAGTTCAAGAACATTCTTTCATTCTGCCATGGCCAAGCCTGTGGTGGTCATTTCAGTAGGAAAAACTGCTACAAAAATTTTGCAGTATAGTTTTTACTGGCCCACTTTATTTTCTGATGCTCATGCCTACTGTCAATCGTGTGATCATTGTCAATTAGGGAAAAAAGCATATTGCATTGAAATGCCACTAAATCCAATCTTAGTTGTCAAAGTCTTCGATGTTTAGGGCATCAACTTCATAGGACCCTTCCCTATGTCTCATGAATACCAATATATCCTTGTGGCAGTTGACTACGTTTCTAAATGAATAGAGGTCGTAGCATGTAGAACCAATGACAATAAAGTTGTGGCAAACTTCTTGAAAGAGAATGTATTGTCTTGTTTTGACTTTTCTCTTGCAATCATTAGTGATGGTGAAATTTTTTTTTTTGCAATTGTACATTTGAAGCCTTAATGAAAAAATACTGCATCAATCATAGGGTATCCACCCCTTAACATCCATATACTAGCGGCCAAGTAGAAGTTTTCAACCGAGCCATCAAGACCATTTTAGAGAAAACTGTGAACATCACTAGAAAATATTGGTCCCTTCGATTAGCTGATGCCTTGTGTATGCATACAGAACTGCGTTTAACACTGCTATTGGAATGTCTTTATATCAGCTAGTTTTTGGCAAAGCTTGCTCTTCCTGTTGAGTTAGAACACAAAGCATAATGGGAAATCAAAAGCCTAAATTTTGATATGGACAAGACATGAGAGTCTAGGAAACGTCAACTCGATGAGCTTAAAGAGATAAAGAATGATGCATAGATTGTTCAAAATGGTACGAGGACCGTATGAAAATGATGCATGATAGGGTCATAATTCGAAAGGATTTTCAGCCATTATAGAAAGTCCTACTTTACAATTCATGATTACATCTCTTTTCCAGAAAATTGAAATCCCGTTGGGCCGGTCTCTACATTGTTCATAAGGTGCACACACATGGTGTAGTAGAGGTCCACAATGCCACTGATGGTACCACTTTTCAAGTGAATGGCCATCGTTTAAAGTCATACCTTGAGTATCTGAGCTCAAAAGTGGAGAAAATCTTTTTAAAAGATTCTATTTATCAGGAATGATCTCTATACCTGCTAGGGATCCATTGATATATTATAATTTTTGTGTTTTCTTTTGTTTCTCTTCTTATTTAGACAATAATGGATAATATCCACTCGTCCTTATTAGGTAATATCTTCCTTCACATTCTTATGTTTGTACCATGCTATGCATTCATTCATATATTGAGGACAATACATGAGATAGGTGTGGGGGAGGGTTCAGACATAACAAAGATTTTCTTTTAAATTTAGAAGAAAAATATATAAATTCTTTATTTTTAAAATTTTTTGAAAAGAGAAACAATATTTTTTGACCTATTTTTTTGGTAAGAAATTATGTTAATTTTAATGAATAAGAGAATCATAATTAGGATTGCTTATACTTAGTCAAAAGAAAATTATTTGTTTGATCTCAAAGGTTAGAAAAAATTGAAAAGTAATTTAGCTTTGATTTTTATCTTGATGAATTAAGCATACTTTATACACGTACACACTTAAGGTTCAAAGACAAAAGATTCTCATGCCTTATCTAAATAAAAAATAAGAATATATATATATATATATATATATATATATATAATATATATATATATATATATATATATATATATATATATATATATATATATATATATATATGTTGAAAATTCTTTGATTAAGCTGGGTATTAGTGCCTCATAAAGTATAAGTATTCACGCCTAAAAGTGGTCCATATAATCAATAAAACTCCTTAGTTTTCAGGCCTTATTTGCTCGAGTTCTTAAGTCCTTGCAGTGTTTTCTCACCCGGTGCCCTAAAAATCGTATAATTTGGGAGTCATTAACTAAAATTTGTTACATGGGTGAATTAGAAAGCCTAATAAAACTAAGAGATATTACCACAAAAAATATATATAAATAAGGCATAAGAGTTAGAGTTGAAGAATCTTTAATCAAATATTCACGGTCACGAAGATGCATATGACTTAGGATAAAATAATAGACTAAATGAGAAATACAGTTTGACTCCTAACCTTGATTGATAACAAGTTTTTGAATAGAGACTAAGTTTAGGGATGAATAATTTTGTATTCCTATAACTTAAAGATTACTTAATTCTTACAAAAACATTTCAAATGTTTGCTTTCTCTTTCAAAATTCGTTTTCAAAAATACTAACACTTTATTTCTCTTTTTTATTGATTTTGTGGGTGTAATTCATTGAAAATCCTCACGAGACACCACTCATCCTCTAGGAGTAGCCTAGAGGTTTAATAGTTTTTTACACGCGCTAAGTGCAACCGTGATTCCTACGGAAGTGAGTGAGGTTAACTATTTTGTTTTGCTCGAGGACGAGCAAAGGATAGGTATGGGGGTGTGTTTGGACACATATATTACATATTTGTTATTACATTCCTACATATATTCTGTAATAATTCTTGCAATTAACTTGTCTTAATTTCTAAATGATGCAGGATATGATCAAATAAGGGAGATAAGATAAAGGCCAACTAAATCAGATTCTGAGGGGATTTAAATCACAACCGAAGAGAAAAACATATCAGAAGGATAACCCCATATCAGAGTCAGTTAAACCGGATTGTTGAAGATTGAGTTCATTGACTGAAGATTCAAGAAGATAACATCAGATCCGAAATTTAAACTGGAAAACCAACGGCAAATAAGGGAGAATCAGGGAGAGCATTTGCTCCCTTTATCTTTATACGCTCTCCCCCTTACTTTTTACCTATAAATACTAGCATTTCTAAAGAAGAATAAACACTGGAGGGCTGTAAAGACAATGTTAGAGAGAGAAGTGTGTGTTGAGTTGTAATGCGAGATTGAAGAGTTTGTAACGATGATTTATGAATGAAATTCAGTCCTCTTCAATTCAGATTGTGCGCATTCTCAGTCTAAGTTTCTCTACTCTTTCTTTATAACTTCTGTGATGCAATTTACTCTCTTAATTTCATGATTTGTTATATGTTTTCATTAATTGATCTCATCTTCTCTTTACAACTTCTAGAACCACTTCACTTCTTTTCAATATCTTCTGGAGGAGGGAGACTTCAAGGTGAATCGGGAGGAGGGAGACTTTAAGGTAACACTAGCAGCAGTGACCCAAGGCTCTGTGCACTATTCTGAGTTCTCAATTTCTTATCTCTCTATCTTCTCTCACTCTTGCTTTCAATTAATGTGTCTCACATGTGAGTAAGTGTTTTCTATTATTTCATTTCATCACTGTTAATTCGTCTTTTCAATTTCTTCCTTCTCAGTCTCCTTTTCTTATTTTCCTTATAAGTTAGTGATTTTTCTATCTTAATTCATATTTTTAATTAAAGTTTAATTCTAAAATAAGACTCCAACTTTCACTTAAAGATTTTTCAACTAGATTAAAAATTAGATTTAGATTTTTAAAACCAAAATTTTAACAAGTCTCTGTGGAATCGATCATGTTCTTGCCACTATATGATTCCCCAAAAAGATTTCAAAGCAAGATTAGGTTTTTTTTTTTTATTTGTTCATGGTTTAAACTACGATGAAAAATTTTACAACTTTCAAACTGTGAACAAGTACTGCTAGGACTGCTAGTAGGATGAGGTTCTGCTAAGCATTAATTGCTGGTAGAATGGTATTTTGCCAGTAAAACTCAAGAGATAGACAATCTGATGCTGAGTTATTAAATTGTGCCAATTTTGAAGATAATTAAGGATTATTATTTGATTACTTATAGTACTCCTATATGTGAAAGTTGACGCTCAATTATGTGCTCCAAGTTGCTCTTATAGTTTGATTTAACTTGACTTGGCTTGATTGTTTTGGAGCTGACATTTTTTTCAACTTCCATCTTGATATAGCAATTATTTCTTAATCCATCTAACTTCCAATTTAGTGCTTTATCCTGTACTAAGACAAATAGTACTAATACACATATTAATAGCTTAATTTATAGGTTAGTGCATCATCAAAATTCTTAGGATTACAATAATCCTGGGGGGTATGCTTCATCTAGAAAACTTGTGCACAACAAGCTCCAGTTACAACATACTCTACCTTGACAGTTGAGAGAGCAATCAAATTTTGCTTTTAGAGGACCATGAAATAAGACAATTTCTTAAAATTGGATAACTCCCACTTGTACTCTTTCAGTCAACTCTACAACCAACATAGTTAACATTTGAATAACTAGTCATTTTAAAGTGACTAGTTTTCAGATAACATAAACCCATTTCAATCATTCTGTTAAGGTATTTGATAAATGCTTTACCGCACTTAGAAGCGTCTCTTTAAAAGAAGATTGAAATTTAGCACATAAACATACATTGAACATGATATCTAGTCTATTAGTAGTCAAATATAATAAACTTCTTATTATAATTCTATATAACTTAATATCAACATTTTTTCCATGTTCATTTTTATCAAGCTTAGTAGTAATAGCCATAGAAGTCTTATTTATTTTAATGTTTCAAGTCCAAACTTCTTGATTAGCTCATTTGTATACTTAGCTTGATCATCACTTCTTTGCTTTTTGTAGTTCAAGAAAATATTTGAGCTCAGTCATCATATTCATCTCGAACTCATCTTTCATGTATTTTTCAAATTCCTTGCACAATAGTTCTTTAATAGAACCAAAAATAATAATATTCACATAAATTTGAATAATAAATATATCATTTTTGACAAGCTTAATAAACAAAGTGGTATCAATTTTTGCCTTTACCAAAACCCATTTTCGAAAGAAAATTGTTAATAATTTTTGCCTTGAGCAATACTCATTTTCAAAAGAAAATTGTTAAGCATCTCATACCAAGATCTTGGAGTTTGTTTTAAATCATATGGAGCTTTTTCAATCTTGAATACAAAGTCGGAGTATGTAGAATCTACAAATCTTGGGAATTGTTCCACATACACTTCTTCTTCGATATATTTATTCATGAATGCACTCTTTATATCAATTTGATGCAATTTAGAATCTTTATATCATGCAAAAGCTTGAGTCATACAGAGGGTTCGAGCTGTGCAACTGATGCAAAGGTTTCCTCAAAATTTATTTTCTCAGCTTGATTGTAACCTTGTGCCATTAGTCTAGCTTTATTTCTAACTACATTGTTGGACTCAGCTGGGTTCTTCCTAAATACCTATTTACCAAATAATTAGCCTATCATTTGATCTAGAAACAAGTTTTCACACTTGGTTGTGCTCAAATTGATTGAGCTCTTCTTGTATAGCAAGTAACCAATATGAATCTAATTTGGCTTTGTGAATATTCTTAAGTTCTATGTGAGATATAAAAGTTAAATTACTACGAATATCATGCAATTTAGATCTAGAAGTTACTCTGTTGGAAACATCATCGATAATGAGCTTTTTGGGGTGACTAAAAGCATACCTTCAATCCTTTAGTAGCTATTGGGCTTCTTCTTCTCATTCTTGTACTCTTTCACTTTGATCGTTTTCTTCATCAACTTTTTTAGCATATGTATTTTTAATTGATATATTTTTCAATTCTTCACCTGCAATCTCAATTTAGATATTTAAAATATTCTTAACAAATAGATTAGATTTCTCAAACTTAATATACATAGATTCTTCAATAGTTAAAGTAGGTGTTATAAACACTCTATATGCTTTACTAGTTGAAAAATAACCAATAATTATGACTTCATACGATTTCACATTAAATTTACCCAAAACATCTTTTGTGTTTAATGCAAAATACTTGCAACCAAAAACGTTGAAATAAGAAATATTAGGCTTACGCAAGTGATAAATCTCAAAATGTGTTTTAGCTAATTTTTTTGTAATTATGAACTCTATTAATAATATAACATGCAGTATTAACAGCTTTTGACCACAAATATTGTGGAAAGGCATATTCATTAATCATAATTCATGCCATTTCTTGTAGTATTCTATTTTTCTTTCAATGACTTTATTATGTTGTGGAGTTTCGGGGCAAGAGAACTCATGTTTAATGTCATGTTCTTCATAATATGTTATCAAAGAGTGGTTTACAAATTCACCACCTGTATCACTACAAACACAAATAACGGATGAATCTTTTTCCTTTTCAACACCTTATCAGAAGATGTTGATATATGAAAAAGCCTCATTTTTACATTCTAGAAAGAAAACCCATCTGTATTTAGAATGATCATCAACAAGCACATACGCATTCATGTTCTTCCTAAACTCTTGATTTTGGTAGGACAAATAACTCCATATGTACCAATTCTAAGAAGTGAGTTGTCATGATATTCTTAATTGACTTGAAAGAGATTTTTGTTGCTTTTCAAACTTGCAAGCATCATAAACATGATCCTTTACAAATTTCAACTTAGCAATGCCTTTAACTACTTCCTTAGACCCGATACGAGAGAGATGGTCAAAAGAAACATGACCTAACCTCTGATGACATAAACGAGGTTCTTCATTTATAGCAGTTAAACTTGTTATATTACTATCTAGTTTAAGTATATCAATTAAC
Organism: Agave tequilana; assembly: GCA_038442645.1. Lineage (NCBI taxonomy): Eukaryota > Viridiplantae > Streptophyta > Magnoliopsida > Asparagales > Asparagaceae > Agave > Agave tequilana. The sequence continues at coordinate 245,845 of JAVJIF010032755.1, forward strand.
ATTTACTCCCTATATCCAATTAATAAACATGATCATTTTTATCAATTACATTGCAACAAGTGAAATCAAATATAACTCTTAAGTCCTTGTCACAATGTTGATTAATGTTTAACAAATTATGTATGATACCATCAACTAAAATTACATTTTCTATTAGAGAAGGTATATCAATTTTAACATTATCAAAACTGATGATTCTTCCTTTTGAATCATCTCCAAAGGTGACGAAGCCACCTTCAAAAGTTCTTGATAGGGTTGCAAAATTGTTGATATCTCATGTCATGTGCCTCCAGCAACCGCTATCGAGATACCATCACTCCCTACGTCCTGTGGACTTGACACGTACCTGCATCAATAAATTTAGGTGTAGCTTTTTATACCAAATCTTTTTGGGTCCTATAGATTAGTTTTATGGACCCAAACATGCTCATTGATAATATTTACTTTATCATAGCAAAATTTAGCCAAATGCCTTTTTGGCCACAATGTGTACATATATACACTTTAGCATACATGTGTGCATAGTTTGTATTGTAGAGCATATGTAGTATTTTTTTAGAATTTGTTTTGAAGCATAGATTCCAATCTCTTTTTATCAAAAGCACACTTGCTCAAAGTTGACCGTAAATTATTTATCTTCTTTTTAATTTCATTTATTTCTTTACGATCAATAGAAATTTTGGTGTTCATAGCATAACATGAGTTCATGTGTAAATCAAATTCTATTTTCAATCTATTTCTTGAAATAAACATGTTTTCCTTTTCATTTAGTACAATCTTTAATTTAGATGATAAAACAATATTTTTCTTTTTCAGTTTAAAATATTTAATTCTAAATGATTCATATTTTTTCATTACTTCTTGAAATGTCATAGCCATCTCTTCAAAAGTAATTTTAGCATCATCTAAAAAGGGTTCAGATTGTACCTTAGATGTGTTATCACCTTGTGCCATAAAGCACATGTTGGAGATATCAACTTCTTCTTTGGATCCACTCTCGAGTCATCCCATATAGCCTTTATTGCTCTCTTATTGAAGGCTTCTTTGACATGGAGGCTTTGTTCTTCATCTCTGGGCACTCTACAATAAGATGTCCAGAGTTCTTTCAATGATAACATAGCCCTTCCCCCTTGTCTTTCTTCTTTCCTTGTCACTGGTTCATCTTGTTGCCGAATTGTTCCTTATTGTAGAACAAGAGTCCTACTTTCTTCACAATCAGGGACATGATTTCTTCTTCATTTGAATCTTCTTCATCATCTAACTTTCGGGAGATACCTTGAATGTTACACTCTTCTTCTTTTATGGCTCTTGTTGCTTCTGAGCCTTAAGCTCTATTTCATCGGTCTTTTAGGTTACCCATGAAGGCTATAAAGTCCATCTCCTTGAAGTCATTCAGCTCCTACAACGTACTTGCCTTGTTCTCTCAAGATTTGTGAAGTGATTGGATGATTTTTCTCACTTCATTGCTATTGGAGATTGGGTCGCCTAAATAAATCAGATTGTTTGTGAGTTTGCGATCCCACAACTCCTACAATTTGTGATCACACAAGATCAACTTAGCACTACCTATCTCACTAGTGGTATACAACAATAAATTGGTAGGCTTTATATATTGGAGGAGAGAGTACAGTAGAGGAGGTGAATTCATGCCAGGTGCTGTTGAAGATTGCCAAGGAGTCTACGACGAAAGGCAAAGGAACAGCGGGCAGGAAAAAGCAGCAGCAGCAGAAAAAGACAGAGGTCGGTCGACCGGACCGGTCGACCGACGTGCACAACGTACACAGGATTTGAGCGGTCGACCGGACCGGTCGACCGCAATACTCTGTCTGCAGAAGACAGAGCTCTCGGGTTGTTTCGGTCGACCGTACCGGTCGACCGGAGAGGCTCTCTGCAGGAACCCAACTCTCGGGTTGTTTCGGTCGACCGGTCCGGTCGACCGTAAGAGGGAGTCGGTCGACCGGACCGGTCGACCGACAGTCGGGTCTAGGCTGAAAACTACTGTTTCGGGAAGTTATGTATTTAAGCCCTAATTGTAATTTCTAGGGTTTAGTGCCTAGAGAAAAATAAGCTGCAGACTCTCTTGTGTTCATAGAGATCCAGAGCTATTGTAATCATCTTCTAAATTGAAACTCTCTCCGTAGATTGCCCCGAGGACGTAGGCATTCAGGCCGAACCTCGTTAAATCGCGTGTTTTGTGATTGTGCGTTCTTCTCTTGTGATTTCTGTGATTTTTGGTTGTTCTTTGTGGTTGTGGAGATAGTGTGATTCTCTGTTGGTTGTTGACGGTGCGCACAACAAGTGGTATCAGAGCTTCAGGCTACGCTTGGGATTCTGAGGATTCGAAGGGCTCCAGATCCGATCAGGTGGAGATCGTGGGTCGATCTTCAGGTCAGAGGTATTAGTGTTCGAGGAGATCGTGTGTCGATCTCAGGAGGACGCAAGGAGGGCTTGTTGAATCAGTGTTTGGAGTAGATCCGGTGAGAAACTCGATCTAGGGTTTCGAGAGGCAGGAAAAAATCCCATTTTTATCTGAGAAAAGATTTATTCCAATTTGGTTATTCTTTCCGCATAAATAGAGAATCAAAGATAGATCTCAATGGCAGAAGAAACTACTTCCGTTAAAACAATGAATCACTCAAGGATCGAAGTTGTCAAGTTCAATGGAACTAATAATTTCGGGATGTGGAGGTGTGAGGTTATGGATGCATTGAATGCACAGAACCTCGAGGACACGCTCCTATTAGAGAGGAAGAAGACTACTACCACTGATGAAGAGTGGGCGAAGATGAACAGGTCGGCATGTGGGTTGATACGTTCATGCTTGTCACAAGACATCAAATATCTTGTACAACATGAGACGTCAGCTAAGAAACTGTGGAATACTCTTGAGAAGAAGTACCTGACAAAGAGTGTGGAGTCTAGGTTGCAGCTGAAGAGTAAACTGTATCAGTTCAGGATGCAGAAGGGAAGCACAGTAAACGAGCACATCAACCGATATACGAAGCTTCTTACAGACTTGCTGAATGTGGATGTCACTGTAAGTGAGGAAGACAAGTCAGTCATTCTCCTGAACTCACTCCCACCGGAGGAGTATGAGACATTCACTATGACATTCATAAATGGAAGGCAAACCTTAGTTTATGATGAATATCGTCTGCACTGATGAGTTATGAGACAAGGAAGAATGAAAGACATTCTGGTCAGTCAAGTTCATCAGCGGAGGCTTTGGAAGTAAGAGGCAGGAGTTCATCAAGGAAAGGCAAGGAGATGAGAGGAAGATCAAAGTCTAGGTCGGGCTTCAGGGATCTTAAGAAAAACCAGTGCATGTACTGCAAAGAGATTGGGCACTGGAAGGTTGACTGTCCAAAGTACAAGGGAAGAAGAAGGAATCAAAGTCTGAGGCAAATCTGGCAAGAGTGACAAAAGCTACAAGCGGTAAATCACAGGCAGATGGAGCAGATTCAGATTCTTCAGTGTTCTCTTTTTCAGTGACTACTCCTGTTGTAGGTTACTCGGGGGATAACGAGTGGATCCTGGACACAGGTGCTACATATCATGTATGCCCTATTCGAGATTGGTTTACCAGTCTTGAGAAGTTGGAGGGGTGTTCGGTCGTCATGGGCGATGATCATCCGTGCATCATGGAGAGTGTAGGCACTATTCCGATCAGGATGTTTGACGGGATGGTGAAGGAGCTGAAAGAAGTAAGATATGTACCTCAGCTGAAGAGGAACTTAATCTCAGTAGGAGCTTTGGAATCATTGGCCTAGGAGTGACTATTAAGGAGGGAGTCCTTAAATGATAAAGGGTTCGATGGTGGTGTTGAAGGCTGATCGCCGGAGTAACCTGTATTACTTGAGGGGTAGTACAGTGACAGGACAGGTGACAGCTTCTACCAGTCAGAAGGAAGATCTAACCCGGCTATGGCACATGAGGCTGGGACATGCAGGGGAGAAATCGATGCAAGCTCTTGTGAGGAAAGGGCTGCTGAAGGGTGCAGAGACCTGCAAGTTGGATTTATGTGAACATTGCATCATCGGCAAGAAGACGAAGGTGAAGTTTGGCACAGCTTCACACTGCACCGAAGGTATTCTTGACTATGTTCACACGGATGTATGGGGACCTTCTAAGACTGCATCAATTGGAGGTAACCACTATTTTGTGTCGTTCATTGATGACTATTCTAGGCGATGTTGGGTGTACACCATGCGACACAAAAGTGAAGTCCTAGAAGTGTTTGTGAAGTGGAAGGCTAATCAGGAGAGAAGCACGGGAAGGAAGGTCAAGGTCCTCCGTTCTGACAACGGAGGAGAGTACAAATCAGATCCTTTCCTACAGCTATGTCTAGATGAGGGCATAGAGAGACACTTCACAGTAAGGGAAACTCCGCAACAGAATGGGGTGGCTGAAAGAATGAACCGGACTTTGCTAGAGAAGGTTCGGTGCATGTTGTCAAATGCAGGATTGCCAAAGAAGTTTTGGGCTGAAGCTTTGGGATATGCATGCCATCTTGTGAACAGGTTGCCGTCGTCTGCAATAGGGGGGAAGACTCCTCTTGAAGCTTGGTCAGGAAAAGCTGCTATGGACTATGATTTGCTACGGGTCTTCGGATGTCCAGCCTACTACCATGTCAAAGAAGACAAGTTGGATCCAAGAGCAAAGAAAGGGGTGTTCGTTGGCTTCAAGCGAGGAACTAAGGGGTTCAAGATTTGGGATCAATAGGACAACAAGTTCATACTCAGCAGGGATGTCACATTTGATGAGGCTTCGTTGATGAAGCCTACGGTCTCTCAGCAGGTGGAGACCAACAAGACCAAGGAGCTATTGCAGCAGGTGGAGAGTGATGCAAATCCACCATGTCTAGAGGATTCAGTGTCAGTGAGGATCATTCCTGAGGTGACACAGGGAGGTGATCAAGTTGCAGAAGAAGATGCTGAAGTTGTTGAAGAGGATCAGGAGCAGGTCATGGGTACTGTTCCAGATCCTACTGCAGTTGAAAGACCACGGAGGAATACTAGGAGACCAGGCTGGCTCACCACCGATATGGTTGTTTCATATGCACTTCCAGTTGTTGAAGAGGCTATTCCATCTACATACAGAGAAGCTGAGATCAGTTCAGAAGCAGATATGTGGAAGGAGGCCATGAAAGAAGAGATGCAATCTCTTTATAAGAACAACACATGGGAACTTACTAAGTTGCCCAAGGGGAAGAAGGCCATAGGGTGCAAGTGGGTATTTGCTAAGAAGCAAGGATCTCTTCAAGAAGATACAGTGCGCTACAAGGCAAGGTTGGTGGCTAAGGGCTACGCTCAGAGAGAAGAAATCGACTACAACGAGGTGTTCTCCCCAGTAGTTAAACACTCGTCTATTCGGATTCTATTGGCCTTGGTGGCGCAGAATGAGTTGGATCTTGACCAACTTGATGTGAAGACCGCCTTTCTCCACGGCGATCTTGAGGAGGAGATCTATATGACACAGCCCACAGGTTACAAAGCTGCAGGGATGGAAGAGTTGGTATGCAAGCTGAAGAAATCGCTGTACGGTTTGAAGCAGTCTCCTAGACAGTGGTACAAGCTATTTGACAGCTTCATCAGGAAGAAGAAGTACACAAGAAGCCATTTCGATCCATGTGTGTACTACAACAAACTACCATCAGGTGAATATATCTATCTACTTCTTTATGTAGATGATATGTTGATTGCTTCTAGGTCAAGATCTGCTATTGATTCTCTGAAGAAGATGTTGTCGTCAGAGTTTGAGATGAAGGACCTGGGGGAAGCAAGGAAGGTATTGGGCATGGAGATCACAAGAGACAGAAAAACTGGCAGAATAAGTTTGACTCAGAAGGGCTATCTGGAGAAGGTACTGCAGAGGTTTAATATCGGGAAAGATACTAAGACTGTTAGTACACCAATGGCGCCACACTTCAAATTGTCAGCGAAGATGTCTCCAAAGAGTGTTCAAGAGCGTGAACATATGTCTCATGTTCCATATGCCAATGCGGTGGGTAGCTTGATGTATGCAATGGTGTGTACGAGGCCAGATATTTCACAGGCAGTCTCCATGGTGAGTAGATACATGCATGATCCTGGACAAGGTCATTGGGAAGCTGTGAAATGGATTCTGAGGTACATCAAGGGAACTGTTGATGTAGGCCTAGTGTTCGAGAAGGACGACACCGGAAAGCAAGAGTGCATAGGGTATGTGGATTCAGACTATGCAGGTGACCTTGACAAACGCCGGTCGACGACGGGATATGTCTTCACATTCTCGCAGGCACCGGTGAGTTGGCGCTCCACACTTCAGTCTACCGTCGCTTTGTCGACCACAGAGGCTGAATATATGGCTATGACAGAGGCCATGAAGGAGGCAATTTGGCTTCAGGGGTTGCTCGATGACTTGGGAGTGGAACAGGAGATCTTGAAGATAAACTGTGACAGCATGAGTGCCATTTATTTGGCAAGGAACCAAGTCTACCATGCAAGGACGAAGCACATCGATGTCAGGTATCACTTTGTTTGGGAGATTCTGGAAGAAGGTGACATTGACTTGTTGAAGATTCACACTTCGGAGAATCCGGCCGATATGCTTACAAAGGTGGTGTCGGGAGTAAAGTTTGCTCACTGCAAAGACTTGCTCCAGATCCTTCAGGTGAATTGAGCTTACTGAAGCTCATGAAGATGAACTACGGATGGCTTGATCCCTTGGGCAAGGGGTACGTAGGCAACCAGATTGGTGCAGCCGCTGTCGAGTCGATGTTCGGCTCAGATTTGGAAATCTTCATCGAGGTGGAGAATTGTTGGAGGAGAGAGTACAGTAGAGGAGGTGAATTCATGCCAGGTGCTGTTGAAGATTGCCAAGGAGTCTACGACGAAAGGCAAAGGAAAAGCGGGCAGGAAAAAGCAGCAGCAGCAGAAAAAGACAGAGGTCGGTCGACCGGACCGGTCGACCGACGTGCACAACGTGCACAGGATTTGAGCGGTCGACCGGACCGGTCGACCGCAATACTCTGTCTGCAGAAGACAGAGCTCTCGGGTTGTTTCGGTCGACCGTACCGGTCGACCGGAGAGGCTCTCTGCAGGAACCCAACTCTCGGGTTGTTTCGGTCGACCGGTCCGGTCGACCGTAAGAGGGAGTCGGTCGACCGGACCGGTCGACCGACAGTCGGGTCTAGGCTGAAAACTGCTGTTTCGGGAAGTTATGTATTTAAGCCCTAATTGTAATTTCTAGGGTTTAGTGCCTAGAGAAAAATAAGCTGCAGACTCTCTTGTGTTCATAGAGATCCAGAGCTATTGTAATCATCTTCTAAATTGAAACTCTCTCCGTAGATTGCCCGAGGACGTAGGCATTCAGGCCGAACCTCGTTAAATCGCGTGTTTGTGATTGTGCGTTCTTCTCTTGTGATTTCTGTGATTTTTGGGTGTTCTTTGTGGTTGTGGAGATAGTGTGATTCTCTGTTGGTTGTTGACGGTGCGCACAACATTATAATCACATTCTAATCACTAAAACTTCTCATAACAGCCTATATCAAATAGATCAATAACTAAACACTCAAGCTTTGTGTGTATGAGAAAACATTGAAAGGCTAAAAGAAGAAGGCTTAAATATTTTGAGGATTTTCTCTCAAGAATTAGGAGTCGAAATGCTCTGTAAACTGATAAGAAAACTATGTAAATCTTGTTTTTTAAATCTATGCAAAATGATTGAATTAATTGCAAAAGCATTGAAACATGACTGCTAAAATCTAGCGGAGAAAAAATCAACTAACTGTTGAAAGTGGATGCAGGACTTTCAATAGTTAACAACCACAAATGGCTAATTTTTAAAACATGTAAGTTCATTTTCAAAAGTAAAGCATTGATTGTCAAAAGCACTTTCGACAGGGCCAAGTTTTCAAAGACTGAACTGTCAAAAATCGAGCAGTTCTTTCAAAATCTGAATATTCTGAAAAACACTGTCAAAAATTAGATTTGGAGCTGTTGAAAGTTCTATTTGATTCTACTGAAAAACACTAATTAAGCTGTCAAAAATGAGTCTGTTTTGAATTTTTCTGAGCTCACTAGAAAATGCTATCGAAAACATTCAAGGATCTGTCAAAAGTTCTTCAGTTTAAAATCAGACAAGTGCACACTGAGTATCCATTTTCAAAAGCTATTGAACGAGCTGTGGAAATTGGTCAATGTTTTTGATTTTTTAAAACTTGATTAAATTAATTTTAACTTCATAAATCATATAAAAATAAGTTTCTTAATATACTTTTTGAGAACTAACATGTATGGATAGACTTCACTACATATTTCAAATGGTAAAACTCATTTTCGAGATTTAATACTCATTAAAGTTGATTTTCACTGAAAATGATACTTTTAGAAACTTTACTTTAAATTTAGTAGATAATAGATATATGTATATATCTGCTTGATAAACTCTATAAAGATATCAAAACATAGCAGTGTGGGTTTGTGTTATCAAGTTTGAGTTAATAATTCTATAATCTAAAGATTTAAAAAAAATTCTAAACTAATAAACACAAACTCTATTTCTTGAAAACAAAGTATTCAGTAGATGCTTGATTTGAATCTGATTTCTTGAGTTTCAATCATTAATGAGAGATAGTTCAATGTGTATCTATTGAATTTGAGCTCACTATACAATCTTGAATAACCTGTATCTTAACTAACACCCTATAAACTCTATAAACAACTTTAACATCATTAGTTATTTAACTATATTAGTTGGGAATCATCGAAACACGAGTGATTGAACTTTTGAGTCAACACCCTCTTGATGGAAAACATGATGGAAGTTCTCTAAAGGGAGTACAGTGACGATTTTCGTAAGTTAGGGGTAAAGTGCCAAACCCCTGATAATATAAAGCGATTTTCTGCAATTATCCCATCAATAATTACCCATTTAAATTTTGCATTCGATAACTACAGGGATTATATTTGGAACCTTTCCTTGGGAGAGAGCGGTCTTCCAATGGCCAACCTGATTGTAAGAAATTGAAAGATTTATTTGCTCAAACATATTGTTTTTCTTCTATTTCTTTAAATTGCATGAAACACCCATGTACAATCAGAGGGTGCGCCAAAACCCTTAACTATGAAAATTTGTACATTGACCCCCTGAACTATAACATCGTTAACTTTCTCATCAATAAAGACACTTAGAAATCACATTGACCTCTTAACTTTATTTTTTAAAAAAAGCACCGCTTCATCCTCCTCTTCCTCCACCATCACCACCACCTCCTCCATCATCACGACTTTTTCCTCCTCCTCATATCCACCGCTACCTTCTCCGCTTCCCTTTCCTTCTTCCCTTCAAAGCCTCCACCATCACCTCTGACACCTCCTCTTCCTCCTAAAATTTACTATGACCATCACCTTTACCACTACCTTCTCCAAAAAATCATCACCTTCTACTTTTCAAAACCACTACTTTCTCCTTTTCCACCTCCTTCTCAAATTCTCCACCACAATTACCTTCTTCTCAACTCTTTTTTGTTGTGTATTCTGCTTAATAAGAATCAATCTGACAACTAATCAAGATCACTGAGATATCAACAATCTAATTGGCCAGGTCGGCAAATATCAGGTGGGAGGTTTTCCGTTCAATAGAACGTTCCTTAATTTAAGAACCACCTTTCAATTTCCTTCCTTAGTTAAAGCACCAATTAGACTGAATCCAAGTCAGTCTCGATATACTGTAAAGTATATCCCCCAATTAGACTGAATTTAAGTCAGTCTCGATATACTGTAAAGTATATCCCCTGTATAAAGGACTTAATCCACTTATATAGTATTTAGAGTGAGGTACGCTTAAAGCGAATCTCCTTAAGACAATTACGTCCCCCGCACCGGTGCTAACGAGATAATGGACGCTGGTCTCCCAAGATACAACACTCTTTCACGGTATTTGGATAGCACTACCAAATTACCGTACGGTCGAACCGTAGTCAACCAGTACCTTCACAGGATCGTTGAAGCAGCGGTACAAGGACAAATTTCAAACGAATATTTGCCTTTACTCTTTTGGAGGAGCACCCACTGTTGAGGACGATGGAAGGTAGAAGAATATCTTTCTTCAGAAGTACCAGATTCAGACAACAATTCTTATAAAAGAATATGTTGAATTTTCTGATTCCTCTTTCAGAATAATTTTGCAGAATCTCCGTTGGAAGTCGCTTCGGAAACCGAGTTACGGATTTCCCACTTCCCTTTTTGGAAGTCACTTCACTTCAGAACTCTACTTCTTAATTCAGAATTCAAAACTTAATTTGCAGTTCAGAATTTAGAGAGAGAGAGAAGATTGGTGTTTTCTTGGTGTGTTTCAATTGAGAGTCAGGAGGGCTTTATATAGCCTGCAGGAGGGGCCAACAGGTTCAAACCCAATGAAAGGTTGCACCCTTTCGACCCAGCAGTCGTGTCTGTTGGCTGCCCAAAGGATGCACCCAACAGTCACAACTGTTGGCAGTCCAACAGTTGCAACTGTTGGTATTCCAACAGTCTTGGAGCGGGTTGGTTCGGATCCGGATACCCATACCCGCAGACCCGATTCAAAAAGAACCAGGCCGGGTAGGGAACCCGAACCCGAACCCAGGCCCAGGCCCAGGCCCGAGCCCGGCACCGGCGCCGGCGCCGGCGCGCGCGCGCACGCACACACGTGTGGGCGGGCATAGATCCCTCCCAATCGCGCGCGAAAACTCCAAGTACCCAAAGGGCACGCCCTTTGTTCTCAATTTTCTCTATTTATACACCATAGGCTTCCATCCCATGGCCAATGTGGGACTAAATGCTTGTAGCTAACTTTAGTCCCATTTGGCTTTGAATTAGGCAAACTTTGGACTTGAATATCTCATTCATTCGAAGTCAGAATTGAACATGTGAATATACCACGTTCATCACCAATGGAAGGAGAACACACTCCAACCATCATCCAGTTGATTCGATCAACGGATCTCGCCATAATTCATCTCGAAGATTCATATATATATATTCTTCAATTCCAACAATCCCCCACAATGAATGGAGATTCAAGGAATGACACACAAAGAGACTGACTCTATTGTGAAAGGTACTTGAGAAAAGAAACTGCATAAGGATAGGTGAACTAGGTCTTGAACCTTCCATAGCGAAAGCTTTATCGGACTTACTGGCTAATCAGTGAACTAGGTCTTGAACTGTTAGCCGTTAGTGTAAGCCAAGTCAACAAGCTTCACACAGTAACTTTCCAAATCAACTTTGGTTCTCGGTTGTGTCCGTTTTGGCCCTGGACATTCTTGGTTTCAGAGAGTATCTTTAGGGAATAACAGCCTCCATAGAGATTCCCAAAGAGCCGACCCAACTCTATACTCACATAGGTGATGGACCTATTAAGAGTAGTCTACTCTACTCCACTTGTTTAGTAACAAGATATAGGCATCATTAAAAGCGTTAAGCTTATCCTTAATCCACTTGTAGAAAAGCACTTATGTGCACCTTAGGAATGGATTGGAGTCAAGCTCCCAAGTGCTTACTTGCTGAGTCAATCATAACTAGTTTTTCCTCTTGAGCTTAGTCCGTGGGATCTCCAGTCGCTAAGTGAGGTTCCATTAAGCTGACTCGGTAAGGTTAGGCTTTTAGACCCATTCCCCTCGATGCGCAGTTTATACGCTCTCCACTTAAACCTTTAGTAAGCGGATCCGCTAAATTATCCTTTGACGATACAAAGTCAATAGAGATAATTCCATTTGAGAGCAACTGCTTCACGGTATTATGTCTACGACGAATATGTCTAGACTTACCGTTGTATATCACATTTTGTGCCCTAGATATAGCTGCTTGATTGTCACAGTGTATACATATAGCGGGCACTGGCTTTTGCCATAACGGTATATCTTCTAAGAATTGTCGAAGCCATTCTGCTTCTTCTCCAGCCTTATCTAAGGCTATGAATTCCGATTCCATAGTGGAACGGGCAATACATGTTTGCTTAGAAGATTTCCAAGATACCGCTGCTCCTGCTAGAGTAAATACGTATCCGCTAGTTGATTTTGATTCCTCAGAATCTGCAATCCAATTAGCATCACTGTATCCTTCCAGTACAGGAGGATACTTTCCATATCTCAAGGCATATTCCTTGGTATGTGATACGTAACCCAATACTCGTAGTAGAGCGGTCCAATGTAGATCACTAGGATTACTAGTATATCTACTTAACTTGCTTACAGCGTAAGCAATATCGGGTCTAGTGCAATTCATTAAATACATTAGACTCCCGATAATCTGAGAATACTCCAACTGGCGTAATCCAGTTCCTGTATTCTTATGAAGGTGGACGTGTGGGAGAAAAGGATTTGTATTCTCCTTTATCCCATGATCCTTGAATCTTTCTATCATCTTATCCACGTAGTGAGATTGAGATAGACTGATTCCATCTGGTGTTCTAGTAATTTTAATTCCTAAAATTACATCAGCAACCCCCAGATCCTTCATATCAAAACTGTTGGATAACATTCTTTTAGTGGACTTAATAATCTCAATATTAGTCCCAAGTATCAACATGTCGTCTACATAAAGACAAACAATGATACATGCATCTCCAACTATTTTCGTGTAAACACACTTATCGCATTCATTGATAGTGAATCCATCTTTGATCATGACACTATCAAATTTCTCATGCCATTGTTTAGGAGCCTGCTTTAAACCATATAAGGATTTTACCAATTTACACACCTTGTGTTCTTGGCCCTTGACTTTAAATCCTTCAGGTTGCTCCATATATATCTCTTCACTTAATTCACCATTTAAGAATGCAGTCTTGACATCCATTTGATGGATATCTAAGTTGTGCAATACTGCAATTGTAATTAACATCCGAATGGACGTTATTCTTGTTACTGGTGAATAAGTATCGAAGTAGTCAAGTCCTTCTATTTGTCGATAACCCTTGGCTACTAATCTAGCCTTGTACTTATCGATAGATCCATCGGGTTTTAATTTTCTTTTGAAAATCCACTTACACCCAATTGATTTACTTCCAGGAGGCAAGTTTACCAATTCCCAAGTATGATTACTTAGTATGGATTCTATTTCGCTATTTATAGCTTCTTTCCACATTTGTGCTTCTGGGGTTGACATAGCCTCTTTAAATGTTTGAGGCTCGCTCTCAATAGCGTATGCTATGAAATCTGGACAAAAGATTTTGAGATTCTAGATCTCTGACTTCTTCTTGGTTCAGTTTCCGCATTTACATTCGGTTCCTCGGAACTTTCGTCCTGAACGCCATCTCGTGTGTTGTTTTCCCAGAAGCCTTATCTGCTTCCCGTTTGTACGGAAAGATGTCTTCAAAGAACACAGCATCTCGAGATTCGATAATCATGTTTACATGAATATCAGGTATTTCTGATTTATGAACCAGAAATCTATAGGCACTACTATTCAAGGCATAGCCTATGAATATGCAGTCCATAGTTTTTGCTCCCAACTTAGTCTTTTTAGGTAATGGTGCTAGCACCTTTGCAAGGCACCCCCACATTTTGAGGTAATGGTAGGAAGGTGTCCTTCCATGCCATAACTCGAATGGTATAAGACCAAGTTTCTTGTGGGGTACTCTATTTAGAATATGATTTGCAGTTAATAGAGCTTCTCCCCACAAGTTCTGCGGAGCTCCAGAACTTACGAGCATGGAATTAACCATCTCCTTCAAAGTTCTGTTCTTCCGTTCAGCAATTCCATTCTGCTGAGGAGTGTATGGTGCTGTAGTTTGATGTATTATACCAAAACTAGCACATAACTCACTAAAATTATTTGATTCATATTCTCCGCCTCTATCGGATTTTAGAATCTTGATTTTCTTGTTGAGTTGATTCTCAACTTCGGCCTTATATGTTATAAACATATTTATTGCCTCATCCTTACTGTTTAAAAGATACACATAACAGTATCTTGTACAGTCATCGATAAAAGTAATGAAATACTTTTTACCGCCTCTAGTTGGCATAAACTTCAAGTCACACAGATCGCTATGAATTAACCCTAAAGGTTCTGTATTTCGATCAATTGAGTGAAATGAATTTTTCGCCAACTTGGCCTCAACACAAATCTCACACTTGCGAATTTCTTCCAAGTTGAGTTTAGGAATATATCCTAGATTAGACAAGTTCTTCAAAGACTTGTAATTTACATGCCCTAATCTAGCATGCCACAAAATAGGAGACTCAAGCAAATAAACAGAAGAATTTTCTTTATTTATAAGCTTCAGGTACAGATACACAGACTTTTTGTCTACCACTGCAACATTGTCTTTAAAAAGACCATCAACAAGATTCTTGTTTTGTTTGAGACGGCTGCGACATTCATTCGCCTTATGCCCCTCTTTGTTGCAGATGTAGCAAGTTCTCTTGAAGCGCATGTTCTTGCCTTCTTGGACCTTACCTTTGTACCCCTGGGAAGTCTTCTTCCGCTTTAAGCCTTTGGAAGTAGACGCTTTCCCCTTTGAGTCTTCGATCACATTTGCTTTTGCTTCGTAGGAGTTCTTACTGCTCCTTTTCTCGGACTTGCGGTTGTCCTCCACGATACGAAGCCTCACAATGAGATCTTCCAACTTCAACTCCTTTCGCTTGTGCTTAAGGTAGTTCTTGAAATCTCTCCACGCAGGTGGGAGTTTCTCCACGATAGTAGCAACCTGAAAGGTTTCAGGTAGGATCATACCTTCAGCTTCTATCTCGTGCAAGATAAGTTGGAACTCTTGCACCTGACTGATTACAGTCTTGCTGTCCACCATTTTGTACTCCAGAAATTGTCCTACGACGAACTTCTTGGTACCAGCATCCTTAGTCTTGTACTTCTTGTCAAGACTGATCCATAACTTCTTTGCCGTTGTGATAGGACTGTAGACATTGTAAAGAGAGTCATCCAGTCCATTTAAAACATAATTTTGGCAAAGGAAGTCATATTGAGTCCATGCATCAGTTGCAGGCTCTGGTGGATTTTCCTCCAGGAATCTGGCCAGATGAAGAGTGGTCAAGTAGAAGAGCATCTTCTGTTGCCACCTCTTGAATTCTGTGCCATCAAATTTTCCTGGCTTCTCCGGCTTCGGGTTAGGAAGTGGAGTTGGCATCAAATGCATGTTTGGTGCCTTGCTAGAGCTATCTTGATTAGTCTCAGACATCTTCTGCAAGTTCAAGCAGAACAGAAGCAAGAAACGTAATTGTCTTAAGATTGTTGTGTATTCTGCTTAACAAGAATCAATCTGACAACTAATCAAGATCACTGAGATATCAACAATCTAATTGGCCAGGTCGGCAAATATCAGGTGGGAGGTTTTCCGTTCAATAGAACGTTCTTAATTTAAGAACCACCTTTCAATTTCCTTCCTTAGTTAAAGCACCAATTAGACTGAATCCAAGTCAGTCTCGATATACTGTAAAGTATATCCCCAATTAGACTGAATCTAAGTCAGTCTCGATATACTGTAAAGTATATCCCCTGTATAAAGGACTTAATCCACTTATACAGTATTTAGAGTGAGGTACGCTTAAAGCGAATCTCCTTAAGACAATTACGTCCCCCGCACCGGTGCTAACGGGATAATGGACGCTGGTCTCCCAAGATACAACACTCTTTCACGGTATTTGGATAGCACTACCAAATTACCGTACGGTCGAACCGTAGTCAACCAGTACCTTCACAGGATCGTTGAAGCAGCGGTACAAGGACAAATTTCAAACGAATATTTGCCTTTACTCTTTTGGAGGAGCACCCACTGTTGAGGACGATGGAAGGTAGAAGAATATCTTTCTTCAGAAGTACCAGATTCAGACAACAATTCTTATAAAAGAATATGTTGAATTTTCTGATTCCTCTTTCAGAACAATTTTGCAGAATCTCCGTTGGAAGTCGCTTCGGAAACCGAGTTATGGATTTCCCACTTCCCTTTTTGGAAGTCACTTCACTTCAGAACTCTACTTCTTAATTCATAATGCAAAACTTAATTTGCAGTTCAGAATTTAGAGAGAGAAGAGAAGATTGGTGTTTTCTTGGTGTGTTTCAATTGAGAGTCAGGAGGGCTTTATATAGCCTGCAGGAGGGGCCAACAGGTTCAAACCCAATGAAAGGTTGCACCCTTTCGACCCAGCAGTCGTGTCTGTTGGCTGCCCAAAGGATGCACCCAACAGTCACAACTGTTGGCAGTCCAACAGTCACAACTGTTGGTATTCCAACAGTCTTGGAGCGGGTTGGTTCGGATCCGGATACCCATCCCCGATTCAAAAAGAACCAGGCCGGGTAGGGAACCCGAACCCGAACCCAGGCCCAGGCCCAGGCCCGAGCCCGGCACCGGCGCCGGCCGCCGCTGGCGGCGCGTGCGCGCACGCACACACGTGTGGGCGGGCATAGATCCCTCCCAATCGCGCGCGAAAACTCCAAGTACCCAAAGGGCACGCCCTTTGTTCTCAATTTTCTCTATTTATACACCATAGGCTTCCATCCCATGGCCAATGTGGGACTAAATGCTTGTAGCTAACTTTAGTCCCATTTGGCTTTGAATTAGGCAAACTTTGGACTTGAATATCTCATTCATTCGAAGTCGGAATTGAACATGTGAATATACCACGTTCATCACCAATGGAAGGAGAACACACTCCAACCATCATCCAGTTGATTCGATCAACGGATCTCGCCATAATTCATCTCGAAGATTCATATATATATTCTTCAATTCCAACATTTTTCTCAACCCATCACCATCCAATCAAAAATTCTTCTTTAATGTGAACCTTAATCTAGTTTGATGCATCTCCTTCTCCTTCCATCATCACCACAACCTCATCCTTCTTTCCTCCTCTATTATATAGGGTTTTGTTAGAAAGAAGATAATTAGGAAAAATTGAGTTTAATGATATTTAATTAAAAATGAGTTAAAGTTGTAATTAGGGAGATTAAGTGGGTCATGTGTTCCGCAAGTGACGATTTGGACAGAAAAGTTAACGGCATTAGAGTCTATGGAGTCAATATGCATGTTTTTTATAATTCAGGGGGGTTTGGTGCAACACTTCAGATAGTACGGAGGTGTTTCATGCGGTTTACCTTTAAAAATACTAGAAAAATTCACATGCCATACACGTGAATCTTTTTTCTAATTTTAGTAATCCTAAATTGATATGGAGATCAATGTTACAATTTTATTTTAACTGTTCGTTCAGATTTGAGTATTTATTTGGCTTGGGAATTCATATTCAATTATTCATGCAAACTCATATCTCATTTGGCCTATTTTAATCCAAGCTCAATTACATAATTCCTCCATATTATTAATGAGCTCTAGATATTTTTGACCTTGTTTAGAATCCTTATATGTATATTTAAATTGATTAATTATATTTTAAGAGGAATTTGAATGATTGTACAGTTTTTAAGTAGTTTTGGATTGACCAAACACAACCCTGAACACTACTTATATGTTATCTTTAGTGGTGGTGAAAATTGTTATTTTTTGACCGACCAACATTTTTTGGGTGGACATGTCCATTGGACAACAAAATATTTGATAAGCCAAATTTAAATTTAATTGTTCTATTTTACTTATTGTCAACTCTAAAGGTACTATTCTTTTGATCCTTGGAAGACTTTTTGTAGGCTGCTATTAGGGGTGATCAAAAATCGAAACCTGAACCTGAACCTGAACCGAACCGAACCGCTCTTGTTCGGTCGGATTTCGGTTTGGGTTCCAAAACCCGAACCCGATCTAACCGAACTGAATCTCTCATCCTATATATCACCCCACCCAAATTCAATTTAGTGAATCATATAATTCATAATAAAAACTGGTAGAATCTTATCTCATTACTTCTAGCAATACTATCTTTTTTATGTTGAACATGTGAAAGCTATGTTAAGTACGCAATCACAATTGAGAATAATATTTATATTCATTTTCTTTTGCTTTGTCATTAAAAGTAGTAATAATTATGTGAGCTTTGATATAAAAACTCAAATACAGTGTGAAAGTTTTAAAAAATGAAATTTTTAATTCACATTAAGATTAGGATCATTTTCTTGTTTCTAATTTGAGTATTGAATATTTGAGATTAGGATATTAAAGGACGATAATATAATAGTGATTAAAAAATGCGTGAAATGATGGAAATATATGAGCCTAACTGAAAAAATTAAAGAACCGAACCGAACCGAGTCGGTTCGGTTCGGTTACTAAGACTAATTTGTTCAGTTCGATTTTATAAAAATTAGAAAAAATCAAACCGAACAGACTGATGCTCACCCCTAGTTGCTATTAACCTCTCTTGGATCAACCCACCTTGGCCTGAATTTTTCTAACTTTTGGCTGGTGCCTTTGTACACATCCAAGCACAGTTATGGACCTATCCAATTGGATTGTCTTTGTGCATAAGTTGTTTGTTTTGAGATTATTTTTAGACGTATCCAAAGGCTGATCATTTCTGATCTTCTCTTGGGCGTTCATCTTATAATGAATGAATCAATTAGACTTTCAAAGCAGTCATTTATACATCTCATCCCAACATTCAAAATAGAGAAATTGTGTCTTAATTTTTCTTGATTGAGTTTCTATAGATCTTTATCTATACTCTACTATCAATCTAATCTCTTCTATTCTTTTCTAACAATCTAGATCTACACTCAATCTTGAGAGTGTTAAACAAATAATGTATGAAATACTGCTAAGCTATTTAAATTAAACTTTCAAGAAGGAAGAAACTTCTCTATTTTGATCGAGGCGTGCGGAGCACTATCCTTAAGAGTAGATCGCGCCCCTCTGAGAGAGTACCTCGGTGCAGCAGGTTGATGGCGACCTACCCTCTAGGATTCAACGATCGCTGACCCTGCAAGCGTGCACTCGCAATGCACAGGCCCTCGAACAGCTCGGTTTTGTTTCCTCCAGAGATGCAGGAAAGAACTGAAGAGTTTAAGAAATTTCAGAGAGGAAGAAGATGGTTGAGTTCTTTTATTGAGAGTAGGGAAAAGATCCTTTATAAAGAGAGTTTATCATCTTTAGAAAATCTTTGGGAAGGGAAAACAATCCTTAGACAGAGAACCAATCTCCGGACAGAGGAAGAAATCTTTCCTTGTGCAGAGAAACAAAATTACCTTAAAAAGTGTCACTGCAGAATTTGGGCAGAGAGCTCTCAACGGCTAACTCTGACATGACAAGACATGGAAAGAAAAGATACGAATCTCAACAGCTATCTCTGACCCAAATATTATGACAGGATTTGAAAAAATTTTATTTTAATTTTAAATCCAAAAATAAAATTGGTAAAACTTAGCCTATTCGGGCACATCCGCGAGGCTCTGAAACCTAAATTTGCACACCCCCTGCGCGTGCGATGCGGGCGCACATGCGAATTAAGATTTTCTGGACCCGGTAACCCAATTTTCTTCACTGGGCTTTATGCGCGCGAGCACCCCTGGTTTTTAGCCCACACAGCCCATCATGAAAGAGAATCCAAATATAAATACTAAAGAGTTCTTTTTCTATCCAATGTGGGACTAAAAGAACTTTATTTAATTTTAAAATACCCTCAAAATACTAACAATGCCCCACTATTTCAAAATTAAAAGGAAGGATAATAGGAATGAGAGAGAAGAGGAGGAAACATGATAACTCAATACATCAATAATGGTGACTTTTGGTCTATGAACCACTACCTAGGATATGTAGGTGTGTCCCACAGGAAGTTGGTGAAACATAAAGTTTCTATAAACTAATCTTCCTAATTATGGATCATTGACCTACTACCCACATATCATTCATAGAACCGTGTTGTTCAAAATGGTTTGGCGCGAATCGGCCATGCGCCCTACCTGGATATTCATGAGCGCTCTAGAGAATGTGTCTACATTCTCATAGGATGCGACCCTACTTCCACACTCATATTGGTGGATCCATCAAGTGTGTATTGCAATTAAACACACCACCCAATAAGGGCTATGGTAATTGATTGTGCTACATATTTACATATTTTACCACTTCCATACTATGCACTTTGTAAATAAAATATGATTTTTAACCCCTTTTCTCTCTATTTTTGCAGGCCCAAATCTTAAAGAGACAAAGCCCATTAATCACTTTAATTAGTAATAATTAAAGGGATTAAATCAAAAGAGCCAAAGATTTGAAATCCAAATCCAGAGAGATCCACGCGCCAACTAAAGAATCTAGAAGGCCACGTGGCTAACAACCTTGTAACCAATCTCCAACAGAAAGTTGTTGCGCAACAGAATCTGTTTGGCCGCGCCTTGCCGCCCGCGCGCGGCAATATCTGGGCCGTTGAGCCCCGGATTTTGTGCCAACGGCCAGGGTTCCAGAGGCTTCTCATGGATTGCTATAAATAGGTGGCCAGGGTTTGTGTACGAGAACAGAGAAGAGAGAGAAGAAAATAGGGGAAATTGTTGTAATTTTGTTTTAGCTTTCTCCTAGATTTTTAGACTTCATCTCCTTCCTCCTAGAGATCTTGACAAAGTGAGAGAGAGTGCTGTTTGAGAGCTTGTACCAAGGAAGTGACATACTTGTGGCCAAGGATTAATCAAAAGAGCTCTATTCATCACTTTGCAAACTCTAGTATGCTTTACTTTTCCTTGCTTTAATTTCTTGCATTTGATTCTAGTTCTTTTCTTTTGCTTTAGTTCTTTTGCTTACATAATGAATTGTAGCTTTGTTACTTGTGTGATGAAGAGCTAAATTCTTATTGCATGGCTAGCTAAGAACTTGCCTAGCTAACTTCTATCTCCTTAGATGATGCTTATCTTTATACTTGCATTGTGAACACTTCTACAATTTACCAAGAAGTAGAGTTGATTTCCCTTGACAATTGCTTGTTCATACCACCTATGACTCATGTGTGCCTCATTTAGAGCCTTGTCTAGAACAAGAGCCTTTGATGGAACATGAAGATGGTTCACCTACATATGCTACTTGTAAGAACAACTTCCCTATTTCAAGCTACTAGTTGTTGTTATGTCTTGAATGTTTGAATGAACGTTGTATCTTCTCTTTAGCATCTTTGAGTGTCACTTCTAGATTTCATCAATTGAACATCTATCTAAGAGAGCCCATGACTCATTGTGAGACTTCAAGCTAGAACAAGAGAACACTCATCTTCAAGAAGGTAAAGAACTTTAACAAACAAGTAAGTTACATCATCAATTGCCAATGAGTCAATACAAGGCAACAAGCATCACCATTGAGTATAGCAAGTTAGCAATGAGGTAAAGTTAGCTAGCCATGTATCGTATCATCTAAAGTTTTTCCAACACTCTCTTTACTAGTTTCTTTGTCTTTACAACACACTTCCACTTCACTCAAGTTCTTTTTGGTTTCTTTTTACATAATGCACACATCCACCATTTCTTTTCTTCTTGCACTTGTGTAATTACATAGAAGTTTCTTCGTCTTTTTGCTTCACTTTGAAAACCGTAACGCTTCCATCGCTAGCTCTCCCGGAAGATCGACCCGGTATAGCCATACTATATCGGAGATTGGAAAGAGTTTATTGATCTTTAAATACAATTGAGGAGTAAAACAAACACCAAGGTTAACTCTAAACCTCTTCTCCTTAACTGAATAATTGTGCAAGAACTCTACATTACTTTTTACCAATCAAATTTTTGGCGCCGTTGCCGGGGAGAGCAACGGTTTTTGGTTGAAAAGTGAAGAACTAATACGAAGTCTCTTCTCTGTTGCAGGTTACAGGTTGAAGAAACAGAAAGTTTTGCATAGCAGTGACATATAAGCGGACCTGGCCTCTGCTCTCGAAAGCAGAGACCAGGATCCCTCTGACTTGCCGCGTTCTACCGCGCGGGCGCGGCAAGAAAGAGTTGATTACTAACCAGTTTTCTGCAGGGCTTGCTTCTCTGCAAAATACAGCTGCTGCTATATTTTAAATCTTGTTTGCTTCACCTGATATCTGCTAATCAACAGTAAATAATTGTTGCAAAAGTTAAAAATTGTTTAGACATTTGCATCTCTAGGCACGTGTCTTTCAATTTCTTTACTTTTACTGTTAAAGAGTGCGGGGGACAAGGTACGTAAGCATAGCATATAGACTAGGACTCACTCATTGTTTGATTTAATTACGCTTTGAGTGAACCTTGTTTGTTGATATCGTACACTTGCACTAATTGACTCTAAGGGCAAATCCCATAACAAAGATAAGGTGGGGATTTTATCACCCCTTCCTTAGCCCACAAACCATCTTCCCCACGTACTCACAATCCTAAGCTTCTAAATAAAAATTGCTAGACGTTGGCCCTAGGGACATCCGGACTCACTTAGGAGATTATCCTAAGGGGGAAAAGTGTTGGAAAGTGACTTTTGTAAAATCGGTGTCTAGGAAAGGGGTTGAGGGCCGAAAGCCCGAAGGTTGTTGTTACTTAATTAAGGAACGTCTCTGACGGAAAACCTCCCAACAACTTTACCCTTCCCTGGCCGATTTGCTTATAGTCAAAGTCCACACCAAACCTCCTGTGGACGATCTATCGTTAGGAGTCGTCTAGGTCCAGGAAACCTAGAAAGCTTGGATTGATTTTTTTTCTTTTTCTTGATTGTTATTTTTCATTTTTCCGCCTGTGTGAAAGGTGCACGTTGATTGTGTAATTGTATGCAAGAGTGGTATCGAGATCCGAATTCTGCGAGGCTTGTAAGAACTTCTACACTGCCACATACACCACCACTCGACACAATCATGACTACCAACGTGTCGTTGCAAGACAAGTTCTATCCTATCCGCACATCACTTCCATCTTGCATTCTCCTCCCGAACACAAATGGAAATAATTTTGAGTTGAAGCCCCAGTTCATAAACACTCTTCCACAATTCCATGGCCTTGAATCTGAGGATGCCTGCTTCTTCATCCGAGAGTTTGAAGAAGTATGCCTTATGATGAGGATTTCCCAGCTTACCGATGATGCTGTCAGACTTAGGTTCATACCTTTCGCATTGAAGGATATTGCTAAGAAGTGGCTTTATAATCTCCCAGTTAGCTCCATTTCTTCTTGGGATGATTTTGTTAAGGTCTTTCTTAAAAAGTTTTATCCTATCCATAAGACAGCCTTGATGAGGAAAATATAATGCAATTCAAACAAGAAGCCAATGAACCATTTTGGAAGTATTTTGAGCGCTTCAAAGACCTAGTAGCCCTGTGTCCCCATCACGGTATAGAAAAATGGCGCCAGTGCCAGATTATCTATGATGGGCTTGATTATCAGACTAAGACTCTCCTAGAAACCATGTGTCAAGGAGAATTCTTAAAAAAGGATGAAGATCAGGGTTGGGATCTTTTGAGGCTCTAGCTGAAAAGACAATTCAGTAGGAATCATGTACTGAGAAACCTACACCACACAACTTCCAGAACTGGTTTACACTCTATAGGATCCTCGATAGCTGCAGAAGCTAAATCACACAGTTGATGAAGAGGATTGAATTGCTAGAATCCAGGGAAAATTCTGTTGTTAATCAAGTCAACCCATCATCAGTAGCTAGCCCATCACCTATGGCTAGCCCTGCACCTATAATCCACCCGGGTTGTACTTACTTACTGCCATGATTTGAATCATGTGTTGGAAGAGTGTCCAGTGTATTACTCTCAAAATTTTCAGGAGAGTACGAATGCCGCGTACACCAGACCTATTTACAATCCTTACTCAAAAACCTATAATCCGGGATGGCGAAACCATCCGAATTTCTCTTGGAGTCAGTCTGGTCCTGAGCAGCCGAGACAATCATTTCCACAACAATACCCTGCTCAGTCTCATCCACCGACTTACCACCAGAACCCACCAAATGTTCTTTCATACCAGAGTCCACCCAGATTCCAATCCTATCAAAATCCTGTGCCAAATCAAGCAAGTTTTCAGCCCCAGTATCAGAATCATCCACCACCCAATCCTTCAGACAAAAGACTTTCTGATTTGGAGAAAATGATAGAGACCTTATCTAAGAACCAAGCTTCTATGATGAATAATCAGCAGCAGGACATGAACAAATTGCAAATCCAGATAGGGCAGTTGGCTAACTCTCTGACTGAAAGGCAAAAAGGAATGTTGCCTAGCCAACCTGTGCCTAATCCCAAAGCTCATTTTCCTCTGCATGAAGTTGAAGACTTGGGACCCAGCCAATGCCAAGCCATTCAAATCCTTAGGTCTGGGAAGCATGTAGACAATAAGGTTTCAAATCAGTCTCCTAAATCTGTGCCAATGCCACCACCTTCTATTCCAATCCAACCCATGCAAAATAGTCCTTCTTCAAGCACACAACCATCCACTTCCCAGTCAAAGGAAAAGAGAAAGTTGATGAGCAAACTTATAAGCCTGTTGTCCCATTCCCAAATAAGCTTACAAATCATAAAATGAATGCTCACATGGAGAAGATAAGAGAGATATTCAATCAAGTACAAATCAATGTCCCTCTCTTAGACGCCATTCAACAAGTTCCATCTTACGCCAAGTTTCTAAAAGAAATGTGTACAAAAAAGAGAAAAGCAAATGTCCCTAAGAAAGTCTTTTTGGCTTCCAACATAAGTGAACTGCTCAATGGACCAATCCCGGTGAAATACAAAGATCCAGGGAGCCCTACCATTTCTTGCATTATAGGGCAGACTACTATAAATAGGGCTTTGCTAGACTTGGGCGCGAGCATCAATCTTCTCCCCTTTTCCATCTATCAGCAGTTAGGGATAGGCAACCTTCGTCCTACCCAGATGACTATTCAGTTGGCTGACCGCTCTGTAAAGATCCCAAGGGGGAAATTACGGATGTTCTAATACGGGTCGGGGAATTCATTTACCCCGTGTACTTTATTGTTCTTGAAACACAACCCGTACAAAATCACAGAGCGCAAACACCTGTCATTCTCGGACGTCCTTTCTTAGCCACCGCAAATGCAATAATTAACTGCCGAAATGGATCAATGCGGTTAACGTTCGGAGATATGACAAAAGAGGTGAATGTCTTCCATCTGGGGAAGCAGCCAAGGGATGTGGACCATGATTCTTTTGAAGTGAACTTGATTGAGGGATTGACCAGTGAACATGTGGAAGAAATTGAGTATGAGTCTGAAGAGGAGTTTAAGTTGGAGTCAGATGATTTTAACCTGGATCAAATTGTTGGATCAAATGGTGAACGGACCTCTAATTCCACACCTATTCTTCCCTTGCACCATGAGCAACCAATTATAGACCCTGTCCCTTCTTCTGAGCTTAAAGCTCTTCCCAATCATCTCAAGTACAAGTACTTGGATGAGAAGGAAGCCTTTCCGGTAATCATTGCATCAAATCTTACTGAGCAACAAGAAGAGGACCTTCTGACTGTGTTAAGGAAAATAGAGAGGCCATTGGTTGGACCATGGCTGATATCAAAGGGATTAGTCCTTCCATTGTTCAACATAGAATTCATCTGATGGAAGATGCTAAGCCGAAAAGAGACCCACAGCGGAGACTTAACCCCATTATGCAAGAAGCTGTTAGATCTGAGATTTTGAAACTATTGGACAATGGGATTATCTATCCCATATCTGATAGTCAATGGGTAAGTCCAGTCCACGCTGTGCCTAAGAAAGCTGGATTTACTGTGGTGGAGAATGAGAATAAAGAATTGATACAAACACGTCTTCCAACGAAGATTCGAGTTTGTATTGATTACAGGAAGTTAAACACCGCCACACGTAAAGACCACTTTCCTCTTCCATTCATTGATCAAATGCTGGAGAGATTGGCGGGACACGAGTATTACTGTTTCCTGGATGGATATTCAGGATATAACCAAATCCCAATCGCTCCCGAGGACCAAGATAAGACTACCTTTACCTGTCCCTTTGGAACGTTTGCGTACCGAAGGACGCCCTTTGGTTTATGCAATGCTCCTGCAACGTTTCAACGTTGTATGTTGAGCCTATTCTCTGACATGGTGGAGAAATTTTTGGAAATTTTTATGGATGACTTTTCAATCTATGGGGATTCTTTGAGCAATGCTTGTACCACATCTGAAGTTGGTTTTGCAACGATGTATGGAAAAGAATTTGACACTTAACTGGGAGAAGTGTCATTTCATGGTCAAGCAAGGAATAGTACTTGGGCACAAGGTATCACGAATAGGATCGAGGTGGACAAGTCGAAAGTGGAAGTCATTACAAAGCTCACTGAACCACAATGCTTAAAGGACATTAGATCATTCTTAGGGCACGCTGTTTCTATAGATTCATTCAAGGGTTTAGCAACATTGCAAGACCTTTGACAAATCTTTTAGGAAAAGATGTACCCTATATATTCGATGAGGAATGTCAAAAGTCATGGAAAGAGCTTAAAAGTAGACTTGTCTCAGCTCCGATAATTTCTGCACCGGATTGGACCAAACCGTTTGAGATTATGTGTGACGCCTCTGACTTGCTATAGGCGCTGTTTTAGGACAGCGTATTGATAATAGGCAACACGTGATCTATTATGCTAGCAGAACGCTAAACGATGCCCAACTCAATTACACGACCACTGAAAAGGAATTTTTAGCGGTTGTATTTGCGTTGGAGAAATTCCGTCAATATCTGTTAGGGTCAAGGACTATAATTTTCACTGATCACTCCGCCCTGAAATACTTGATGCAAAAGAAGGATGCTAAGGCAAGACTGATTCGTTGGATACTTCTTTTGCAAGAGTTTGATTTGAAAATAAAAGATAAAGGGCGTTGAGAACGTGGTTGCGGATCACTTGTCGAGGATCCCAAATGCACCTAAGGAGAGTATACCGATTAACGATGATTTTCCTGACGAGCATATTTTTGAGATACGTGGAGAGCCCTGGTATGCTGATATAGTGAACTACCTTGCTACCAGGCAAATACCTCCCATTGGTCAGGACAAGAAAGACATCGTTTTCTGCGCCAAATGCGGTTTTTCTTTTGGGATGAACCATATTTATTTAAATACTGTCCTGACCAAATCATACGTAGATGCCTTCCTGAGAATGAACACCAGAGCGTTTTGACATTTTGTCACAAGTTAGCTTGCGGTGGACATTTTGGTCACGGAAAACTGCGGAAAAAGTGCTTCAGAGTGGATTCTACTGGCCCACTCTCTTTAAGGATGCATATACCTTTTGCAAGCTTTGCGATAAATGTCAAATGACGGTCGTATTACACAGAGAGATATGATGCCCCTCACACGCATCTTGGAAGTCGAAATTTTCGACCTCTGGGGCATCGATTTTATGGGACCCTTTCCTCTGTCCTACGGTAACCAATACATTTTGGTAGCCGTAGATTATGTTTCCAAATGGGCTGAAGCGATACCAACACAAACTAATGATAATCATGTTGTCATTAAGTTTTAAGAGAATACATCATCTCTCGCTTTGGAGCCCCCCGTGCGATAATAAGTGATAATGGGAGTCATTTTTGCAATAGGGCTTTTGAAGCCTTGATGCGCAAGTATTCTATCACTCACAAATTATCCACGGCTTATCATCCTCAAACCAATGGGCAAGTTGAAGTTACGAATAGACAGATAAAACTCATTTTAGAGAAAACTGTAGGACAGAACCGTAAGGATTGGTCCATCAAACTGACTGATGCCTTATGGGCATACAGGACCGCTTACAAGACTGTCCTCGGTATGTCTCCATATCGAGTTGTATTTGGGAAACCTTGTCACTTGCCCGTTGAGTTAGAACACCGTGCAATGTGGGATTTAAAGCAGCTGAATTTAGATTTGGATAAAGCCGGTGTTTTAAGGAAGTTGCAGCTATCCGAGCTTGAAGAATTAAGAAATGACGTATACGACAACGCTCGGATCACGAAGCATAGAACCAAGCTTTTTCACGATAAGTCCATTCACCGCAAGATTTTTGTTGTAGGACAAAAGGTTCGTTATACAATTCGCGACTCCACCTTTTCCCTGGTAAATTACAAACCAGGTGGTCAGGTCCATTCATAGTGCACAAAGTCTTTTCCCATGGTGCAATTGAGATTCTTGACCCGACTAATGGCAACATATTCACTGTGAACGGTCAACGTCTCAAGCCATTTTTTACCACTGATTCCTTGTCACACGAAGTTCAAGAATTGGGTCTTTGTGACCCAGTTTATTTGTGACACTTTCATTTGTATAGTTTCCCGCACACTTTCCTGAATATCATTTTGGGGTCCACATTTGTAAATACTTTTCTTTTACACTTTTTGTAAATACAATTCTTTAGGGATTTTTGTGGTTATTTGAGTTTCACATTCCTAAGAATTTCTCTTTCTTTAGGATTCTTTTCATTTTCAAATTCCTTGACCTAGGGTTGTAAATATTCCTTTGACCTAGGGTTAATTTGGAAACCATTTTTTCTCCCATTATAAATACTCTTTTTCACCCATCTTCCTCCCCCAAACGACACCTTCCCTTCAGATCTAAAACTTTCCTTCCACAGTCGAGCTCCACAAAAATTCTGCTCCCTAATTTTCTTGAAGCCGCCGCGCCCTGCCGCAGCCCCGCCGCAGTTCTGACATTTCAGGCGCGCCGAAAAGTTCAGACTGCCTGATTTCTTTCCCTGGAGACAGATAACGACCTATTCTTCCTGCAGACGTCTCTGGTGCCCTCTGTGCACTGTCCTTCGATTTCCCCCACGTTATCCGGGGGTGGTTTGATCTCTTGTCCCTTGGTTCCTTTACTCTACATTTTTACTGTTATTTATGGCCCTTAGCTTGTTTGTGGAGAAGGATTTCTCTATACTTTTGAATGATCAAGGGGGATTTGGGCATATATTTTTAGATCGAATCCGTGCGTGGAATTGGTATTCCTTAGTTTATGATAACAATGACAATGATGCCTATCATTGCCCTAATTTGGTCACCACATTTTACAACTCATTGGACCATGCATCTGTTAATCATCACACACAATAATTCACAGTTCATATGCCATATGGTGACATCTTTGTCACCATTCCACTCATTTCTGAAATCACCGATATCCCCATTCATCCCCATTATACTGACCCTTTGCCACTGGTTGATTACATGCCTCTAATGGGGGTCCGCTGCACTGAGCAGGACCGTGGGCTCAAAGCCCAATCCACGTTTAGAAATGTACATTGCATTGGACGTTGGCTCCAACGCAATATTTTTTGACTAGATCATTCCACGACTTTCAACAGGCCTGTGTTACAAATCATTCATGATTTAATGACTCATAGACACACGGTTTGTTTGAATAGGGCTATTTTCAACGCCATACTTGATAATTCCTCCCGCACTCGGGGTGCGAAATATTCTCATCCAGTCTTAATTACACGTCTATGTAGAAACTTCATACAAGACGCTGTATTTGACTCATTTGATCGAGTGTATGTTATAGCTGAAAGACCCACCAGTTCATACACTGGTTGTTTACACGCCCTCATGGTCACCTCGTGCCCAACTGAGGACATTCCTGTGGAGTCCTCTTCAGCGGAGAGTTTAGAGGAGGTAGATGAGCCCCATTCTGGAGACAGGACCCACCAGCAGAACCAAGAGCCTTCATGTCCACCATCTGGAAGGGTATGAAGATATTTAGGGACAAGTGCGGCTTAGAAAGAAGGTAGAGGAGCAATCCTCTCGCTTAGATGGAATGGAGGCGGCGTTAAGGAGAACACAGTCAGCTGGACCAAGCACCACATCGGGTCCGAAACGACGAAGGGAGTAGCTTTTCCCATTACCTATTTCATGCATCATTTTATCTTACATGCATTAGGGATAATGCATGAGATAGGTATGGGGGGTAGATGCTGACATAGGATTTTTCATTTTTAGGATTTTCATTTTCTTTTTAGTTAGTTTTTTTTTTTTACTTTTCTTTGTAGATTTTCTATTTTTCTTGTTAGATTTTATTTTCTTTTAGAAAAATAAAAATATATATATAAAAAAAACTTTTTGAAATAAGAGACAAAGTTTTGATCTATTTTTAAGAAATTAAGATGTATCTTAGAAATTAAGAAAGCCTTAATTATGACATCTTAAACCTAGTTGAAATAATAGATCTTGTTTGAAATTATAGGCTAAGTAAGTAAAATTGGGGAGATATTTTTATCTTGAATTTTTACCTTAGATAGTAAGCACTTCACACTTACACATTTTTGGGATGGAAACAAAGACCTAAAATGCCATAAAATAAAAAAAAATGAATAAAACCTCACTTATTAAGCTGGATAACTATGCCTCAAGAAGCATGGTTATTCACGCCTAACGGTGAAAACATCACTCATTAAGCTGGAGAATTATGCCTCAAGAAGCATACTTATTCACGCCTAACGGTGATCAAAAAGAATAATCCCCTTTAGTTTTGTGGCCTTTTTCACTCGAGTCCTTTAACCGAGGGATGTTTTCTCATCTGGTGCCCTAGAACCATCTGGTTTGGGAGTCATCGGTTATAGGCTCGCTACATGGGTGAACTAGAAAGCCTAATAAAATTAAGGGAAGAAGAAAAAAAAGAGAATAAATAAATGGCTTTATGGTTAGAGTTGAAATCCCAGAAATCTTCACTGTCACGTGTGCATACTATCTAGGTTTTATGAAAGATAAAGTATTCAATCCATTTTGAATTCTTACCTTAATTAAAACAAGATCTTGCATGGAGACTAAGTTTAAGGAAGAATGATTATAGGTGGACTTATTGCCTTAGATCACTTATATTTTTGCAAAAATAGTTCGAAAACATGTCTCTCTTTCAAAATGCATTTTCAAAACACTAACATTTGTTTTCTTTTTTATGGATTTTGTGGGTGCAATCCGCTGAAAACCCTCAGGAGACAACACTCCTCCTCTAGGGTAACCTAGAGGTTTAACGGCTTGTTGCACGTGCTCAGTGCAATCGTGTCACCTACGAAAGTGGTGTAATAAATTAGTTAGGATTTTCTTTTTCTTTTTTTTTTTTCTTTCTTTTTGCTCGAGGACGAGCAAAAGCTAGGTATGGGGGTGTGATTGTGCTACATATTTACATATTTTACCACTTCCATACTATGCACTTTGTAAATAAAATATGATTTTTAACCCCTTTTCTCTCTATTTTTGCAGGCCCAAATCTTAAAGAGACAAAGCCCATTAATCACTTTAATTAGTAATACTTAAAGGGATTAAATCAAAAGAGCCAAAGATTTGAAATCCAAATCCAGAGAGATCCACGCGCCAACTAAAGAATCTAGAAGGCCACGTGGCTAACAACCTTGTAACCAATCTCCAACAGAAAGTTGTTGCGCAACAGAATTGTTTGGCCGCGCCTGCCGCCCGCGCGCGGCAATATCTGGGCCGTTGAGCCCCGGATTTTGTGCCAACGGCCAGGGTTCCAGAGGCTTCTCATGGATTGCTATAAATAGGTGGCCAGGGTTTGTGTACGAGAACAGAGAAGAGAGAGAAGAAAATAGGGAAATTGTTGTAATTTTGTTTTAGCTTTCTCCTAGATTTTTAGACTTCATCTCCTTCCTCCTAGAGATCTTGACAAAGTGAGAGAGAGTGCTGTTTGAGAGCTTGTACCAAGGAAGTGACATACTTGTGGCCAAGGATTAATCAAAAGAGCTCTATTCATCACTTGCAAACTCTAGTATGCTTTACTTTTCCTTACTTTAATTTCTTGCATTTGATTCTAGTTCTTTTCTTTTGCTTTAGTTCTTTTGCTTACATAATGAATTGTAGCTTTGTTACTTGTGTGATGAAGAGCTAAATTCTTATTGCATGGCTAGCTAAGAACTTGCCTAGCTAACTTCTATCTCCTTGGATGATGCTTATCTTTATACTTGCATTGTGAACACTTCTACAATTTACCAAGAAGTAGAGTTGATTTCCCTTGACAATTGCTTGTTCATACCACCTATGACTCATGTGTGCCTCATTTAGAGCCTTGTCTAGAACAAGAGCCTTTGATGGAACATGAAGATGGTTCACCTACATATGCTACTTGTAAGAACAACTTCCCTACTTCAAGCTACTAGTTGTTGTTATGTCTTGAATGTTTGAATGAACGTTGTATCTTCTCTTTAGCATCTTTGAGTGTCACTTCTAGATTTCATCAATTGAACATCTATCTAAGAGAGCCCATGACTCATTGTGAGACTTCAAGCTAGAACAAGAGAACACTCATCTTCAAGAAGGTAAAGAACTTTAACAAACAAGCAAGTTACATCATCAATTGCCAATGAGTCAATACAAGGCAACAAGCATCACCATTGAGTATAGCAAGTTAGCAATGAGTAAAGTTAGCTAGCCATGTATCGTATCATCTAAAGTTTTTCCAAACTCTCTTTACTAGTTTCTTTGTCTTTTTACAGCACACTTCCACTTCACTCAAGTTCTTTTTGGTTTCTTTTTACATAATGCACACATCCACCATTTCTTTTCTTCTTGCACTTGTGTAATTACATAGAAGTTTCTTCGTCTTTTTGCTTCACTTGAAAACCGTAACGCTTCCATCGCTAGCTCTCCCGAAGATCGACCCGGTATAGCCATACTATATCGGAGATTGGAAAGAGTTTATTGATCTTTAAATACAATTGAGGAGTAAAACAAACACCAAGGTTAACTCTAAAACCTCTTCTCCTTAACTGAATAATTGTGCAAGAACTCTACATTACTTTTTACCAATCAAATTTTGTCAAAAATTTGATCGGGTGGAAACACTCAAAATGTGTATTTATGAAATTAAATGAAAAGCTCGAATGTGCTTAGTATACCCTCGATACTTCCGTTATAGCATTGGCTTAACGGGTCGTATCCACAGGGAAGGGAGGCGATAGAAGCATTAACAGTCTCTTGTCACGTCAGATGTTAACAATTCTTCTATGTTGAAAGAATGAAAAAGAAAAGAAAATGAAAACAAGCATGTGGTAGGTGAGGAGAGCGATGAAAACGTCGATAAGAAAATAAGAAGAGGAACTTGAAAACGATTTCTAAAGCAAAGGTAAAAGAAAACTCATAGCTACTAACTACTAAGTACTCCACTAACCATGCTAACCTCTTCGAGATAGTTGCCTCACATTTTGATCCTCGGCCATCACAATCCTTATCTTCAAGAAGCAATACAAAGCATGGCTCATGGATGGTTCATAACAATCACAACATTGCAACAAGAACAAGCTATTACAAGCATCACTCATTACACTACTAGCATGAAATAAAAGAGCATGAAATAAGAGAGTTAGCTTGGTTAGCAAGTTAGCAAGTTAGATGTTAGAAATAAAAGAGCATGAAGTAAAAGAGAGTTAGCTTGGTTAGCAAGTTAGCAAGTTAGAAAGTTAGATGTTAGAACCCATCATCTTTGGCCATCAATGGCTCTTGCAAGAACAAGGCCTTGTAGAGGCAACCCGATTCATGTGGATTATCAAGTAAGTGGTTAGATAGGTTAGTGGTTAGTAGTTAGATTGCCATGAGAAGAAAAACTAGCAACAAAACATCATGTAGAAGATGAAGGAGATTACAATGGAAGAGAAAGGAGGCACCTTTACATAGAGTGTCACTCTCTATTACATCAATCCCTCACTATCTCTCTCTTTATGAATCACTCAGCCCTACTACAATGATCTAAGGAAAAGAAAAGAAAATACAAAAATGAAGAACTCTCACCTACCTAAATCTGGACCTACTCCTAAAAACGAAGACTGCTCCCGGTTTGGCTCTCTGCAGGGCTATTTATAGGGCTCAGAAGGATCCAGAAG